>CM057929.1:8510524-8849419 GCA_030141595.1 Chydorus sphaericus | reverse complement strand
AATTATTGAATTTCTAAATAATTATATTTTAAAAGGTTCATGTGAATGATGAATTCTGGATTAAATCTCATTATTTTTAAAATTTTCATAAAATTATTTTTTTTAGTTTTCATAAATCATTTTTTAGTTTTCATAAAATTTTTATTAAATTTACCTGCATCAATGACATTTTTCGAGCCAATTTTTATTATTATTATTATTCATAAAGAATGGGTGAAGTAAATTGGCTCTTGCTTGGTATCGCGCTGAAGATTTTTGCTAAATTTTAACTTAATAGAAAAAACATACGAACCACGAAGAACAGAGCTGTAATTTAATTTGTCGAGATAATTAATAGAACTTGTTCGATCAAAGTAAGTCAGCATTGGGGTAGTGCAATATAATTGGTACCAACCGATGAGTTTTAGTTATTTTTAGCTGAGGTATTCCAAGTAAATTAATATTATAAAGTTGATCATAAAGATAGATTTTTTTTAAAATCAAGTTTATTTTAAGAACAATAAATTGATCTTTTATTTTAATTTTGATTTACACTTTACACTGACGACGATTACCATTTATGCAAATATTTCCTTGGAAATAAATAATATGAAGGCGTATGAAGGTTTATAACGTGCTAATACTATTATAAGATTTTTAAATGGTTTATTTCGTGAAGGTTTGTCTTTATTTTTGTAAAAGTTCTAAAAATGTGTTTTCAAACATTAAACAGTATTTTTTTAAAGATTTTTTTATGTACTATTGTGTAATATTAATTTATTGATAAGGATTCTATTTTTTTTTATTAAAAATTCATTTAATATGAATACGAAGTCTTACAAATCTTTGAAAAAGAATATTTTACACTTTTTTTTGTTTGGCTATGTATTCATTTGAAATGATTTATAACAATTGAAGATTGGAAAATTAAAGTTATCAATTGAATTCATCCAAAGATTTTAATTTAAGATTGTATTGGGTTTTTCAAGAAATGATTCACGTAATTAAGCAAGTAAATAATCCCTTTCTCTACAAATAACAACTAGGGGATATTTGTTTTTCTACTTTTATTTTTCATTGGATGAATTGAGGTTTCCATCAAAATACTGAATTGGACCATTTTTGGGTTGGTTTGTCTTGATGCCATGTAAGATAGTGATTTCTTTGGAATATCTGAAATATGCGCAGAATGATAAAGGCCTTGGAATCTCCGGTATTAACCTGTGGATTCAGAATGTTTACTAATTATTTTCATGTACACAGTTAAGAATCTTTTATTTTAAAAATTAAATTGAACCAATATACCACTTCAAACTAAATTTTAATGGTAAATAAAGAAACTTTGCCATTATAGTACCATTATATTTAATTACCGCAATTTAGAAAACAAGTGTCATACCTTCACAAAGTAGGAGGTTCCTCTTTTTTTCGTCCTGAGAATTGGGACGTCTGTGTAGTAAGAAACAGCTTTGAACTTTTTAAGTTCAGGATTTTTCAGTATTGCCCTCACCTGCTCCTCCACCTTTTTAACCATTTCATCAGTGTCTGAGGTGGCCGCTAGCTCATCGTCGTGGATGACGACTCTTTCATCCTCGCCGTTTTTAGCGTTGACCAGCACAGCTAAGACGGTGTACGCCACAACATTATATTTCAACATTTTTCTGAAACAAAAATAAATAATAAAAAATATACACGATTAATAAATACATAAAAATTAAATAGTTTGACGTTTGATTTACATGTTTGGATGTAGTAGACGCTGACAACAGTTCATCTGACTTCGCGGACTCAGCGTTTTTCTTATATAGAGGGTAGAATATACCTCCACGTAGATGTGAAATAAAATATGGCGAATGAAGTTGGCATTTACTTCATCACGTGCACCAGAAAATTAAAGTTTCATTGGTAGCCTACAAACTGACGAGTTTTAGTTATTTTTAATTTTGACATTTAGAGTCAAGTGATAAGGTCAGAAAAATTGGTAACATAATAAATTTTAAGCTGTTGATTGTTTTTTTTGTGGCACGATCAGTATCCGAAAAAATTCAATTCAAAAGTAAAAGGTCAAAGACGACACATTATGTTTGCAGGCTTTTTTACCGAACAGATTGCCGGCTTCTTTACCGACAAAATGGTCGGCCGCAGGCCCAATAAATCTGACCGCTTTTAAAAAAAATGTCGATTAAATACTAATTTAGGCCTATCCCAAATATTTAATTGGACGCGATGATATTGGCTAAATATAAATTTTAGAAACTATGAATTTTAATTTTAGGTTCATATTTGGTCTTGTTCTCTAACTTTTGAGGTAGGGGGTTGCGTAGTATAGCTAAATAATTCGTGACCCGAAGACTTAGATCGACTTTTCGACTTAAAAAAAAAGTTAGCTAAGTCGACTAAAGACGACCTAAAAGATGCGACTTCGACATTAGCCATCAATTTGGACTTGAAAAAAACTATCGGTACAAGCCTCTATTCCCGACCATTCCCTATCATTTTATGATAGGGAATCGATATCACGATCAACAAATTTTTCGATAGTGGCAAGTATGGGCGCACCACATTACTATTTTTTTTATTCCCATTGCAGCGTTTCGTATAACTGATATACCACCTAAAACCAGACTGATGAACTAAACGTGAAAAAGAGAATAGCTGGTACTGAAGCATGCTAACGCCCTTTGAAACTTTCCCTCATCCAAAGAATTCCATCTGTTGGTAGGGCCCAAAAGGTTTTTTTTCATATGGGCGGAAGGGCGTTGGGCCTGAAAGGGTGGGCCGAAATCGTATCAAATCAATCCATTCTCATAAAAAAAAATAGTAAAATATATTTACGCTTGTTTAGATTAAACATTTTTTGTGTCATGTTAATTTTTCAAACTTGCAAGCTTTATAACTTGAAAGACTTTGCACTTTGAATCATCAACTTAAAATTAAATTAGTTAAATTTTATTTACGATACGTCATTTTCTTATTTAACATCAGCATTTTCAAAAATTTATTTAGGAAAAAAAATTTAAACAACTTAATCTGGTGAGTTTTTTAAAAATAAATTTTGTTTATTCATTTTGAAAAACATATGTATAATGATCCGGCGGCACGAATTCAAGTGGTGTGATGACAATGACGCAGATTGCTGCGCTTTATTAACACAAAACACCTGTTATATTACTCACCACCATTCCAACAGCTTACTGCGCATTTGTTATATTCTCTTTCTGCCTCTCTTTACTTTTGTAATTATTTCGAAACGCATGGAATAATTGGGAAATGTATATAGCAGTCAAATCACATAGTTAAACTTTGGGTTTGTATGCTCATTAATCTGTATTTATATTTATTGCCAACGTTTGATGAATATTTAATTTTTTTGCATATATTTCTGTAAATAACTACTTATTTAAGAGCCATGCCATTTGCCAATCGTGTATTTTCAGAGGCCATCATTTTCAAAGAGACCAATCAATTATATGCCAATCTAATAACCAATATAGATCGCCGAATTAGTAATGCACGCAATATTATAGACCTCTGCTTATATTCTAAAGATGTTTGAATCTTGTGATTCTTTGCTTTCAGTTTTTATCTTTAGGTTCAAAATAATCAATTGGGTCGTCTTTAGTTTTTCCTTCTGAGATTCCAGCCAGTGAAACTTTATAGATAGATCTAAGTAAACACGAAGGTGGACATATTCCCAGATCCGATGTCAACCTTTTTTGTTTTAAAAGTAGAATGAGTATCAATAAAGAGGCGTTAATTAAAAAAAATTATATGTAAGTATCAATATACTTTGATGAAGTAGTTTGTCCCAGCTACAACCTGTGTCTTGTACGATACCGGAGTTAGAGAGTTCGAACTTACGGTCAAGTTCCCGATCACTTTGAGACTTGATTTTATCCCACCAGATCATTTACAGTGGAATCGGCTGGAATTCTTTTTCAGAAACTCCTCCTGTTCTCCCAACTTTATCGCCTACATTAAAGTTCTGCCGAAAGATGTGAAATTTTCAATGTAGATCATATTTATAGGCTTATTTAAGATATTATAATAAAAAATACCTTCTCATTCTGGCCTGCATTGACCAAAACGAACGACGCAATAATAAGAAATAAAAATTTCAACATAGTTGAATATTCCTGCTTAATAAAAATATGAAATAACTATTTATTCAATTATCATATTCAATCATTTAATATACAATTATCATTTAAATGAATTTTTTGTCGAAAATTACCTTATATAGCGGTTTTAGTTAACAGTTAATATTTCTGGGTTCCTCTTTTACAGCTGTGATACGACTGACGTGTTATAAAATATTATCGGTCATAATAATTGCTTAGCTGACGTAGATATTAGCCTTACTGGTTAATTTTCCTGTTGGTTGCTGTTGGCAACAGCCCCCATCCTATTAACAACTTTCAGATTTGCACCTGAACAAATATCACTTCAGTACAATTGGATTACTTTCTAGTTAATGTAGCATTCTCATTGCCGGCTTAAGTAACACAATTTTTACAGTATAGAATGTTTAAACCATTTGTTAGTAAAAAAAAAAAAAAATACTATAAGACGCAACGCATTTAAAATAGATTGTTTCTAGCCTTAAGTATAGTAAAGAAGAGTGGTCATCTAGAAAGTACTATTTAATAAATGGTTTTTTTATCAATTCAATTTATATATTTTACAAAATCATCACTAGATCATTGTATACTGTCGACACAACCAATCAACTATCGTTTAAAAGTCAACTCTTCAATTTTCATTCTCGTCTCCTTTGTTCTTTCTAATTTTGCTGTTATTTACAGCGCAATATCTATCACATTTGACAAATGATACGTTTCAAATACGCAGATAATAGTCTGGAAATCGATTATAAATCAATTAGTCGATTAAACTTTAGTACATTGTAGCTAATACAGTAACTTCAGGCGATTTATACCTGTAAAGCCTGTAATGTATCGAAATAAATAACATTTAAATCACAAATATACAAGCTTTTTTTACATTATTCACATGTTGAAATAATATGGATTAGTGTAATTGCCACTGATCTATACATTTACAAGTGAAACTCATCATTTAATTATATTTATAGTATTATGAGCAACATTATTTAAAATAAATAGTATAAGGGCGGTTTCGATGCTCATTCATAAAATATTATATACATGTAAAAATTCAACCATGATAGCCACCGTTGAAACCACCTCTATATCCGCCAAACCCCACCATACGTGCCACGGTAGCCGCCTCCATAATAGCCTTGCCCGTAAGCACCTCCGTAGCCGCCGCGGTAGCCACCAAATAACCCATATTGGGGCCACGATAGCCACCTCGGAATCTTCCGCCAATTACGCTGCTCTACGTCGTGCATGACATCGAGATCTAAGTCTCCATCAACCGAACGACCCTGGAGATTTCCATAATTGGCATCGTAAAGTCCATCTCCATAAAAAAAATTAGCGGTTTCTTGGTTTACAATCGGCGTGGAAAATTCTTCTGCAAAGCAGTGCGCAATCGAAGCCACCAAGCAAACCATTAAAATCTGAAATCAATTATAGGCTTATTATTGTATGTTGAATTAAAGGAGTAAATTATTAACACTTACACAATAATGTTTTTAACATAAGTACTTACATAAATAATAATTAATATTCGTTTGAAAAAAAATTTACTGAATCGCATTATTTTGATCTAAGTGAATTTATTATTTCGATTATCTTACCACAGATTTCATTGTGCTCGCAGTTTTCAAAAGAGAGACTGTTGTGTTGAAATATGAAATTTTACTATTCTACATTTGCTTCTTGGAGCTCCTTTTTTATAGGGAAAGAGACGAGAGTTTCAAATAAAGTTTACTATATCTTTTATGTGAACGTATCCTTGAACTGGTCTTTTTACACACGAAAACTCCCACTAGCTGTCTATAAAAAAAAATGCGACTGGTAGGTACAACAAATGGAAATAATGGCTCAATTCTGTTTTTGTTGTGTTGCAAAACTTCTGAACTAAAAATTTTGTTATTGTTCCCACTTAAACGAAAAGCTGACATATAAATGCCCTAATCGATCACTTCCGTTATTTTTTTTTTTTCAGGGTATTACAGTGAACTGATTGTATATTGATTGATAATACAATACATTATATTTAAGTAATGTCTAGGAGGTACTGTACAGTGCTATTTTTAAAGTTATTCCCAGACTTTTATTTTTATAATTGAGATACAATGTCAATTCAATTCAAAGATGATTGATTCCTTCTTGTCTACGATGATTCCTGTAATTACTGCTGCGTAGCTCCTTTCGTAGCTGCTGCGTGCTTTCTATGCACAATCAAATGTACAAATAGTTTTACAATCATTTATAAAAATTGTTTAAAAAATACTTCTCAAACTCAATAATAGTTTCCCCGGTGATACATCGGTAGCATATATTGTACTGTACATTATTATTATTTTGCGTCGCAATTACTTTAATGTAATCAACACAATAACCTTTACATTCGACAATTTTATACCGAGAAATGAATTTTCCTTCGCCTTGTTATTGGTTTTGTACTTTTTAAAGCGAACTAAATAGGTTTTCGCCCATGGTTACTCCAAAAGTGTTGTTTGCATTTTCTACTGATTAAGAAATAAAAGGGGTCGACCCATCCCCCCCCCCCCCCTCTTGTCTACGCCCCTGGTACTTATAACTTTTTATAAATAATAAACCAAGGTAAATAAGGAAAGTGCTAATAAAGTGCTTGTTTACGAAACACATCCACGCAATGATCGAATCGATATCAACCCATTCATAATAATAAAGTGAAATTCTTTTATTTTTTCAATTTTTGTTGTGTGTGTATATGGTTATCCAATATTTGATAACACTTAAACATTACAGCATATTAATACAATTTGACAATATCAATAACTCCCATGTTGATTCACGATGAGGCATTTTTCAACCGCGAATCCCACTATTAAAACCGCCTCCATAACCACCATAACCACCTCCATAAGTTCCACGGGAGCTACCCCCAAAGCCGTTTCCGTAACCACCACCATAACCACCGCGATAGCCTCTATAACGACCCCGGAATAGGCGTCCACCAAAGCGCTGTTCTGCAACTTCCATGTCATCGACATCTTCTTCTCCTTCGACAGAGCGACCTCTACGGCCTCCATGACTGCTACCGTATCCCCCACGACCGCCGCCATAGCCACCACGTTCTCCGCTGTGGCCACCCCTATGTCCACTTCCATACCCACCCCTTTGAGCAGATTCTGCTGTCTGTTGGTCTGGAACCAGAGCAGTGGGGTCATTCGCAAAGCTAAGGGCAATCACGCCCAGCAAGCACACTAACAATACCTATCAGAAAAAGTTTCAAAAACAAATTAGTATATAATAACTTAAGATTTTAAAGTTCTACTAATTATTTTACAAAATAAAGACATTATATTTTTATCTTACTGCAGTCTTCATTGTGCTGTTTTTTGGTATAGTCGGTTGAGGTGAAAAGTGGAAGAGTGGTGACTTTTACCAACTTTCCTACTACCTTTTATAGAGGAGTATGTTGTTGATGTAAAAGATCCGCCCACTCAAGTAAGTGGCCTTCAATGTGTATTTAAAAATTTTCTTCTGTCTTTGACATACGTGGAATCAAAATCTTGCTGCCCGTAAAAAAGGTAGAGGAAAGCATGGTTTACATTCTGAACCAGGTCTACCTGCTTTTTTTTAAAGAATGAAATAAATTATTTAATCGATCAGTTCCATAATTTAACTACTTCGTTGTTGATGAGCTTAAAAAAATTGTAAAGGAAATACGCAATATTGTTATTTGTGTGTAAGTAAATGCAAAATACCTCAACAGAGGAATCGCAAATAAACTTCAAGGACAACTGACGCAATATATGCTCAATGAATTTGTTCAATTGTTTTTTAATTGTTATTAAAATCTGGCCTCCAAGGATTTCCGTAATTTGTTAATATTTTGAATTCACAAAGAGATGTTATTTATTTGAATCTTATTTCCTTGGTTGCGCCTTTTCATGAATCATTTAGGAGTGCATCATGCAAAACTTTGGTTGTTTTAAGATGCAAACATTTATATATACATTGCAACATCTTACTACGATGCAATACATACATCACACAATTACGATGCAAACATCTTATATATACATTTAAGAAGGCTGATGGATTTGATTGATATTGATTGCTGTGATTAACTGAGATCTCGTGCTGCTTTGATATTTCATTAGTTTTTTTAGTTCAAATCAATATCAAGTTGAATGTGTGATTTGCACTAGTTCGTGACCACCAGCTAATAAAACTTCATTAATTGAATAATCAAACAATTCGAAATCAAGACGGAAAACATTGTAGAATCTCAGTATAAGTTCACGAGGCAAAGAAGAATAGTACCTAAAAAACAAATAAATAAATAAGATTTATGTAAACAAAAATGTATTTATTTTTTTATAGATGAAATTCTACTTATTTACATTTTTTCCAGTTTTATCTCCAGATCTTTAGACTGTTCGGATAGATATGAAGTTTTTTGATTGAACCATGGTATTGGTATCCCTTTTTTATCCAACCCGGTTTTCATCCAAATATACTATAAAAAAACTTTATTATTATTATTCCATTCATCAAATTTTATACTGCCTTTACATAATATATGTCAAGGAAAGGGCCATAGCCTATAGAACTACCCATATGACGATAGATATGCATGAAATTATTTATATTAATCAAGTTGACTTACTTCGAAGTCTTGTTCTTTCGTTTCCAGTTTTCCAATCACGTCATATCTAACCTATCACCATAAAAATATAATGTTTAAAATTGCTTAAATTATTCAAAGAAAACACTCACACTGCATGGTGTGCAAAAGGAGAAGTAAGGCACCCAATGTGCATCAAATCCAGTTCCTTAATTAATAAATCAATATCTGTATTTTGAAAAAAATAGAGTTGCATCATTAGGTTTATTTACCTCGCAAATCAGTACTAAGAACGAATTCTAAAAACTCTTCAAAAGTTGGAACGCCATTTTTCTCATTCGTAAGACTACCAATCCATTCTCTTCTGTTAGACACATCATCTTTATCGTCTACATCAGCTAATTGAGGTTTATTCTTCGGTCCAACCAAGTGTCGACGAGAACTCCTAGTAAAGTTCCTCACTTCTGCCCAAAACTCCACCATCTTTGGATGAGGTTTAACGACCATTTTATCCCTGTAGCAGGAAAGCATCCGGCGCATCGGATGCCTTACGAACATAAACTTGAAATATGTGGCGTTTGCTGTCTCAAATTCAGCCAACGACTGAAAAAAATAAATAATAAATGGAGAATATAATTAGATTAGCTTCAGCTTTATAAGTTTAGATAAATAGATATATAGCATACCTTGGGCTGTAGCAGGACGTCTGCACTGTGTGGGCTCGTATAAGAGGTGGGTATCAGTCCGTGATCCGTCAAGAAAGCGGCGAGAAGGGAGGAAGATGCCACTTTGTTTGGGAAACAGCCCATTGATTTAAAGGTTCGGCCAAGAGAGAGATGAGACGTATTGGGCATTTCGATATTCATTACGTCATCATCTATACGGTGTATACGATAGATATAAATGTGGATATGTTTATTGTTCTCAAAATAATTCTTGTTGATAACTTAAGATACAATCTATAGTTTTAGGAGTTTGATGAGAATAGGAAAATACTTTTGCCCTAAAAATGCATCATCATCTTGAGAATAAGAGCAAGTTATTATTGACCGCTACATGAAATTTCCTCGGGACGTATGTATAGAACTTCTTTATAAAAATATTAATGTGTATTGCATAATATGCAGCATATTTTATTTTTGAATTTTAGTATAGTTAAAGAGATATATTATTTCTTGTTTTGAGTGGTAACGCGCAAATAATCGAACGATACCTGATATTGTATTGTACCTATTGCATAAGAACCCTTTTTATCTAATTGACATGCATGATGACACCATCATGCCATAAATAACATCATATTTATCACATTCTTATTTTCTCATCTACTATTTTGAGGTATGTCGTTTAATAAAATGATTTAAAAAACTTGTGTTATAATCAACGAAAAAATTTTACAAACCAATTTTATGAAAGTAGGCTAAATTACATATTGACCTGATGAAGAATTCGTCCAATCTTTTAACCAAAATGACAAAGGAACCTTCGCATTTCTATTCCTAACAAAGACTGGTCTAGTTGTTTTCACTTTCTTACATACCTCCTGGATCCTTTGATTTCTTATTTGGTAAGTAATATTTAATTCAACTTCTTTATTCAACTCATCACTGTCATTCTGATGCTCGTTAGCATCATCATCAATCGAATTGATGGTTTTACTGATACTGACCACATCCAATAATGCCAATATTACAGAGATCAATAAAAAGGTAACGATGAAAATAGTTCCAGTGCTTTGTCGTCGACGAATAAATAACTTTTTCACAATCAGTGATGTCAAATAAAAAAGGTTCCCCATTGTAATCACAATAACATATTAATATACCAGCACTTCATACACTTCTTTTCAACATAGAAGCTGGATCACTAATATAATAACGTTGCATCATGAACAGCACTCGTCAATATAGCAGGCAGGACGAATAACTGCTGAAGGCCACGTTCAATAGCAACACTCTCACTTATACCTGCAGGGTATACTTGTTGTTAATCAACAGAAGGCTGTAATGCTGTATGGTATACACGCTATGCGGTTCCATAAATATAAGGATTAAGATCGACGGTATCAGCACCAAGCGCTTGAATGTACCGTTACGAAATGTTGATGTTTATGGAGAGTGGAAGATGATTAATGTCAATGGTGGGAAATATTAAGTTTCAAACGGTCCGCTGCGGGCAACACCTGCTGTTGTATATTCTAAAACACTATCATAAGAAATAACTTTTTCTTGAATTTTATCATGGATGGTTAGTTCAATTCACGGTGCGTAACAAATGCTAGACCGTATGATACTTGTGTGACATGTGATATTTGAGTTATGTACTTTATATATAATATTTCATTTCTCAAATTAGGCTAAATCAAAGTATATCATACAAAATAATACAATATAGTTTGGGGAATGTTGTCCCACAAGCATTGTGTAATACATTAAAACGGCCCATAGATTATATCCATACCTTTATCAGCTATTAAGTCTGTTGAAAAACATGCAATTATCGCTTGTTATCTTCTTTATTCCATTTTTCATTTATGTATATATAAACACATCAGTAGAGATAATAGTCGAGTAATTAGTTCCTGTCTAGCAGACTGAATTAAACTACATTTTTAAGTGTGCAAGAGAAAATATGAAGAATACCAAGAAAAAAACGAATTCCTTTAGTACCCATATTGGCTTCCGTAAATATCCTGCTTTACGGGAGGATCATCCAAAAACGGCCGCCACTTGGATTCGAGGTCGGGTTCTCGACGAAGATTTTGAGCCCAACTATTGGCGTATTCACGACAAGCTCTACGACTTTTCCGACTTCATTGAGAAGCACCCAGGTGGAGCTGAATGGCTCGAAGCAACCCGCGGTATGGACATAACAGAAAACTTCGAATCAAGCCATCTGAATCCGACAGTTTACGACATCCTCTCAAAATACTACCGGAAACCAGCTGGGAACAAGAGGCGCAATTCTCCTTACACTTTCGAACCCAATGGTTTTTACATGACTCTCAAGAAGAGAGTGAGTCAGTTCATTCAAAAACAGATGACAGCCGAAGAGCGCAGAGCTGGAAGGATGGAATCAGAGTCGATTCAAAACCGCTTTCTAGCCACTTTTCTTGCTTTATTCGCACTTACTTTGTTGACGGGGTCGTCTTGGGCGGCTGCTGCGGCCGGTGCCGCTCTAATGCTGTGTGTCAATTGCACTCATAACTTCTACCACCAGAGGGATTGCTGGAGAATTAGGGTCACTGATCTGTCTCTTCTAAGCTCTTACGAGTGGCGGGTACATATACCTATATATTTTATGTAATTATTAACAATCTTCTGCATGTAAAGCTAATTTATATGCGGTTAACAGGTGACGCACGCTATCAGCCACCACGCATTTCCAAACACTATTTATGATTTTGAGAGTTCGGTGACCGAACCCTTCCTGGATGTTCAAGTCCGAGAGAAGAGCTTCTTACGCCGCTGGATATCTTGCCTCGCCGTTTTCATAGCGCCTCCTTTCTTCTGTTGGATGGATGCTATGAAACGAATTATTGTCATTGCCAAGGGCTACCAGAAACCTAGACTGGTCAATTTATTTCCAATCATCGAATTAGCGATTCTTTATTTAAGTTCCGATGGATTCTTTCACGTAATTTACATAACCATATAAATATCATCAAATAATTTCTTAACTCTCTGATGTAATACTTTAATAAGGCTCTTGAACTATGGCTGATTATGCACACAACCTGCAGTGTCTGCATAGTCTTATTGGGCTTACTGGCATCTCATCATCGACATCCAAACCTCTACCACATGGGCGATGGTGAATTCCCTTACGGTCGTGATTGGGGCGCTTGCCAGTTGGACGCCGTTAAGGGGCGTAAAATTATAGATGACGGCGATCTTTATTTACAACTTCCACTACAGTTGATTACTTATGGAAATCACATCCTTCATCATATGTTCCCGACACTTGATCACAGTTTACTTGAGAAAATTCGCCCCATTTTTAAACAGACTTGTGCCGAATTTGGACTACCTGAAGAACTATACAGTAACTATGGGGTTGAAGAGATGGCGATGGGTATTTTCCGTCAGCTACACCGCATTAGCCCGCGTGAACCACGAAGTAATTCACAAGGCTAACTTTTTTCTTTAAATGTTATAAACTTCTTCGTTATTTTTAAAATATTGTTAATCAGACTATTTTTTAAACACCTACTTTTTTCTAAACCATATAACATCTTTATCTTTTTACGATTTGGATTAAAATTTTTAAAGAGTTATAAAATTGATTTAAACTAATGGATTGCATTGTTATCAGTTTGTACACTTTAATGAGCTTTAATATAAATGCCAGGGCCGCTTGAAAATAAAATACAATTCTTTTGGACTAAGAGAATCCGATATAAATCCATAACAACTTTAAATATAATTCAAAACTAAAACTTTAAACTAAAAGTTCGATTGATCAACTCCTTGTATATAACTGCATGGTAACATTTACGACTCCTCAGGTTGTATGGGTGAATAGCCAGCTATAAGCAAGGTGTCATTGATTGAATAATCGAACATTTCAAAATCGAGACGGAATATTTTATGGAATCGCAGGATCAGTTCGCGTGGCAAAGAAGAATAATACCTGTTAAAATTAAATAAATTATACATATTACAGACAAAATGATAAACGAAAAATGAAATTAAAATACATTCTTTCCGTGTCTAATTCCATTCTGGATTGCTCGGGCAGGAATGAAGATTTTCGATTGAACCAAGGTATTGAAATTTTTCTTTCGTCCAGACCGGTTATTCTCGAAACATACTAACGTAATATTTTTAGAAAACATTGATAAAGCGAAATCATTTGAACTTAACTTAAATCAAGTTTTTATTATTCATTTAATCATAGAAATCCGTCCCTTATACAAAAAAAGTAGTGAAACAGATATCTAGCTTGAAAATTATCAATACTATTATCTTGAATTGTTATGTTTATAAATAAATATATTATACGAAACACTTACTTGCAAATCCTTTTGCCCCGTTTCCAATTTTCCGATCATATCGTATCCGATCTTTTAAAATTTAAAGTTGTTAGAATTTGAAAAAAACAAACATTGAAAACAATCTATTCTTAACGCATTCTTACACTACAAGGCGTACAAAACGAGAAGTAGGGCGCCCAATGTGCATCGAAACCGACTCCTTTTTTAATGGGTTAAAAATATTTTGAGCTTTTTTTCTCATTATTTGATTAATACTTTTTTTACCTCGCAAATCAGTACTGAGAACGAATTCTAAAAACTCTTCAAAAGTTGGGATCGTATAATTGCTGTTGGCATCCATACTAGTAGAAAACGGTTTTTGTTGTCTCGCTCCTTGATGATCATAACGAATACTCTTCGTTTGGTTCCGGATCTCTGCCCAGAAATTCACCAGCTGTGGATAGGGTTTCACCACCATTTTATCCATGTAACACGAGAGCATCCGGCGCATCGGATGCCTGACGAACATAAATTTGAAGTAAGTGGCGTTCACACTTTCAAATTCAGCCATTGACTTGAAAAGAATAACAAGAAGTAATAATATGAGCATATATACTGAGCTACGGAGCATGTCAAACTATCGATAAATGCAATACCATATAATTCCATAGTAGTACATTATAGTTATATAATAGGCTACCTTTGGCTGCAGTAGAACACCTGCACTGTGTGGACTGGAATTGGAGTTGGGTAATTTCAGACCGTGTTCTGTTAAGAAGGCGGCAATAAGGGAGGAAGATGCCACTTTGCTTGGGAAACAGCCCATTGATTTCAAGGTCCGACCGAGGGAGAAATGGGAAGTATTGGGCATTTCAATGCTCATAATGTCCTCTAAAAGCACGTAACATAGTGAAAAAGTATAAGAAAAAAAGTGTTTTCTTTGGTTTTAATTATGACTATTTTTTGTAATATATGTTTAGGTATATATGTATAATATAGGAACTGGCTGGGTACAAATAACTACCTTCAAATCAAGTTAAAATTTGTACTAAATTAAGTAACACAATTTGACTTCGTCGTGCCTCAGCCTCAGCAAATATAATAAAGTATTATTTGTTGAATATTAAAAAAAATGACCGCAACAAAAAAGAATTTTGGGACTACCATCTATAGTTTTAAAAAAAATAATATAATAAGTAGGTTTATATAGAATATTTTACCTGGTGTCAAAGCTGTCCAATTTTTCAGCCAGTACGACAAAGGCACTTTAGCTTGTCTATTATTAACGAAGAGCGGTCGGGTAGTTTTCACTTTCTTACACACTTCCCTGATCTTTTGATTCCTTATTTGATAAATATTTTCACCTTCATCAGGTTCTTGATTGACTTGGGCCATTTTGTCAGCTTCTTCGTCACTTTTTTGTTGTCCATCAGTTGTTTCTGTCCTATAGGTAACAGTGTTCTTGAATGTCGGACTTAATGTCGCCAAAATGACTAAAGCTAGTATTAAAACAAAGATGAAAAGGTGCTTTAGTTGTCGTTGATGAAGAACAAATAGTTGTTTTGTAAACACTGATGTTATTTGGTTCCCCATAATAACTATTACTCATCAAATAGTAACTACACTTAAAAGGTGATTATCTTCGATGTTAAGAATAATCATGGTATTACTTCCTTTCGGTTTGGAATATGGATTAGGACTGTGACGAAAATGCACTGCACCAACTAAAACGTTGCATGTTGTATCGCTATATATCCAGCGGGCAACCGCATTCTTCAACGAACGGTGACTGCTGAAGTAAATCACCAGTCTATATAACACCAGATTACGAATATCTGCTGAAAAGTTTGACGAGGGCAATACTTTCATCGCTTCTAATAAACTCAAATTATCAACCCAACTGACGTAGCGTAAAAGATGAGTAAGTATAATCAGGGCTCATTCATGAAAGAGAAAACTTTTTATGTATTTAAAATTCAAATTGAAGTTTAATTTCCGGTTTTAGACAAATACAGCGTATTAAGCAGATTTAAAAGTTTACTCAAGGATTAACTTATTAGATGCTTAAAACACATCTAAGAAATCATCATTTAACCCAATAGGTTCATAGCCAGCCATTTGTAAAATTTCATTAATGGAATAGTCAAACATTTCAAAGTCAAGACGGAACAAGCTGTAGAATCTCAGGATCAATTCGCGGGGTAAAGAAGAATAATACCTGTCAAAATTTACAAAGCACAAATTAAAATGTGTCTAAATTTATCAGGATTTTAAAAACCTACATTCTTTCCATATTTGATTCCATTTTCGAATTTTGTGGCAGAACCGAAGATGATTTTCGATTAAACCAGCGTATTGGAACTTCTCTTCTGGCCAGGCCAGTTTTTCTCCAAACATACTGTAAAATAAGTATATATATGCAGTATATAATTAAAAACATTAATTTGTATTGTAGCTAAAAATGATAAAAGGACGATATTCTTAAGACATACTGAAATCTATTTTTAATTTAGACTAATTCTAAACATTGTTTTCAAAACGCACTTTAAAATCCTGTTCTCCCGTTTCCAATTTGCCGATCATATGATATCCAATCTTTTAAAATTGTAAGGATTAATTTATAATTTGAATCGTTTCATTTCAATTGATTTAAATCAAATTCTTACGCTGCATGGCGTACAGAAAGAGAAGTAAGGCGCCCAATGTGAATCAAAACCAGTTCCTTAAGAAAACAAAACAGTTAGCCATACAAACATGAAAATTAGAAGTAAAATACTTTATTTAAAATATTTACCTCGCATATCAGTCCTACTTAGAACGTATTCTAAAAATTCTTCAAAAGTTGGAATGGCGGTGCTATTAGCATCATCAATACTTCCATTTACCTTTCCCGTTCCATTAAGTTCAAAGTAACTTGGTTTTGTGGTTTTATCTAATGTCGACCTATTAGTCTGCTGATTCACTGCTTGATCATATCTCTTTTCCGGTTCAACAAGTAATAAACGTCGACGATTATTTTTCCTTGCATGTTTTATGATTGCAACTTTTAAATAATTCATTTTATCTATGTAACAGGAGAGTATCCGACGCATTGGATGCCTAACGAACATGAATTTGAAGTAGCTCGTGTTTGCTCTCTTAAATTGAGCCATTGACTGAATAAAAAAAATATATATTATATACAGTAATTTAAAATAGAGTAAAATATTAATTGTACCTTGGGCTGTAGAAGTATACCAACACTGTGTGGGCTGGCATAAGAAGTGGGTTTCAATCCACGCTCCGTCAAGAAAGCTGCTAGAAGGGAGGAAGATGCGACTTTGTTTGGAAAACAGCCCATTGATCTGTAAGCCCGGCTGATGTAGAAATGAGAAGTGTTGGGCATTTCAGTATTCATTATTATGTCCTCATCGTAGTCCTCATCATCCATCATATCTATATGAAATTAACGATTAAAACCTATTAGAGATTTAGGTAAAGATTAAAATTGCATAGATTATATTTACCTAATGAACAGTTATTAGTACGATTTTTGAACCAGTACGACACAGGCAATTTCTTTTTTCTGTTGTTAACAAAAACGGGTCGTGTTGTTTTCACTTTCTTACACACTTCTCTAATCTTTTGATTTCTTTTCTTATATATGATCTCTTCTTCTAATTGTTGATGGATTCCAGCAGCCCTCTCTTGAAAGAATCTCTCGTCACTGTTTAGTTCATTTAACTTCGTTTTCGACTTGGTTCTGATTGTGACAATGTCCGATATTGACAGAGTAAATGTCGACAAAATTGCATCAAACGCTAGTAATATTAAAGCAACAGTGATAATAATCTTTTGCTGCCGTCTAGGAATAGAAAACTTTTTCGCAATGACTGATTTCAAAGGTTTTTCTACCATTATAAAAAAGATTTGTACTCTTAGCAGATTTCCTTCTTCCCTGTATGGAATGTGGATTACGAATGTGATAAAGATGTGCCATCGGAACAGAAAACTT
This sequence comes from Chydorus sphaericus, assembly GCA_030141595.1. Lineage (NCBI taxonomy): Eukaryota > Metazoa > Arthropoda > Branchiopoda > Diplostraca > Chydoridae > Chydorus > Chydorus sphaericus. The sequence goes on along the minus strand of CM057929.1, from coordinate 8,831,759 downwards.
TCTCTTGCTAGTATCCTGGTGATTTCCGCAGCGGACAATGGCATCACTTAAGGAATGACGACTGGGGGAAACTTTTATCTGTGGGGATATTGTTAATCAACAAAAGGTTGTGTGGTACACGCTCGGTACACGCTGTGGTAACAATACGCCGCATTGACCAGTCCGGTCCATGGTTTCATGTAATAAGCCATTATCACAGTGGTGATGGGCAGTGTTATATACTGGACACCTGGTGCCGTATACATGCCGCATAGTGTATATACATGGGAACATTTAATAATAAGCAATCTTTTCGTGGCTTTCAACATGTCCCCCATCGTCACGCTTGACGATCCATAAGAGATATTAAGTATAAAAAGATACAAGTTTATTATACATTTCAAAAATGTGTGTTGATGAGACTATTGTATATACAATGATCAGTAAGGTAGTTTCGTTTATAATTAACTAATTATTCTCCGAGGAGTTATCGACTCTTTCCTAGGGTGTACGATTTTTTTTTCATTTTTAGTATTATTTTTTGTTTTATCTAGAACTTGTTGGCTTTAGTGAATAACCCTGTAGGAATTGTTGCATACAATTCCAGCGGGCGATGACATCACTTAATTAAAACGTGTGATTGTTGTGGTTGCTTTTCTGTTGTGCTCATTTTTTTCGTGGTTTCAGAATGAATGCATGCATGATAAAAGCAAAAACATTTTACAATTGTTTTCTATTATTTGAGCTTATTTTCCTTTATTTTATTTAAGCACTAAATGACTTGATGGCTACTCTGTAAGCTTTCTGGGAAAATCAGTGTTTTGAATTTTGATTGAAGAAAACTAATACCTTTTTTATGTTGTATTAATTTAAATGGTTGATGGATATCTGATCTTATATGGTATATATACTATATAGCATACGAATAAATGTGTTATGCGAATGGGCGTTATAAAAATAGTTCTTGATGATAACTGTAGATGTTATCCATAAACTTGTGATTGCTTATTCGAATCTTCGTAATAGGCTACTAGTAAAATTTTTCAGTTTGATGAAAATAGGATTTTTTCCCCTTTTATATGAATAGCATCTATTGAGAATAAGAGTCATTGACTGCAACGTAAAATTCTTCACGGGATATGAATTTTTTAAAACTATTACATACATATGTTGTCTTACATCATATGTAACATATTTTACTGTATAGTTAAATAACTATATAATATAAGTTGAGGAAGAAATATACATTTTATTTTTATTTTAAGCGCTGAAGCACAAAAATTCGAATGATAAGAACTAGTTTTTTCTTCTGGTTCATCTTAACGAGAACCCCTTTAATGGGTACTTAAATAACACATATGATGATACCGCGATGCCATAAAAATATCAGGTGTGTTACATATTCTTGTATTTTCATCTATAAGTTTTAGGTGTTTTACGTTTAAAATTAAAAATTGTGTAATATTCAGAGAGCATGCAAAAAATATATAACTAAATAACATATTTACCTGATGTAGAATTCGTCAAATTTGTCAACCAATAGAGGACAAAGGTACCTTAGCATTTCTATTCTTAACAAAGACGGGTCTAGTTGTTTCCACTTTCTTACCCACTTCCTTTATCCTTTGGTTTCTTATATTTCATAAATAAGATTTAATTCGACTTCTTTATTAATCTCATCACTGTCATTCTGATGTTCGTCATCATACATCGAATTTGTGGTTTTGCTGATACTGACCACATCCAACAATTCCACTATTATAGGTAAATAACAAAGTAACGACGAACAGAATATTATTTTGCTTTGACGAATGAACAACTTTTCCACAACCAATGATATCAAACAAAGGCCCCGTTTGTAATTACAATAATGTATCACTTTACTTTACTCACTTCCTTACAGCATGGAAGCTGGATCATTAATGAAGATGCGAGGCAGTTGTCTATAAAGAGTCACAGGAAAGAATGCATTGGCAACACTTGAAGATACGGCACGGAGGCAATATTCCCTAATAACACTCGCACCCATAAGCAACCTGCACGGTTTTTCTTGTTAATCGACTTAAGGCTGTATGGTATACACTTTATGTGGTTACATAAGTATACGGAGTATAATCGACGGCATCACCACGCTTGAATGTATATACCGTTAGGAGAGTGGAGGATGAGTTATCAGAGTCAATGATGGGGAATATTATATTACATACAGTCCGCTAGGCAACGCCTGTTGTTGTATAATCTCAAAACACTTTCATACGCAATAACTATTTTTCTTGAATTTTATCGTGCGTGGTTTATTTAATTGGCGGCGCGTAACAAATGCTGAACCGTATAGTACTTGTGTGACATATATATCGAACCGTATGATATTTGAGTGGCGTATTTTAGCATCTGATAAATAACTAACTAATTCTATTTCTCAAGTTAGTCGTACATAAATTGTTTAGGAAATAATCTGTCTCAAAACCATTGTATAATACATAAAAGGGTACGTATAGATTATGCTCGTGTCATTATCAGTTACAGACTGTGTTTAAAGAACGCATGCAATAATCCAACTTGTTATCTGTTTTTAATTTGTTAATATACATATAAAAATATGTAAACATAAACATGTATAAACAAGATTGCAACAGAGATAATATAGTTGGGCATTAAGCCCCTGTCTAGCAGACTGAATCAAGCAGTATTTATTTAATTGTGTCGAAGAAAGGATGAATACTACTAAGAAAAATTTGAATTCCTTTAGTACTCATCACGGCTTCCGTAAATATCCTACTTTACGGGATGATCATCCAAAAACGGCCGCCACTTGGATTCGAGGTCGGGTTCTGGACGAAGATTTCGAGCCCAACTATTGGCGTGTTCACGACAAGCTCTACGACTTTTCCGACTTCATTGAGAAGCACCCAGGTGGAGCTGAATGGCTCGAAGCAACTCGAGGTATGGACATTACGGAAAACTTCGAATCAAGCCATCTGAATCCGACAGTTTACGACATCCTCTCAAAATACTACCGGAAACCAGCTGGGAACAAGAGGCGCAATTCTCCTTACACTTTCGAACCCAATGGTTTTTACATGACTCTCAAAAAGAGAGTGAGTCAGTTCCTTCAAAAACAGATGACAGCCGAAGAGCGCAGAGCGGGAAGGGTAGAATCAGAGACGATTCAAAACCGCTTTCTAGCCACTTTTCTCGCTTTATTCGGTCTTACTTTGTTGACGGGATCGGCTTGGGCGGCTGTTGCGGCCGGCGCCGCTCTTATGCTGTGCGTAAACTGCACTCACAACTTCTACCACCAGAGGGATTGCTGGAGAAACAGGGTCTCTGATCTGTCCCTTTTAAGCTCTTACGAATGGCGGGTATGTACATGCTTTATATAATGATACATAATCTTCATCAGAAAAGGTAATTTTCATGCGGTTAACAGGTGACGCACGCTATCAGCCACCACGCATTTCCCAACACTATCTACGATTTTGAGAGTTCGCTGACCGAACCCTTCCTGGATCTTCAAGTCCGAGAGAAGAGCTTCTTACGCCGCTGGATATCTTGCCTCGCCGTTTTCATTGGGCCACCTTTCTTCTGTTGGATGGAAGCTATTAAACGAATTATTGTGATTGCCAAGGGCTACCAGAAACTTAGACTGGTCAATTTATTTCCAATCATCGAATTGGCGATTTTTTATTTCAATTCCAATGGATTCTTTCACGTAACTATTTAAATATATTAGCTTATGTATGATGGGAGGTAATTGGTTATGCTCTTAACAAGGCTTTTAAACTATGGTCGATTATGCACTCCACCTGTAGTGTTTGCATAACATTATTGACTCTATTGGCATCTCATCACCGACATCCGAACCTGTATCATATGGGCGATGGTGAATTTCCTTACGGTCGTGACTGGGGCGCTTGCCAGTTGGACGCCGTTAAGGGGCGCAAGATTGTAGATGACGGCGGTCTTTATTTACAACTTCCACTACAGTTGATTACTTTTGGGAATCACATCCTTCATCATCTGTTCCCGACACTTGATCACGGTTTACTTGAGAAGATTCGGCCCATTTTCAAACAGACCTGCACCGAATTTGGACTACCTGAAGAACTTTACAGTAACTACGGGGTTGAAGAGATGGCGATTGGTGTTTTCCGTCAGCTACACCGCATTATCCCGCGTGAACCACGAAGTAAACAAGGCTAACTTCCTTCCCCTTCTACAAGGCTAACACATAATTTTTCTAACCCATATAACATCTTTATCCTTTTACTACCTAGACAAACCTCATAATTTTCAACTTTCAATTTTCAACTTTTCAATTTTCAAACCTTACAATTTTAAATAGCTAGATTTGACAAACTTATGGATTTAATTATTATCGGTTTCATTAACACACACTTTAATCTAAACCATATAACATCTTTATCCGTTTACTACGTGGATGAAAATTTTAAAGAGCTGTAAAATTGGAATAAACTAATGGATTGCATTGTTATCAGTTTGAACACGTTCAATTGATCAAGTCTTCGTATAGAACTGCGCATGGTTACGACTCCTCAGGTTGAATGGGTGAATTGCCAGCTATATGCAAGATGCCATTGATTGAGTAATCAAATATTTTTAAATCGATAAGGAATATTTTATGCAATCGCAGAATTACTGCGTGGCAAAGAAGAATACTAGATTTTATAGTTCTAAATTATCAATAAAAAATCAAGTACGTTCTTTCCGTGTCAAATTCCATTCTGGGCTGCTCAGGCTGGAGGGAAGATTTTCGATTGAACCAAGGTATCGAAATTTGTTTTTCATCCAGACCAGTGTTTCTCCAAACATATTAACTTAATACTATTAGAAAACATTGATTGATAAAGAGAAATCTTTTGAACTAAACTTAAATCAAGTTTTAAATTATATATTTAATGGTTAAAATCCAGTACTTATTAAAAAAGCAGAAAAAGTCATTGAAACTAAATTCTTCACTTATTTTAAAAGTCTAAATCAAAATGGATGACAATGAAGTGGAGGAAATTCATCACTCACCTAGGTAAAGCAAGCATAGTGTCATGCTTGCTTTAGACCTAGGTGAGTTGTAGGTTTGTTGTCAACTGTTTTTTTACTCAGTAAAAACTCAGTTAGTTACTGAGTTTTAAGAAGAACTCAGATTAAGTTAGTAAAACGTGTAAAAACTCAGTAAAAACTCAGTTAGTAACTGAACTTAAAAAAATTTACAGTAAAACTTAGTTACTCTGTATTTTTACCCAGTAAAACACAGTAATTTGGTATAAACCTATAGTAAAACCCAGTAAACTTGGTAAAAACATAGTAACTCAGTATACCAATTTAAAATATAAGCCTAGTTACGACAAAAGATGATTTAAGGAACATTACTAGTTACTTGTATCATTATATAACTTGGCTCAGTTTATAAATTATCTTGATTAGTAAAGAAATAAAGAATATAATTTACAGAAATATAATTTTTTAAATCACAAATTCACAAGACACAACTCAAAAGTCAAGCTACGCATTTCCACATTTAAATCTGATCTTTCATAAGATCCTTGACTATGATAAAACCTTGATTTTTTTTATACAGTTATCTCTTCAATACACTCTCTGCAAGACCATTTTGTCGAGATGAAAAAGACCCATTATTCGCTCCCAGTGTTTTTCATATAAAAAACTATATTATCAAAACGCGATAATTTTCATCATTTTTTGACATTGATAATGATATTGATAAGATGGCAAATTAAGGATTGATAATTCTAATTTTTATGTTAATTTTTATTTTGAGAAAAAATATGGAATATCAATCTTTTTTTCCATTTTCGTAGTTTTTGACGCTGCCCGAGCGACGCGGTACAAGTTTAGCTTTTTTATGGTCTCATTGGGTAAAAACAAATTATTTGACTTATAGTTACAGTAGCGGTCCATTTACTGGAACACCTGCTTACTGAAACTTTCCAGATAGTGGAATCGAAAAAGGGGTGCGCGATTTTTATGTCCGAAAGAGGTTTCCTTGTGCGACCCTCGTTTTCTTCATTTGCCCAAGTAAACCTATAGCTGGTTCAGCAACTTTTTGGTTTCGGCTTGTCACCATGGTTACCGTAGTCTCAGTAGTGAAAACAGAAAACTGTTTCACACTGTTTACCGCTGTTTGCTATGGTTCCTACTTTTTGACAGAGGATGAAAGGAATAAAGGAGTATTAGACTCTAAGTTCACAATCATTTATGTGGATTTCTTCGAGGGATTTCTTTTTGGAAAATAGTTCTATCCCGAGTAGTCAGTAGTAGAGTAAAGAGAGTACGCCTAGTGAAATAGAAATATAACAGGTAAATTATTTCATTCGTAGTTTTTTATGCTTAATATGCAAATAAAGACTTTTAATTAGTTTTGAATAATAAAAATAAACACAAAACCCCTAAAAAAATTACCCTCAAACGGACTCGATCCTCTGTCCTCACGATCCTTATGATAACACTCAACTAGCTGAGCTATGAATTCCTGACGACTAGGTATTTAACTGGAAAGCATATGCTGTGATCCGTGAATACAAGCTAGCTATCCAGGCGGGGTCCTCGGTCGCTAGTTGGCGTCGAATCTGTGTTTCTCGAAGCAATTTGGCAGACCACTTTTCCCTCCTTTCCTTTCGCTTCTCTTTTTCTCTCTGTAAAGGCCAGAGAGACCATTTTCCAGTGTTTTCTTTTTATTCTAAAAACAAACCTCCTCTACACTCGGGGGTATGCAATCTGTTCGTCACGCTTGACGATGCACAACAGATATTTAGTACAAGCAAGTTTATCATACAATTTAATAAATTTTTGTGTTTAGACTTGTATGTATAACGATAAATATAACAATTTCATTTATAATAAAATAATCCGAGTGGTTGTCAACTCTTTCCTAGGGTGTATGAAAATTCTGGAATTGTGATAATTTTTTCTTTCTACATATTATTTTTACCTCCAAGTAGATTTCTGTAGGAATTGTTGCATGAAATTCTGGGATATACGATTTTTTTTAGTCGCAAACCCGTCGTTTTCCTCCCTAATTTGTTACTACCCGTACGGCACAGAGTTGTCCTAGGGTATGTTCAAAGCTGTAAAAGTCGTCCTGGTAGCCCCAGAACCACTGGTTCTGGGCGACCAGGACGAGAGACCACCTGAGGAGAAGGAATCGTCTGAGCTCTTTTTCCGTGACGCAGTGGATCAAATGAAGGAGTTGATGGATTCAAACGGTGGTCTCCTACGAGTCCCTCTCAGGTATCCATTAAATTATCTTTTCTATTTACTGTCATTAAATAAATTATCAAGTTTTCTTTTTATTTCCTACAGCTCATCAGTTATATCTCCGAACGGGGATTCAGATGACAGTGATGAAGAAGGGCCCGCGCCCAAACGTCGGAAAAAGGACTATTTCAAATCATTGCGACCTAAATCAACCAATCAGAAGGTAGTCGATAAAGTAGACCTTTATCTCGAAGAGGATTTGGCCCAATCCGCTACTGAAATTGCTAAATATCCTCTTCTTGCAAAATTTTATGCTCGCTATAATACTGCCCTTCCATCTTCTGCCTCGGTCGAACGTCTCTTTAGTCGTGGCGGTCAAATATTTAAGCCAACACGAACAAGACTTACCGACTTAAATTTTGAAGCTCTTCTCTTTCTGTGCGCTAATGATTTTGATTCTTTTAATTGATTTATGAATGTTTAGGATGCTGTATATTTGTATTACTGTATATCTTTTTCTAGTATTTTAAATTAATTAATTTCTCCCATTCTTCATTCCTTGAATCGAGTTCGAGCCTAGCTATATTTGGACATGAAATACACTGTAATTCATAAATTAATAACAATATCAAATAGTTTAATTTTTTGTTGATAGATGGCGTAAAGGAGCGCGAAATGAGCGTGAGCGTGAGCGCGCTCACTTCCCAAAAAGGGAGCGGGAGCGCGAGCGTGCGCTCCTCACTCAGTCATGAGCGCGAGCGTGAGCGCGCTCCAAATAAAAAGGAGCGGTTACATCCTTGAGAACCAGTAATGCTTGTCCTTAAGTCAGTTTACCTGGTGTAACTTTATGTGAACCGAGAAACGTGTACTCTGGGTCGTATTTTTAAATATTTTTTCTGGTTTAAACTTAGTGATCCGAGAAACGTGTACTTCAAATCGTTTTTTAAAAATATTTATCCGGTTTAACTGAAGTAATCCGAGAAATGTGTACTCTAAGTCGTATTTTTAAATAAATCTTTTAGTTAACCTAAAAGTGATCCGAGAAACGTGTACTCCAACTTGTTAAAAAAAATATGTATCCGGTTTAACTGATATAATCCAAGAATCGTGTACGCAAAGTCGGTTTTTAGTTTAACTTAATAGTGAACTGAGAAATGTCTTTGTGGAGTTTTCTTTTTTTTTTGTTCATAAAACCATCAAGCTGTGGTACAAATGGGGATTTTCTCTAAAGTCCTTTTAAGCAGACTGAAAGTCAGATCTCGTACACTTGATGTTATATCCGTTGTACAGCGCCCAACAGAAGTTTTTTTCACAGACTTTTTCCCCTATTCCGAAATATGGGAAAAGGTCACCCTTCCTCCTTTTTTTGTAAGGAATTAACGCTGTATATGGAACCCCCTTTAGAAAATGACTACTTTCGTATGACGCAACCTATTTTTTGTAAATTAAATTGAAACACATTTTTTAGGCCACACAACCGTGTAATTTTAACAAGACATAATAAGCCATTATACAATATTTCGTACAAGGTAACTTACATGTTTGATATGGCCTGGCCTTCATCAAGCCTAATAGTGTGTTTACACGAGATGAAGTGCTCGTATCTCTCGATAAAGTCAATTATCTAAAAAGAAAAGACAATCATTAAAATTGATGATCAGTAGCCCTGTTGATCACGTGACCAGTTACCTTCAGTACTTTTTGCTCCATCCAGTCGAGCTTGAAAACGACGTCGCCAATTTCCTCCAGGAAGGACTCCTTTTGAGATTTCAGGCTCTCCTTCAAAGTCAATTTGAAAACCCCAAGCATTTTGTGCTGGGACCGAGTCAATTTACAAAGCTCACTCAACGTGATTGACACGACAGGCTCTGCCCTTCGCCTTTTGAGAATGAAAATATAAAGATTTAATAAAAATCCCAGATGAAAAAAAAAATCAACAATACCTTTTTTGCTGAGGAACGAGGCGCCGACGCGTGTTCATTGAAATTTTCATTTCACAACCTAGCGTGACTTTTCTACTACTAGAGGCTACCGTCTACCGAGAACTGAAGCGTGTTAAAAGCATGCGAGATCCGAAGAAGAAAATAGCGTCTGCAAGTATGCAGCACGCTCAAGTAGTGGTGGGAGACTGGAAGTAGAGCCATCTTCCGGAAAATTGTAATTGAATATGATTGCAGTAAAAATAGATTTATTAATTAATTTTAATTAAATCTCTGTGAATACAAATTCATACGATTCATTAAAAAATTCAGAGCTCAGAGCCCGTATAATGAAGCGTATTATTAATGCTTATGGAAAATATTATGCGGGATGCAGACGCATTGGTCGCGTCTGTAACAAATTTACGTCAGAGAATCGTGCTCGTTTTTATGGTTTCACTCTCCTATTTATTCGTACTAGGTTATTATTATAAATTTAGATATAAATGAGAGCTCCGTATGTGAGTCCTTGGAATCCAGCCCAAATTGTATGTCATTGACTAACCTAGTTGTCTCTTGTTTACATTTTATTTAAGGTAGCAGGGCCGTATGCGGACGTCATCCACCCAGCTCCACCGAAGTCCATCGTCGCTTTACGTCTTTCGTCGCCCGCCGTAGAGATCACCGATAACATAAGGTGTAACTGCACTTTGGGCTGCTTGACTGCTTCCCACTTTGTAGCAGCTATCATCCCACCTTGTAGCAAAATCATACCGGTATCGTCTTAGCTCTTTGGGAGCCAGCACCCTTAGGGGAGACAGGTGCTACACTGCTAAAGGTAATAGCTCTTAAAACATATGATTGGGCCGAATTCTTTTCTTGAAAGTCCTTGAAATGCAATCCAAATCCTACGTGATTAACTAGCATTGTTGCTCTTGTTTACTTTTTTATTTAAGGCAGCAAGACCGTTTGCGGCCGTCATCCACCTTGCTCCCCCGAAGTCTAGCGTCACTTCACGGTCTGTCGTCGCCCGCCGCAGAGATCAGTGACAACAACATACGGTGCAATTGCTTCCCACTTTGTAGCAGCTCAAGTACAACACGGTCGCGATAGATGATGCCTCAGCTCAGCCAGGACCCTTGAGGGAGACTATTGCTACACACTACTGGTAGTTTCATCAACTACCATCTTTTAAATTGAAACTTGAATCTAACTTAAAATTTTATATAAAATGCGACCAGAATGTCCAGACTCTCTGAAAGGCAACTAAGGAGACAACGCCGAGAGGATCGTGATTACGAAATCCTAATAGGAGGTGGAGGTGGTGTCCTCCATCCTAACAACAATCCAGCTGATCGAATTCAACAGCAGCCAGTTCCAGCAGTTCCTGAAGAGGACCCACAAGGCGATGAGCACTTAGATAACGGTGATAATGAAGAGTCTCAATCAGGCTGATCATCGGCCTCTTCTAATTCCAGCTATCGAGAGTTCAGTGAGGATGAAGAAGAGGATCGTCTTAACCTTGAACTTCAGCTGTTTGGCTGGTCTCTTGATTTTTCCTACATCACTGGTGAAGCACTGGATGCCCTGCTCAAGATTCTACGTCCACATCCTCCAGAACTACCTGCTGATTCAAGAACTTTGAGACGTTCTCCACGCGGGAAGATACCTGAAAGTTGTACACCCGGGCCACTACTTCCACTTTGGTTTAGAACATGGTGTAAGAGAAACTCTTTCTCGTCCACCAACAATAGACATCCTTTTCCGTCTTAGCCTTGGTTTCAACATGGACGGAGCACCGGTAACCAGGAGCAGAGCTAGCGAGTTTTGGCCTATTTTGGGCAGAGTAATGGAAGTCAACGAAGCTGAAATATTCTACGTTGGTGTCTACCATGGTCCAAAAAAGCCAGGCAGTTCCAACCTCTTCTTAAAAGATTTCGTCGATGACCTTCAGCGGTGCGAGCAAAATGGAATCGTTTTGCATAATGGTACTGTTGCTCCCTTTGAAAATGTGACTTTCATTTCTGATATTCCTGCTCGCTCGTTTATAACATGTACGAAAGGGCACTCATCCCCTGATGGGTGCATGAAATGTAAATGCATGGGAATAAGGGTTGGGGCTTTAAGAACTGATTGGACATTTAGAAATCGTGTCGATGAAATCCATCACAATGCTAAATCAGAGTTAGAGCGCCTTCATTTTCTAAATATGACGGATGCGATGGTCCTTGATCCAATGCATTTGGTGTATGTCGGAGTTACTAAACGGTTTTTTCAATTTGTTGTAGTCGGTTCCAAAAGTAAGAAGAAGATTCCGAATGATTTATTTATTCTTAAAATTAGAAAACAAACGCCTTGTGAATTTGGCCGTCGACTCGATACTACCAATCGCATTGGAGCAATGACAGCAACAACTTTGAGCACCTTGATTCAATATGTTGGACCAATTATCCTGAAACCTTTTTTGCCCCAGATCTTTATAATCTTTTCTTGTGTTTGCACGTCAGTATTAAGATCTTATCGTCTGATGATACTTGCTATTTGTACAATGATTATGCTGAGCAACTTTTTCAAACCTTTGTTCGCTTATCAGTTGATTTTTTGGGAAGTAATTTTATCTGCCCTAACGTACACTATCTTTTGCATTTTACCGTGGCAGTCCTTCTTCATGGCAAGCTATCTAGATTTTCTGCTTACTGTTATGAAAATGAAATGAGATTTTTGAAAGGTTTCATTCACAAGCCCGAAAAACCTCTCCCTCAGCTAGTCAAACGACTTAAAGAGAGAGAAACTTTTTTTCGATTGACCGGTAAGTGGACTGTACGGCAGAAAAAAATACGACGCCAATTTTGATTCAAAATACTTCATACTGACGGACCTATATTAGAAAATTTTACTGGGAATCAATTCAGAGTAGTTTATCACGAGTTGTGGAAATTTAAAGCAAATGATGATGGAGATTCGTGTGTTTATATGAAAGATGATAGTCTTGTTGTGATTCGCAACATTGTAGTACAAGACAGCATAGGATACCTTATCGGTCAGAATTTCAAAGAAATTTTTTTTTTTTTGGTGCCCCCCACTTTATGAGTTCTTCTGTTTTCAATATCTATGTTGTCGTATAGCACAACTCTCTCTTCTTTGAAAGCATGGAGGATATCTGACATAAAGTATAAAGCCGCCAAAATGTCTGCAGATCTTTACAGCGATGAAGTGTTCGTGATTTATCCTCTAAAAATAGAACTAAAAAAAAATACGACTCGTGCAAAGAATAGAAAATTTATAAACTTCATGATGAAAGAGTTATTACTGCCTTGTTATTAAAATACTGATCTAGTTCACTAAAAACGGAATTTCGATCAAACAAAAATTTTGCTAAAAAATGACACGCACTAAAGTTGACCGTACGTAAACAAACAGACAAAAAGTTTAGGATCTTTTTTTTCGTGATGACGTGATGTCACGGCTTATTAAATATGTCAATGAGTCATTTCTAATTTCAAATATAAAATCCCTTTGAATAAATTTGTGAATTACAAATTTTAAGCATTTGAAATATTTTTCTCCTTTCTTTTCCAACTAACTGATGAATTGGCAACAGTAGCCTTTGCTTCTTTTTTAATGCGAAGAAAAAAGTCCCGCTTTCTCTTTCCAGTTGTGTAGGGTATAGTCCTCGTACTTTTCTCTGTCTTTGCGCAGCAGAGACCTTGACCTTCGAAGTTAAAGTGATTCAGTTAATGATAGAAGAAAATGTTTTAAGTAGTTACATTTACTGAGGATAATGAAGTCCCTGTCGTGCCGGATAGTTGGATAAACAAAGTGTCTAATTCAGGGGCGTTTTGCTACTGGCCTAAATCAAGAAACGTAACGACGCTAGCAAAAAAGCGGGCGCAAGTTGAAAATAGTTGGCAAAATTATCAAGTTAAGCTTATGTGTGAACATGGTGAGCTATTTCCCAAATAACATGCTGATTTTAATATTAGCTCTCATTTCACTCGTATATTGTCATAGATGATTTTTAAAAGGCCAACGAATGTTCGCAAAAGGTGGAAGAGACGTCCGACTACAGCTGCACGGAAGAGCGCCACCAGAAACGGAAGCAAACTAAGTTTTTAGGTAGTAAGACCCGCTCAGCGTCAGAAGATGACGAAGATGAAACACCAGATTCTCAATACCCCAAAACTCCTCACGTCGCTAATTCATCTTCGGCAAAGGGTCCACCATCGAAACCAGTGCGCGCATTCACCGCTTTTCCAACTATCGGCGGAGTAAATGGTAGCCAGAAAAGTTCAGTTTCGGGTAAAAAATTATTTTAATAGAAAATTACTTTTATCAACATCTCATTCCTTCAAAGATCATTTAGAAAAGCCCCTGCCTGAGTTGACGGATCTAAGTCCTCCCAAGTTATCTAATCGAGCGGAAGAGCAGCGCCAACAAACAATAACAAGTCGGATGGACTCAGATGGTATGCCCTACTGCCTTACTCTATTACACACTTCTCCGGAATCAATAAAAATTATTTAATTTAAAAATTAAAAAAAGATGCATCTTCGGGATCGCTAGTATTGGGCGATAAAAATTCGTCCAAACGGTCGCTTGAAATTGGTGGCAGAAAGAGTCAATTTGGTTCAGGTAGTCACTAATGCCATGCAACACGAAACAATATTTTCTTTTTCATTGAAAAATATTTATTGCAGATGAATCCCTTTTTTCTATTTCGCCCAAACAGCAGCAGCCAAGTAAACAGCGACCGACCGTGTCCTCAGCTGCTGCAATGTCGCCTACAAAACGCAAAGCTCCTGTCAACAATAGCAGCAAACCACGTCGCATGAAGGGAACCGGATTGTCTCTGTGGAAGAAAAATGTTGACCGCCATTTAAAAAGTAAATCATTTCTTTTTGCTTCCTTAGTATTAAAAAATATATATATAATTTTTTTTAAAAAGATATTTTAAGGTATGTTAAGAAAACTGTGAAGAATACAGCAGCCAACGTAATGTCCATCTGCGAACTAAAATCCGTCATCGGAAACCATTCGGGCTCATCTGTGGGAAATTTAAACGGTAACTCTGGTACCCGTGTAAAATTTCCTCTTAGATCCCTGGGTGAATATCATAACACTCTGGAGGTACTGAAGAAAGAGAATGCCGCTAGCGAAAAGCTCAAAAACGATTTGGTAATAGCTTAGAACTGTAGCTAAAAATATATTTATATTTTTTTTTTAATATTTATTTTAGAAACTGAAGGTCAGCCGTGCGGCAGGAATAGATTTCGATACATTCGTGAAACCCTTGTGGAAGGAAGTAATGATTGACGAGGTGGCGGATCAGCTGTTGTGAGTTGGTCAAAAAAATAAAAACAGCACCAAAACCGAAGGAGTCAAACACTCTTCCTTTTATGAAGCATTTTTTGGTAAGTCTTATTGACCAAAGCTATTCATCATAATTAAAACTTCCTCTGCTAATTATTTTTTTTTTTATAGACGCTTTCATTAGTGTTGAGAAATTCAAGATGAAAACGAAAGGAGATGCGGAGAAGTCGAGTATTGCCTTTTTTCGCCGCGCCGGAACAAGATTGGGAACAAAATTGGGGACTACCACTGCAGCAAAGCAAAATTTACGGACTACGGCTGAGACTACGACAGCGCCGACTAACGATGCCATACCGCCTCCTACTGACCAACCATGAAGAGACGTCATAGTGTGTTATTAAAACTAATAAATACAATACAAAATAACAACATCTGCTAAAACAACAACTAAAATACAATTTAAAATATCTGCAACAATTAAACTAAAACACAATTACAACATCTGCTGCTCTTAATTCAGTATTCTACAGTATTGATGTATATCCAGCGGGCGATGGCACCAATTAAATAAGAAATATGGTAGTTGTGTTTGCTTGAAGGGGAATCAGCACTAATCGGCGAATGCTAAAATGTAGCATAGATGTTGCGGTTACATAAATTCAAAGATCAGTTGCACAGTACGAATACATTATGAATGTCAGTGGTGGGTTCTATAATACAGGTAACAAGTCGATTGACCATCTGTTGTTGTACACGAAGAAGTAATAGGCAATTATTGAACCTTTTTTTTTTATTTTTAACTCATCGTCACACCTGACGGTGCGTAACAATGAAACAATATACCCATTCAGGATATATGTGCGTTATATTTTAGTATAACTTTGCGGATGGAAGAGGTACTTGGCGTTTTGGATCTATTCTACCACTTAGACCTAGCTCATCAGCGAGGCATAAACCGCATAGTCAAATAGTATAATAATGAGTGGCTATATAATCGTTGATTATATATAGTTATCACACCCGGAAGGCGTGGTACATACACCAGTACACCACGCCTTTTACATACATATAACACAAATATTAATATACAAAAATGGGATACATATAAATTAGTTTAGACAAATATCTGTAGGGTTAAGGTTGTTTACAAGTTGCTATGGTACCGATAAAAAAATACATGTAAAATATGTATGTTGAGCAATGTAAAATATTCATGTAACAATCAATATTTAGAATGTTCCAATAATTTGGTATTTTATTGCTCATTCTTTTTTATTAAATAAATTCTTTAATATTGTATTGGCTATTCAATCAATAATTGAACATACTTATACATATATTCACAGCGAACAAACATAAAATCTACTATGCTTCTATCTTAAAAATTAGAATTATATTTGAAAAAATTATGTAAGGTTTAAAATAAAGATCATGCATATATTCTCTCATCATTTGGATGAGACATTAGCTATGATTAATCCTTAATTTATCTGGTAGAGAATGATGCTGTAAGACAAAGTTGTACCTATAAGCTGGATTTTAAAAGAGAAAGTATTATTAGACTTAGGAATGTAACAAAAGGAAATTAATCCTGCAGCATATTGAAATTTATACCGTTGGAATAAGCCCCAAATTAATTTCTAGCAAGTCAGTAGCATGGATTTCAGGAAAAGCTCTCTTCACTTCAGTTTTTATAGTTTTAACCTAAGAGTGTTATGTTAAGACTCGGAAAGCGCCATATGCAACTCGGAAAAAACATAATATACCATCAATATATTGCTGATGTGAGAATCATCCAATTCAGTTTGAACCATATTACTTAAAGATGTTTTAAGTCGAGATGCCTGTGAAAACAACGGCATACATTATTTGATTTTTTAAAAATTATATATAGTGGACTTTTTACTTGGGATTGCATTAAATATGTAGAGATCAAAACGACCAGTAGTTAGGTCATATGTTTCACAACCACGAATCCAACATGGGTAATTGCACCTATATTATTGCTTTTAATTCCCATAGCAAGCTCAAACGCAAGATTTGCGTATAGAACAAAATTGTAAGCAACGAATAAGAAGAGGAAAGAGCCAAAACAATTATTGATTCTCTTGGTCAAGTCACATACTAAATTATGCTCTTCTCTCCATCGTTGTAATTGGCAACTTTGACGGACATCAAGTGTTTTGGTTCTATCTATAAGTTCTCCGTACAAGGATTGAAGAAACCAAACGAGTACAGCATACAAAACCATGATACTAACTGGAATCAACTGAGAAAGTTCGACAAGCGATCCGGCCAAAACAAATACAGAGAAGTTACTGAAATCAATAGCAGCTTCGAGAATTAACCCAATTTCCTGAAATTAAGGAAATCCTTCATAATAATTCAGTTTTGATGAAATGTAAATTTTTTTGGAAAATCGAGTTTATCTACGAATGTACTTACGATAAGAAGGAGGACGAAGAGAATTGCAGCCTTCTTAAAACAACTTCG
This sequence comes from Chydorus sphaericus, assembly GCA_030141595.1. Taxonomy (NCBI): domain Eukaryota; kingdom Metazoa; phylum Arthropoda; class Branchiopoda; order Diplostraca; family Chydoridae; genus Chydorus; species Chydorus sphaericus. The sequence continues at coordinate 8,814,825 of CM057929.1, read as the reverse complement.
ATAAAACAAATTATCTAGGTACATTCGTTCTTGTATGTTTTGTAAACTCTTCATTAGGCACTTCCAGCTTCGCATCGAAACAAGAAAGAATGTAACGCAGCATCCTATAGAGAGGACTGCATTATTACTTTTTGAGGCTACGATGCTTATTTGCACAGATGAAGGCAATGTCTTAATTATTTCATCTTCGTTGATATGATGGGGACGTTGTACTTTTCCTAGAAGGTTGCACACGTGAACGAAGACAGTCAATAGAACTACAAAAAAAGAATACATCGAGAGGAAAATCGAAACTAAATGATCAAACATGGTTGGTTTAACGGGAGGGTTCACTTTAACTGAGTATAATTTACAGAATCCAATAAGCTTCATCCATATTAAAATGGGATTTAAAGCTTTCTCGAAATTACCATTTTCAAGCATTTTAGTATAAATTATTTTGGTCACTCAAAAATGAATTTATAGTTTTGATCTTATACAAATAAGACTAAACAAATTAATAGTTATTGGGCCCAAGACGATTGAAACGGGGGGGGGGGGGATTTTAGAACAAAGTGACTTTAAAAAGAACAACTTGTTGTACCATTAGAGTAAAAAAAATGTATCGAAACGTTCGGTGTTGGGTTCAACACTGACCGAATAACTGGGTTAGTGCAGGTGGGAGTAGACAGGAATTCATATAAATGTTGTTTTTACATATTAAACTATATCCACAGGACTTCATACATTATTTTGCAAAATAATCCACGGGGTTAACTGCAAAGACTCCTAAAGTGCCTCCTGAAGTGACATAAAAAGTGTAAATTATTATTTTTCTATCGCGGGAGAGAAAAAAACGATATCGATGTACGTTCAGTGCCAGCCGTATATGGGAAAGGCTCGACCTATCAAGTAAGGTGCAATATGATATAGGCCTATGACGAAAGAAAATATTTGTCTTGATGTTTTATTTTTTTTCATTTTAAAAATTATCTTTTTCTATCGGGATATTTATAACCGTTTAATTCTTCTCAATAATCAATATATCGGCATACTCATATTCTTTAAAAAATGAACGAATGGAGTAAAAACTAGCACTTTTTTTTGGGGGGGGGGGGAGGGGGTGGATTAAACAATTAGATAATGAAAGGTACGCCTGGTGCTTGTATACACACACCATATGCCAACCCGTGGTTTGTCTCCTTATCACCCATGAACAAAAAAATTTATTTTCCAGTACCTTATGTCGCCAATTGCCATAATAAATACTATTTTGGATTCATTTCTATTCTAAGCAATATTTCCCCCCAAAAGCAGCTAGTCTTACCATTCCGTAAATCGGCTTAAATATACAGAATTGCATTGAAATTTGAAACTTTACTTTAACCTGAAATGTACAACATCTTCTCTTCCGGCAACCCTTTAATAATGCTTCTGGTAAATATATTATCCATCTTACATCGGTTTTACAATCACACAATAATATATATTGTATTTTTTTTTATTTAAAAAAATAAAGTTACCTAGTTTTACACGTAACTTATTGTTCTACTATTATTTCAGGCAGCCAGTATTGCTGGTAAAAGAGGGATATTTTTTCCAGTCCTGGGCCAAGTTCCGTGCAAGGAAAGCTTTTCTCCTTGCCAGTGCATCATCTCATTAGGAGATGTTAATGTCAACTGCACGGGGGTCAACATGACAGAAGTCCAGAGGGTTTTCACTGAAATCAGCATTATTACGATTGACTTCCTTTACTTGAGCGCTTTCAATGACCAAAGCGTTCCTCCTCATCTACTGCTACGAAGTGAAGTTAGATTCTTGAACCTCAAAGGTTATGAAGTAAATGCTCATCTCAGAGTGGAGAGAGATGCTTTTGATTCTTCAATGGTCATTGCTGAACGACTTACCATAGAATATTGCGATTTAGTCTACTTAAATTTTGCATTTCTGACCAATTTCAGTCGTCTAAACACCCTGAAAATAACAAATTCTGAAAATATTAACAACCAAGTTATCAACACTGTACCATTTTTACCAAGCTTGTCAACCTTAAGTATAACCTTTTGTTCTGGGTTCAATGATTGGCGAATGTTTCCAACTCTGGCCCCAGGAGTGCTAGAAATTATGGAGCTTCAAACAAATCGGGATATTAATGACGGAATAATGAGCCTTATTTTAGGGAAGATTCTTTCATATTCAGCCAACTCTTTGACAACTTTATTTATAAACGAAAATAAACTCACAAAGGTACCAGAAGAACTGCACGATTTTGGTAGAATCCAAACAATAGATGTTCACGAGAACTCAATTTCCAACATCGAAAGCATTTCGTTCGAGTCATCTTTTGAATTTCCAGTTATTTACATCGACATTTCTTTTTCTAATGTATCCGAAATTCAACCAGGAGCATTTTCAGGTGGAATTTATTATTTTTATTTTTTTAAATTTTCTTTATTATTATATTTTAATGAATTTCAAAAGGTTTCTACGGCCAAACTATTTTAATGAATTTCAAAAGGTTTCTACGGCCAAACTATTTTAAATCTTACATGGAATAAGTTGAATTTTCTGGAGGAAACTGCATTTAAAAGCGTATTGGAACAAATGTTTGAAACTTCTTTGGGCTCAATTAACCTCGATAAAAGTCAGTATAATAAGCAAATCAGCTTTAGTTATTATAGTATCGTATTCTCATTTATATAGTGCTATTAAATCAATTTGGATTTAGATCCGTTTGATTGTGAAAATCAACCTTGCAAATGGGTATGGCTCCTTTACGGGCACCCAAATCTTTTGAAACCTGTATTGAATGCCAAGTGCTCTAACAATACAAATTTGACTGATTTGAACGCAGAAGTTATTTGGAATGATTGTTTACTGGTATTTTCCAATTAAAATAATAATTCGCCTTGATTTTAAATCCGTTATTTGATAGTTGGAGTTTTCTTTTCCTTTTTAGTGGATGGAAACTAGCACGGCCAAAGGTACTTCCGTTTTTGAGTCACCAACAGCAGCATTTTCTATTGTAGTTTCTGCGTCTTCTACGTTTTCATCAAATTTAAAACCAAATTATACGATTTCGGTAATATTTGTCCGCTTTATAAATTACTTATTTTTAGGCTTGTCGTGGTTGGCCTTTCTTTAACTTTTGAATACTTTTATTTTTCATAAACAACATCAGGAGAGATCGTCAGAAGCAACATCAACTGCTGCTGCTTCGACCCAAACTATTTCCATCGATAAATTAGTGTCTACTGATTTTCCTACGACGACGGCCTTTTCCTCTTCTGCTATTAGGAATATTCCTTTGTTTTTAGAAACACAAACCCACTTTATGTTTATAATTTTCTGGAACATATTTTGAGCTGTCTTATTATTTCTTGAGTAGAAAATTCTGAAAAAATGAACGTAGGAAGCTATGACTGATCAATATGTGTTTGTATACCATATTTTCCCTTTATAAAACTGTTTTTTCTTAGAATGGACATTTTTAAAGTATATTATATAGGGGAGAGCGGGGCTGTTTGGGCCACAATTGTTAAAAATTCATTAAAGTTTCGATTTCACTTTATTTATGTAACGTTGTGCATTTTTCTTGGTACCATATTGTAGCCCTGTCTTTCGTCTTTCTAAATATTATTTAAAAAATAATTTATGTGTACAATTAACTTAGTTATTAATTGTTTAGCGACATCACTTTTTTGGCCCAAACTGCCCCACCCTTGGGGCTGAACGGGTCAGTTGGAAAGAAAATTCATACTTCTTTTAAAATTCAGCTTTAGGCATAAATAAATATGGCATTAGAATCAGAATTTAATTATCTTTCTGACAGTATGCTTATTTTTTTTATTTTAAAAAGGATTAAGCCTGTAAAATCAAAAAAACGAAAGTAGCCGGCTAAAAGTTTGTTTCCCTAGTAGGCTCCCCCCAAATCAGCTGTTTTTCACGCAAAAAAGTACTGACCCAAACAGCCCCACCAAAAGACACTTCACATTTGTTTTGATTCTAAAATAACGGGACATCAAAATAAAAAAAGAAAGATATTTTTTGAAGGGGAATTTAAAGGGCTTTTTGATAGTGTCAATTTAAAAATTTTAGAAAAATTTTAAAAATTCTAAATTTGAAGGTCAATTCCAAAAAACGAAAAAAATATTTATAGAAATTCACATTTCTTTGAATAACTTCAACAAAAATGATTTTTTCCTAACCATACTTGCTACACCAATGCGTCATATGGTTACGCACATTGGGTAAAAAAAGAATTATCGTGTGGATTGAGGAACATACTCAAAAGTCCACTGACCCAAACAGCCCCTGACCCAAACAACCCCGCTCTCCCCTATCTTCTAGTAGATATTTTTAAATAATTTTACCTTCTATTATTTTTTTTTAATATTTTGACTAATTAAAACTATATAAATACAGCAAATATACGAATTTATCGAATTTGATTCTTGCTTAATTAAAAATACATAATGCAAGCGATTTCTACAAATTTTACTTAAAATTTTATTTAAATTTTCAATACAACTAAATTATTCAGAGCGATGCACTGAAAGGGAAAATTGAAAACATAAATAATATCTCGCATTAATGTACCATAGCCACACCAGCCCTTATCAAGTTTTAACGCAACAAATATCCAAGGCTGTATATTGATTAATATTCCATTGTGATAACGTCAATCCATTCATATTACATATTAATAACTCGTCTATCACTGCTGAAAAAAATTGATACTAAAACAGCACTTAGTTAGCAATTGTGCTAAATTAGTTATCAGTGCCTTTTTGAGTCGAAAGAAATTACCTGCTATTCTAGTCACATAGACTGGTCATTAAAAATGCTTTGTTCTGGAGCTTTGAAAGTTATACTTTTGATGACCTCATCTGTTCTAGCAGGTAGAGTAGCGTTATATACAATCGCATTTCGATACACTAAAAAATAAAGTTTTTGGTTAAGTAAATATTCATGATTCAGGGCCGGCTGGAAAAAGTACCAAGATCGTCGGGGGCACTGAAACTGTGCGCGGCGAATTCCCTTGGATGGCCTACGCTGGTTCTTTTGAAAATAGCTTTCTGATAAACTATTCTAATGGCGGATCTCTCGTCAACGAGAGATGTGTTCTCACATTATCCACAACTTTAACGTAGGTCATACTCATAGTTATTTTTTAATGAGATAATTGCTACTGGATTTTGTAACCTATAATTACTTAATTTTTGTTTTTAAAAAATTGTATTTGATAATAATACATAATGTATGCTATTTTAATATTGATAATTATAATTTTTATATAGTCATTACAGTTGCCTATGACTTAAATATTATTTATATTTTGGTTATATGTATGTATGTGCGTGTGTGTGTACTACTACACTATTTTCTTTAAAAAAACTTAGCTAAATTGAACATAATTTAAAAATCACATAAAAGAAATGCAGTTTTCCTATTTTAGGAATGCTGATTAAATTTGTAAAATATAAAAAATTTTTAAAAATAATTTTCATATAAAAGCGTCTGTTTACATATTAAGCCTCCGCATATTTCAGGAGGAAGAGAGTTGCCATCATACTCGGTGCATATGATTTGACCAACGCAACGGAAAGTGATGTATTTTACGTCAGTGAGGAATTTTTCAACTACACTGGTATTAGTGCTGAGGGCGTTGGACCTGGAATTGTCGTCCTCCCAGAAAGAGTAAATTACACACGTAAGCTAACATTGTTTTTAGCTATCTCGCTATCAGACAGCCATATTATATTTAGATGATTTATTCAATAATTGAAAAAATTTATTTAAGTCCATTTAATGAATTTGTACCTTTTTTGACGCATATAGAATTTATTCAGCCCATTCGACTTTATGATCCGAGTATACAAGAGCAACCAACAGATTTCGTCGGTGAAACTGGCGTACTCACCGGATGGGGACATTATTCAGACTGTTCGTAGTACATATTGATTTTAATTAATTTAAGAAATATTCATTAATGTAAAATGTTGTACATTGCCATAAAATAGTAATATTAAATAGCGGTTATTTGTATATTTCAATTTGATATAGCGTCTAACATCTACAGTAAGTAGAAAGTACATCTACGTAAAGTAGAAACGCCGGTAATCACTAACCAGGACTGTGAAGCGCAATTCGCGCCTAACAACGTAGTGATAACAGATGATTTGATTTGTACTAGTGGGGTGTGAGGAGTTGGAGCCTGCGATGTAAGTTATATAACTGGCCCTTATTTTATTCTTATTTTAATCTTTCAAATATAATCCATCACATTTTTTTTTATTATTCATAAAAAGGGAGATTCTGGTGGTCCAGTTAATTATTTCAACAAAAGCGATGGCCTTTGGACTCAGATCGGTATAATTGGTTTTGGTGGTAACAATGGTTGCCAAGTAGGCAATCCCACGGTATCATTCCGCCCGGGCTATCCTGGCCTAATCGATTGGATTGAATCTATTTGTGGTCCTCTCCCTGCCACTCGACCTGGCCATTCAAACAACCCTTAATCAGCGCTGTTTCGAGTGTAGAACCAGACACTGATTGCTGATATGCTCTACCTGCACGTGGAGTGGGCGTATTCAAAAGAGTTTATCCTTGGGGTTATTGAAACAAAGTAGTGTAATACAATCTATACAGTTTAACTTGTAGGAGAAATAAATTATTTGTTTGTGTTATGCATTGTATCAAAACACTATTTTGTAGCAAACTATTGAATTTATATGTATATGGAAAATTATTGTCTTCACGCATGTTGAATACTTATAATTTTGACTTAATTCAAATTTTTCATAATGTAAAGATCGCTGACGACGTCACGACACTAAATGAAACGTAAAATGGCCACTAAATGGTAACTATGACTACAGACAGTATATGTCTCAGATAGGAACGAATAAGGTCTATATTTTCCCCTTTCGATTGATAAAAAATGCATGGTGCATTTCTACCGTTATTGGGTGCAAAATAATAATAATAACCAGAACGCATAGATATCAGTCAGTGGTCAGTGCTAAGCTTTAGACATTATACATCAGTTTAAGACGAAGCTTAACATCATAATTGAATAAGATGAATTCAAAGTTCTATTTGACAGCTTCTAAGTTCTTTTGGCCAAACCTTACCTATACAATTACTTCAATTATCGTCATTGCAGTTGCAAAAGTTCAACGAGACGCAACTGATTCTGATAATATTGTTATTATCAACGACTTTGAATCCGGTCTTGGGAGTTGGCAAATATTTTTCGACGAATTTCCAGATACTGAAAATCTTGGTTGGACTATAGAGCACTTTGAATCACCAATAGATGGACTAGGAGGACTAGGACCGACTGCTCCTAAACCGTTAGATGGTAATAAATATCTAAGGTTACTGGGTTCGGCTTTCGGTGTTTCCAAACTGGAAAGTCCAAAGGTTTTCGTCTTGCCCGATGACCAATTATCAGTTACACATTGGATCCAATCAACACACAAAACTTTCAATAACCTTGAGGTAAAAATAAGATTTTCAAAAATAAATTTCATCCTAACTAACAATAACGCTAAACTATTACCTTTGTTATTTTTTTTATGACATTTTATCTGATTTCTTTTCATCAGATATTCTGGATTTTGAATGGAATAGAAATTAAATTATCAAGCATTACCAGCAATAGCCATAATGACTGGATAGTAGATACTATTCACCTGCCATTTCCAAAAGATTTGCTAAACGAAGATCGTGGTTTCACTACTCAGGTAGGCTAATAATTTACTTTTAGTTTTGGAAAATAATACAATATGTAAAAACATGTTTCCTCTTTTTAAACTAGTTCTTATTTTATGGATACCGTGGTCTTCATGAAGGAGATGCTGTTGCTATAGATGATATAATTTTATATCGCAGTACATCCTCAACTGAGCCATATTCTACAAGCATAAGTGAGGAAAGTAGTAGTCATGAACCTGCCACTCACCCTTCATCTACTTTATTTGGTCCCCCAGAGACTACTTCAAATAGTATGAATAGTTCATTGTCGTCAAATGGTTATCCCCCGTTGTTAACTTCGACAGGAATTGAAAAAGGTATATTTCAATCACTTTATTTATTGGTCCTAGTTTATAAAACCAGTATTCAATGTTGTAATTTTATTGTAGCTACCCAAAATGATAAAACTGAAGTACCTACAACATCTTACCTTCCTACGACTCAACTAACAATTCAAAAATGTCCACAGGACACATGTAAGAAAGTTAGAAAACAGTGCACATTCATTTGAAACGATGTAGTTACATTTCTTTATTAATTGGCAGTAGAAAAATGCCCATCTAGTATACCAATACCGTTACCTGAGACTGAATATGTCAGAGTGTCTTGTTATTTATTGGAAAATTGCAGATGCTACTGCATTTCAACTAAATATGTGGTTAACGGTACTCTATCTGACGTGGTAAATTTTACTGGATTTTGTAAAAATCTAATATTTTATTTTAAAAAACGAGACTACAGAGATTTATTACATTTTTACATGTTATTTTTTTTGTTTTTTACACAGCTCTTGGAGAAATTTACAGAAGCTGATTACACCTGTAGCATAAATGGCATGACAATGGTCGTCTTAGAAGATGCAGCTGAGAATGAATTGGTTACAAATTTTCTTCGACAAAATCCAGGCAAATATTTAACATAACAAGAAAACAAAATAAGATGCACACAGTAGTTAATATGTAATTTAATGTTTTCTTTAATAAACAGTTCTCTTTGGAGTCTCTCAGTTTTGGACTTCTGCTGTTTTTCATGATGTACAGCAGGTTTTCGTCTGGGGAGTAGGTAAGACGCCGTATAAAAAGCTGACCTACTTTGACTGGGTCTCTGGAGCGCCTTTTATTCAACCCCTGACCGGAGCTGTGCGAATAGTTGTATCCAGCAATAGCACAGACGGCGACGGGGCCTGGATGGACCATTACGTAGATGAACGAATCGCAGGAACATTTTGTGAACTCCAGTAGGTTTAGAAAAGACACAGGAAGACTTTGTGGTGGAAAAAGTTTGAAGAAGTGTGCACCTCATAGAATGGAAACACGTCGAAAGAAAAAAGTCGGAGAGAAACGTAAAAAAACGCATCCCAGCATTGCAATTATCTAAATGGCTATAGTGCCACAGTCACGATCATAACAATCATGGCCCCATAAATCAGGAACGATCTATCAAACCATTTTATCTATTAAGAATTGATAAAAGCTCACTATGTGTATGTATACATCATTTATTTGGAAGTATATGTTATAATTTCAACCGTCATTTGGAGGGAGAATAAAACTATTTTTTGTGCACGGTGCTTTATCTGATTATTATAAAAAGATGAAACCATCAACTTATCATAGCAAAATGTAGTGCTTTAAATTTTAAAACGTTTCGACAATGAATGGTTTTTATCATCATAAAGAATTGATGAAATCTATCAATTGAGTTGCATTTAAGATCTTATGGGATAAATTATACATTAACAATTTATACTAGCGACATCCAAATAAACTGGTTACAAGTAGCGATCGTCATAGTAGCGCTAGTTGCCTATAGTCATTTGTTGGTCAAGAAAAAAATGGCAAATTTTTATGTTTTAGTAGTGATTCAAGTCCCCTGTAAACTCAACCTGCAGCCACAAGCGACTTGAGTCTGCCCTATGGCTATAGGTATTAAATCGACCAAGTGGGACAACTCGATACCAACTCACCTAAATTTTGATTCGAAATTTACTTATGGGCAAAACTACTTGAAGCAATTTTATTTGAATTTATTGCGTCACTGTATTTGGTCAAAACCCGCTTTCAATAAAACTTCGTTGATTGAGAAATCAAACATTAAAAAATCTAAATGAAAAGCGTCGTAGAACCTTAGGATCAATTTCCTTGGTAATGTCGCATAGTGCCTACACAAAAAAATAGCAAAATTAATATAATTTGTAATGATTATCTAAGTATTTAAAATATATCACTTTGCTTCCAAGTCTGGCTTATGATTTGACTTAGGTAGGGCTGACTTAATTCGGTTGAACCACGGCACAGGAATTTGACTTTTATCCAGTCCCGTTTTACTCCAAATGTACTTGAATTTTAAGCAATTAATGAGTATTATTGACCATCATTTCATGAATACATTAACAAGATCTTTTATTATAGGCCTTCGGGTAAAATAGTATGATAAATGGTATTAAAATGGCTAGATGTTTAAGGGGGAATGATTCACCCTCTACCTTGATCGAAAAAAAGATATCATGTGATATGGGGGAGTCTGGGTCGACAAGTGTCTCGTGACAACCTGTATAAAGCACTGTACTTATTTTCTTTGAGCTAGTAGTAAATCTAACATTCTATAAAATAACGATTTTCCTTTTCTCCCAACAAACTCAAGCGCACATGAATGACTCCGTCTGCTTTAAAATCGGTTTCAACTTTCAGCCATGCTTTCAGCTCGGTTTACAGTTTTCGAGGAAGGGCCGAAGGGGTGGTTTCTGGTTAGAGATTGAGTCATTGCGACTCCCGGCTTCCCGCAAGAGAGAAATCAAATAGGGAATTTCGTCTGCTCTTTGTTTCCTTCTGATGATGAACGAAAAATGGCAGTAAATGATATTTTTTCGCAACAAACATTTTTCTAACTACAATATGGGCACGTAATAATTTATTGCGCTAATTATGATATAAATATTTCTTAGTTCTTTCGTACACTCGATTAATCCATAGACCCCCCCATGTCAAGACTTAGACTTTTACTTTGAAAGATGATTTAAATTACTTTTAAATATCCGAATTTAATTTAATTACCACCAATCGTAATCTTTTGAATTTAGAAATCCATTTCAAGAGTAAAAACATACTTTTATCATCTAAATTACGTTTTCAATATTGAATCTCTAACTTGGTGGCCACATAAACATCCCAGGGTCGCTCCCCCGGCCAGTGCAGACGCTTTTTTTCCAGAGTATTAAAGGCCTTCGGTAGATTTTTAAGAAAAATCTTTAACCCTCAGGGATAAAATTATTTACTTGGAAATCCTCCTGTCCCGATTCCAGTTTCCCTATGAAGTCATAATCCATCTATAAATCCAAATAAATTTTAATCAAAATGTGATTGTTTTACTTTATTTATGATTTTATACACTGCAAGGTGTGCAGAAACGGTGGTAAGGCACCCAATGGGAATCATAGCCCACTCCTTAACCGAAAAAATAATTAATATTAGTCACAATTAAATTATTTATTTAAATTTTACCTTGGAGATCAGAATCTAGTACAAATTCGAGGAACTCTTCAAAAGTCGGAGTTATTTTTAAACTCGCATTATTATTTATTTCTTCTTTGCTATTTTTATCTTGACTTAATGTATTGTCCGTATAAAGGGTTACAAGTGGCTTCGAATCTCTCGTCTGATAAGAATTATTCAATAGCCTCGTTCCCGTTAAAGCACTACTGCTGGGAGCTGTCGTAATACTCTTCCTACTTCTGCGGGAGATTTCTCTTCTGCTTATTATTCGTTTTCTAACCGCCGATTCTATTTGATTACGCTCTCCGATGATCTGACTGGCCCTCTTCTTCACGTAGGCCCTGAATGCCGGCAGTTTCGGATGATCGCTCTCCACCATCTTATCCAGATAGCAGGAGAGCATCCGGCTCATTGGATGCCTCACGAACATGAATTTGAAATAGGTGGAATTCGCCTCCAGAAACTGATCCATCGACTGTTACATTATCAAATGTAAAATCCGATTTAGAATAAATGTGGTTTTCAAATATACAATGCTATTTACTTTTGGATGAAGGTGATGAGAATAGCTGTGAGGACTAGAGAAAGTGGGGCCCAGTCCGCGCGTTTGTAAGAATGCCGTGACCAGCGATGAAGAGGCCACTTTGTTCAGGAAACAGCCCATAGTCCGGAAGGATGGGGCCAAGGAGAAATGAGAAGTATTGGGCACTTCTATATTATGCACATAGTAACTGGGTTATATGTATTATTGCGTGATGTAACTACACACAGTTTGTGTATTCAAAACCAAAGATTCTCTTATTCTTCTTTTTTTCTCGCTCTCTCTCTTGATAGGTTCGTCACGCTATAACGGTCCAATGAATATTATATATACATACAAATGTTAACCAGAGCGAGGAGATGATTTCATCACAATTTCTTTTTTTTAGATTTACCGTTTAATTTACAAATGTCACGCAATGAACCCATCATCGCTTGACACCTATTTCCCCAATTATAAAACCATCTTTCGTGGGACACAAAAAAAGAAGGATTTTCCTACGGCTGCGTGATGATGACTTTGTAGAAATGTATATTTAGTTGTATAGAAAGTTTGAAATAGGACTTAGCGCCATGTCATGTATTTACTTTAAAAGCGCATCCTGTATAAGAGGGCGACTTGACCTGAGAGTATAGAGAGAGCAAACATTCTTGTTAAAATAAGTTCTGCTGCGCTCTTAATGCGCCCGCCAAGCTCAAAAGTAGGACAGCGCGCACTAAAGGATTAAATTATATACCTAAGCTGTATAATAAGTATGACTGAGTAATGTCCCAAATGCCCATTTTAGTATTCATATCTTTTAAGTTGAAATACATAATCTCTACATAAGAATATTTAAACTTAAAAAGAATAAGAATGTTAATATTTAAAAGCTTCATATATATATATATATATATATATATACATATGCGTAATATAACACCTAGCTATTATTACATATTTTATTAAGCGATTATTTGCAGAGTCATCTACCTTACAGAAATGTATAGGTATGGGATAATAACTTATATTGTATGATAGTGTAAATCACATAGAATTACAAAGTGGCCTACTCTGTGTGAACGGCACGTTCTCCTAAACATTTCTGTTTCGTCATCTCTTATACCTATATATATATCGTATGGAATTACTATTATTTACCTATGAATGGCGATGAATCAATCCCTTCAATGGGTTTGCTAGAATTATCGTACGTTACGAAAACGGGATTCTTCTTAACAATCCTCTTGCAGACTTCTCGTATCCTTTGATTCCTTTTTTCATATCTGGTCGAATCAACTATTATCGAATTTCGATTGTAACTTGATGCAGTCGTTGTTGTTGTCGTTGCCAGAACCATTTTAAGTCCCCTATCCACTTTACTATTACCGCCGGGAACACGATCAACCGTATGGTAATAACTTTCTCGCTGACTACGCGTCACAAATAACAAAATACTCAACATTGAAATCGATAGTATAATAATGAGACACTTATTGAACGACCGGCGGTTAATACTAGTGTTGCGCAGAAAACAGAGGAATGCCATTTTTTAAACAAAAAAAAAAGAAGCGAGAAAAGAGAGAGAAATTGGCGCAGCAGCCCGCTTGGGCGGAGGGCGAACGCGTGACTGCGCGAGGATGGAGAGAAAGGCGGCCGAGAGCTGAAGCTTAAGTTACCTAATCCCCTATTATTGTTTGTATTACAAATAGCACGCTGACTGATGATGCTTGGTGATGTTGACAAACGGGTGGGGATTATATAAATTCGTTACGCCGATTAATTTTACCGTATATAACTTTTATATATTACATGAATGGGACTTTACTTTATAACTAATTGCACGGCTGGTGTTCTATTCATGTATTATGATTGATTAGTTGTACAATTATATAGCACAAAGAATAAGGACATGTATAATAATAGTTCTACTTGAAAACCTATTTATTGCTATTACAATCTTAAAAGAGAAAAATTATATTTTAATAATCATTATTATCTTCGTACTCTTCAATCATTTGTGGAGCATCATCCTCAGTGCCGTTAACTGATGTTTTAGTCATTTGTATAAGGGGAATTATTCTTCTCCAGGATGAAAGGCCACTGGAGGCCTCTTTTTTCGCAATTATCATAACGTAGAGTACTATTGCTCCTTTTATCTTTAGAAGTAGATAAAATAATAATTCTAAAAGTAGTTTGAACCCATTCAAATTGGAATTTACCGTAACGAGCAAGTCTAAGTTCAAATCAAAGACGTCCATAACATTGATTTTAGGTTTGGATTGAGATACTTGAAGTACGATAATATCCAACTTAGAGGCAAAGTTAAAAAGTTTTTTAAATGAATTACGAAGATCCATTATAATAAACATCCATTATAATGAGAAAATTCCAAAATGTAGTAGCTTACTTGAGATTGCAACTGGATTTCGAAAGTTTTTGGGAATCTAACTAAACTTTCACTCACTCTCTCCACCTGCAATCAAATATCAATCATGATAAATGTATAATTTATGCTCATTTTATAATACATTCATATACATACTTACTTGAATATTCACTTGATAGCATTCGAAAATAAGGACCCACATTCTTATAACGATTCCTAAGAGTGCTAAAGATCTATTAGTCAATACGATGCTATATTTCTTATGATTTTCTGGGCCTATATCTATAATATCTATGATGAGGATGCAGTAACTCGTGGATTGAATGAAAGCGTGGCAAAGTTTAACTAAAAGAATGAGGCTAAAACATTGATTGATTCTCTCTACGAGGCGGCAAGTCAGGTGATAGTGGCGCCGCCACTGCTCCAGTTCATTCTTCAATTTACGCTCATCCGAACATTCCGAAAGACAGTGAAGTCGATCGTTCAGCTCTTTGAACAGTAATTTAGCAGTCGACGTCAAGACGCAGCCGAAAGTGTAGATAGTGACAGCTAAAAGTCGAGACATGTTGCCCAACAAGAAAGAGAGCACCGACGGTAATTTGGGCATGTGGGCCCATATAGCCGTATCGCGTGATATGTTCTGGGGGATGTGAAGGGTCACATCCTATATTAAGGAAAAAATATATAAAGTGTTAAGTACTATACTTTCAATTACTATAATTCTTTTCTCATAATTCTTGGATTTAAAGAAATCCGAAAAATCCAAAAATATCATATAAACCTATACGTAGATGAATTTTTGACATATGTTTAGAAAAAAAATTAAGGAATTATTTTTTACAAAAATGTCTAAAGAGAGTTTTAGGGGGAGAGGGGGGGGGGGGTCCAAACAGGGGGAAAATAAAAAAAAATCAACGGGAAATTCAAGTTTGTGACAAAATAGAAAAACTCTTTTTTAAAGGAAAATATTGAGCCGTAGAAATGCGTTAAAAAAAAACATTGGAAAGCTAAAAACAACTATTTAGGAAAAAAACAAAATCCAAAATCTCGAATTTTCTTTCGAAATGAAGGAGTACAAATGGGAGAAAATCTAATAAAATCCTAATTTTCCAAAAAATTACATTTTTTAAAATAAACGAAAAAAAAGAAACTTAAGTTGAAAATTTCTGAAAAGCTTATTTGCTTATTTGAAAGTTGCATTAGATATCTAAAAGTATGTAATTACAGCATGTCCGGTGCATTTACATTATTTAGGCCTACAAAAAGGTGAAAGTAGGTTATATATAATAGGTGTATAGAACTCTCTAGTACCAAAACGAGTATGGAAAGTGCAACGACGCATTCCCTCCTACAATCATGATGAAATTGCTCATTGAGTGACATCTCTTCCTGAATTTTCTTTAACGTTCTCCACAGTCCTTTCCAGCGTCGAGTGCCCAGAGAGATTATGGTGAAAACGAGCGGGATCGTTATGAACAGGAGTCCATCGGCGACGTAGATGCAGCTGACGACTGCCTTAACAAAGATAGGTGTTGTGCTCCTATTATTGTTGTCCATGAACCGATTAACGGTTCCCAAAGTGACGGAAACGACGTTGACGCAGATGCTGCAGAAGAACAGGATTAAGAGTAAGACGACGGGGACTATTCTCGATCTGGTAGTGAAGTCCACTTTCAAACCAAGACATTTGGAGAAGACGATCATCGGTTTCAAACTCCATTTGAAATTGTTGATCGTCAGAAAAGATGAGACATCATTGTTCATGTTTGGTAACATCGTTACTGTAGGATTTTCCAGAATTAACTGACAAAAATCCGTAGGTTGAGTTGTGTATGTGTACACATACCATATTTCGTTTGATGCAAATAAACCTTTTTTTATTAGAAAATCAATGTTTTTTACACATGCAGACCATAATGCTGATTGATTGATTGATTGATTGGTTGATTTTTTTTTTGTGCGTTGGCAATTCATTTAGACCAATAAAAAAATATTTTCTTTAATAATGCCAATGGTTTATGTTGAGTTGGTCTCTGTTTTCCTATCGTTAAGAGAATGAAGTCGATATTCATTAAAATAGTATGTTTATTATATAAAAGGAGGAAGCCAGGAGATTTATTTATTGATGTACAACCAACTGTTGTTGATTGACCATAGTGGTATACATAGAGTTGAATATTAATTTATATGCTGTATAAGAAACTGAATAATTATGCTAAGGTCTATGATTAAATTTGTTTTATTTCAATTATAAGTTGTATTTAAAATTTAACATTTTTAAATGTGATTTAAATTAGAAAATTGACACTAAATTTTACAATAGATAGTTGTAGGTCAAGATGTGAAATAATGATATACAATAAGTATTTATTATAAATAAGAGAAAAAGAGGCTTTACCAATATACAGCATACAATATGATTATAAGACATCGTTTTAGGTTTTACTGGGCCCTCTTATGTTATAACGTCCAATGCTTCAAATGACAAAAATTATTCAGATGAAATTCATGAAAACCTTGCAAAAACGATGGATATTTGTTATTTGCATAGTTTTACCAAAAATTGTTTAAAGATTTTGAAACATAGGATTGTTAGCTTATTAACTTAGTATCAATACTGTGTATAAACAGTTAAACAGTAATATCGATTTGAGCTCTTTTATTGACGCAAGGTCTATGTACTATTGCAAAAATATGACGACAAATAGTAATAGTAATAAAATTACGTAATAGTTTCGACAACATTCTTCAGGAAATAATTTTTATAAATAACACTGATGCGTAGTTATTATACATTTTCCGGGTCGAACTTCATCTTCTAAAGGCGATGGATGATATTCTTGTTGAGGAACAAACCCAACCAACTAATCTATTCAAGCATAATCTATTTATATTGAGTATAGATCAACATCTATCGATTGATGCACTTTACCAAGAAATGTGATCACTATTTAATACACTCAAGGAAATGTAGGAGTGGAATAGATGTTAACAGATGGAAGTTGAAGGGGAACAGGATATCATAGTGACATCGTATTTCTTTCCTCTAGAGATTGGAACATATCCCTTTCCAGCACGTCGCCCTGTTTTAGAATGATGTGTAGCTAGTGGAAAGGACATTCAAAGAGCAACTAAAAAAGGAATCAAATAAGTTTCTTATATTTGTACTATATAATACATACAACTTTTTCATATGGATGACGTAAAAATGAATTCTTCAGTAACTTGATGCTAGAACTATCAGCATCAGTAATCAACTTTTGAATTAATAATGAAATATGAATACCATTATTCTCTAAACATAGTTCATATATGATGGTTTCCTGATCACTATTGAGTTAGGTATACGCACTATACAGCTTATAGGTCTTAGTCCGTAATGATCACCTTCTTGTGTGCTGGTGGTTGTTCGACTTCGTGCGAAATATATGGGTTTAGTGTATTATATACAGTGTGCAGTGTATTTTTAAGATTCAATTGTGAACCGATTAAAAATTTAATGAAATCACCTCAATTTTTTCGGATAGATTTTTAAAATAGATTCAACATTATCATTTATCTATTAATATGTGAGAAAAGTGTTTTTTTTAATAACAAGGAATTTTATCAATAATTGAATACCGGCACAGATTCCAATTCAAAATCAATATTGAAAGACGCAAATAAAAAATATAAAAAGTGGGATATAATAATTATTTCATTTTATTTTTAACTTTTTTTGTTTTTAAATTAAAACTTTTGGCAGTAAAACAAAACAAGCCTTCGTCAAGCTAGCAATCTAATATTTTTTCGTCGGGTGCTGTAGGCTAGCAGATATTATGTATTAACAATGACACTTGCGTGAATTAAAAAAAAAGGTACGCAGTAACAATTTTGACGCCTTAAATCAATATTGCAACCAGCATTACCAAATTTCAAAACACATGTATAACAAATGGATGTAACCTTGTGAATAGAACATCGTCAAATACATATTTAAACTTTACTAATGACGTTGCGGTCGTATAAAATAATTATGTAGGTAATCGCTGTATTAATGAGCTGAAAAAGAAATGATAAGTTATTGGTTCATAACTGAGTTGATAATATTTGTTGTTAATATATAGAGTAGAACATACCGTTGGGAATAGGAATAAGTTGATTTGAAAGAATCCGGCTGCTGATATGCTAGGAATATTGTTAACCACCTGCAGCACAGCAGAATTTACCTATATTTAATTATCAAATCATTACATTTTCAAATAAATATTTCTCTTTTAAAACTTACCGTATTTTGGACATTTTCACTAATACTGATGAAAGAGTTCAATCGAAACAGATTTTTAGATAACTTAGCTCCCTATAAACAGATTTGTAATAAAATATATCAATCATTATGCAATATAAATTCATATCTTATTGTTTATTGCATTACTTCAGATTGAAGAAAGTATGGAGGATAGACAGCTAACCAAAGATGGAAGAACTCGTTAACAAAAACGATGAGGTAGTACATCTCCCAGAATGCATCATTCTTATTCGATGCAAAAGCCATGCTATAAGCATAACTGATAAAACTAACAAATCCCCTCAGAACTGACAAGAAAACGATTATCCCAAAGCAGTCATTGATGCGATCTACCAACTGGCTGACCATCCAATGATGCCTCTTCCATTTATTCAATTCAATCAGTGCACATTCAGTAGAAGATGAATTATGGAGCAGCAGCATCATCATATCGATCTTCTGGTTGAGGAATTCAAAGAGTAGGGAAGCTGAAATGACTAGGACGAAGAACAGGATCAGAATACTCAATGTAGATGAATAGGCCATATTGGTGATGATCTTTTTAAAGATAGTGTAGCCGTTCCAGAAAGATTGATCTTGATAGAAGTACCAGCTTGTATTTATCACGAAATCCTAAAAGAAATTAAGTCAGCATGTTGTTAAAAACATCACGTAGAAAGTTTTCCTCTAGAACTTTTGCCTAAGATTTTTCATCAGATTTTTCTACAGAATTTTATAGAAGTTATCCGGAATTTTTAAATTTTAATGAATCTTCCTACTTTTTCCAGGTTTTTTCTTACAATCTTAAGATCTTGGTATTTTTTCTTAAACATCTTTGGATTTCCCACGAACTTTCTGGGTTTTTTTTCTGCAGATTTTGTGTTTATGACAGTTCCTTAATTAGGATATAAATCATACCAATCCTAGAATGAGTAGTCCTGAGAAAACCCATTTCCTGCACTGTCGAAAGAAGGAAACTCCGAGACTGAATTCCCTCTGAATGAGTTCCAAATCGATCCAGAGGTCTTTCCAACATCTGGTGAGGGATGTGATGAAAAAGATCGAGGGAACTCCAAGGTAGTAAACTGTGGAAGTGACTAAGGATGCACACGGAACGGTACGGTTGAGTCGGTAAAACCGTTCCGTCCCGATACCGTACCGAAAAGTCGGTACGTTTTAATAGACCGTCAACTAGACGGTAGCCGACGGACATTTGCGGTTCGGTTTCGGAACGGAGTGAGGAAGTAACCGCCCCTTACCGTACCGTACCGTGTCAAGACAAAACCACGATAAAGAGGGGAAGGTAGCCTATCAGCAAAACGAAGAAAACAGAAAGGCCTTAAAATGTCTTTTTTTGGTTTTTAAAAATTAGAGTAGTTAATTTTATTTAAATAGATAAATACGCTTAGTTGTTATGTTTATAAATTTATTTCTCAAGACGTATTTTGTTGATTTTATCATTAATTTATTAAATATTCAGTGAAGATCTTTAAATTTATATCGTTTAAAAAATACTTTTCTAGCCGCTAGATACAAAAGCTGCGTTTAAGCTCTCTAGTTGGCCTGAAGCGGTAGAAAATGGGTTAAATAAATGAAAACATACTAAAACCGTGACAGAAAATTATACATAAAATTCGATATCAAATAAATTTAACACAGTAAAAATAAAATATATATTGAGTATCGAATAAATAGATTTGAGCCCTAATTAGGTTTATTCATATGGCCCAAAAGCTTATGTAACTACTTTTAAATTGAAATAAACTTTTTTAGTGCCATAAGGCTAATATAAAGGTTAGCCTACATTTTAGAGGGAACCTACAGACCCATCGGTAATAATATCGGTTTCGGTACGGTCTAGCACCGCTAAGAAATCGGAACGGAAAAACGACGGTCAAGAACGGTTCGGTTGTCGGTTCAGTTAAAATGTTTCAGTAAAAGTACCGAAACCGTCAAAACCGTACCGGTACCGTACCGTGAGCATCCTTAGAAGTGACGTACTCCACTGTCTCTCTCAGCAGATCGGTGGAAGTCATATTGCTTAGATCATCCATCATGTCGATCCACCAGATAACATTGACCCCAATGTTAGACACGATCATTAGACAGCCATAGATCAACGTGAACCACTTGATCGAATTGGAAGAGAGTTGAACTCCGGTTAATATTTGGATCATCAATCCCAATGGTTTGTAACTCCATTGGAAAGTGAGGGACATTGACGATGATGACTCGAGAGTTGGATGACTATTTCGATCAATGCCAGATTGACAACAAATTCGATAGATCCACTTCTTGACTGATGATGATGATGCTATATTGGAACTCATAATGAGCTATTAACTGTATGTATGCAATCAAATGAAGCACAAAATTATTATTCTAAAAGCGTTGAATTTGATCAAGAGTGTACCTCATCTTTCGAAGGAAACTTGATGATTGATGACTCATATAGATTTTTATATGCAAATGTAATGCAATTTTACGTTCCACAGTTCCACGGTCCACAGTCCACAGTAAGACATTTAATCTAATCTGTAAATAAAGGGAGAAATAAAGAATTGTTTATCATATATTGTGCAAAAAGTGTTAATAGTCACCATATATGATTAATATTAAGAAAGTAATAGCGCTATCTAGAGCTACAGTAGGCCTACCCTAAAAGCTCTATTTCACCATATTACAAAATTCGTTACATATGACGGCAATTCTACTATAAAATATTAAATATAGAAACCTCACTTATAAGCATGTGTATGTGTAAAATAATGCAAAAGCAAGAAATCGGAATCGCTGCGTCAGCCGGGAATCGAACCCGGGTCTATTGCTTGGAAGGCAACAATGCTAACCACTATACCACTGACGCTTGCAGTATGTAGTCGAAACAATAGATAATATAACAATATACGTTCAAAATCAAGTTAAAAATAACTTCAATTTTTCAACCATACGAGCTATTTAATATGCGATGGTAACGCGCAGATCACTTTCTCCATCTTAGAATTATTAAGCTCATTCCAATCTGGAAGTCCTTCGTCTTCTATCTGATAATGGATGGTTCATCTTTAATTTTTTTTTTTTTTTACTTGAGAAAAATTTGAATATTATAAGAAAATTAGAATCAAATACTTTAGAAAACTATCCGAAAAAAAGAAAGAAAATAATACAAAACATGTAAGGTAAAACATAATATTATGATAATGTTTTTCAAAGTTCTGGGAGAAAATCCATAAATTATTAAGGAAATGACTAAAAAATCCAGCAGTTATAGCAAGTTATACTTATAAAGTGAATTAAGAATAATAAAAAAAGAAAATCCGTGTAATTCGATCATATTTAATCGAAATCGAAAGGACGACATAAATTGCAAATAAAAAAAAAATTGTTCGATTTTGATGAATTAAAAAAAAATCATTTGTTCTTCTTATTGAAAAGTTTCACTTGAAGTACAGTTTCCGATGGTTTCTCAACTCGGTCTTCATCGTCATCGGCCGGGTCAGATTCTTCATCTTCCGCCGAGCTCGCAGCCAACTTGAAATAAAATAATTAATTTTTAATAAGAACAAAAATATCTTAATAAATTAAAAGATACCTCAGGAAGAGGACCGGTAATCCATGGAGGTGGCGCCTGATCTTTGCAGCGAGTCAGAGCAAATTTGTACACTTTAAATCCAGATTTACCCACACAAGACCAGTACTTTTCCACCGTGTACAAACCTAATTACAATGAAAATAATTTTTTTTTCAATCTAAACCTAAATTTTATAAATCTTAAATTAAATTTAAATATTTAACAAATCAAAGTAAAAAATCTAATTTAAAAATTCATTTACATTAAGAAAAATTAAAGTTAAATTTAAAAAATTTAAATATAATTTAAACTAAATTACCATCATAACGGTAGCCGTAAGGTGGAGCAAATTCGTTGTTTAGAGCAGCTCCACGGATAACTCGGACAGGTTTGCGACTAGTGATGCTCAGACTGAGAGCAAGATTGCCTCTAGTCAGAGTCTGGTCTTTACTCTGCGGGGCAGTGCGCAGATTCTTCGGGTTGGCTTTGGTGCCTTTCAGAGCACGTCCACCTTCACCGGTGTACGTGAAGCAATCACCCAGATCGACATCGTCCTCGTAGCCACCAGCCAGAGATATGGAATAAGCTCCTTCGGGACCTAAAATATGTTTGAAAAAAAAATTTAATTGAAGAAAAAAAAATAGGTTGCCAAACCCAATTCTGGTATGCTTCTCCATCAAAAGTCGGGTTCGGCAACCAACTTAATAATTTTAAAAATATAAATAATAATATTAGATTGGTTGCTGAACTCAAAAGTTTTTATTGGCGCCAATTTTATTTTATTTTTAAAAACTAAAAATATTTCGATTGGTTGCCGAACCCAATTCCAATGTACAACTAGCAGTAAAATTGGGTTCAGCAACCAAAACATGCTGATTAATATTTACCTGCGTGAATTCCGGCTACAGTAGGCCTCTGAACGCCATCAGCACAGCAGGCCATCCTAGTTTCCCAGATTTTACCAATGGGTATTCCAGGCACAGCTCCATAAAAGTTGGGCCTATCTTTAGGAATGATAATTTTAGGTCTTGGACCTGCCGGGAGAGGTGGTCCTTTCCTCTTCCTGGCCTTTCCCTCTGAAAATTCAACATCTTCATCTTCAGAATCGTCGTCAGCGAATTTATCGCTGTCGAAATCTTCGTCATCATCGTTATCACCAGCATCACCATGTTTAGAGTACTTTGGTTTCTGTAAAATTTGAAAAAAATTTTGAGTTAAGTGGACAAGTTTGAGAATTATTGGATAAACTCACCTTGCCAGTCAATCGTGCAGACTTCCTCCGAGTTGAGGTGTTCTCAGTGTCACCCTGGTTCTCAGCATCAGATTGGGGTTCGTCACCCTCTTTGGATTCTTTGGGGGGTTTGGGCTGCTCCCGGCGAGCCTTCTTCTTCTTTGGCTTGCCCTCGGTGGACTTGGTCTTGGTGGCTGGAAGAAGTGCTTTGAACTCGTACAGCTGAAAATGAATGAAAATATATCTTGAACTTGAAGAAAATAAGTTTTAAAAGTTTATTTTACCTGTTCTTGGCGGATGCTCTCTAAAATTCGTCTATTTTCCTCCAAATTCTTGATTCTCATGAGCTCGTACTCTGAAAGTCCGCTGTTGTCGGTTTTGGAAGGAGCCATTGTTGATGATTAAAGATTTCAATTGATTTAAAAGTTATAAAATTCACGATAATAATAATAAAAGTAGTGAGAAAGTCGTTCAGTTGAGAAATCACACAAGAAGAAAGCGAGAGTGATGCAGACAACAAAACTTTTTGGCGCCTTTTCCGGAACAGCGTTGCCGGATCGGTGATAAAGTTGAGAAATTTATTTGTGGCGCGGATATTCCCGCTTTTCAAATGGTCTCTTTTAAAAAATGTGAAATTACCGGAGGATAGTGACAACGCGCACAGGACGCGCGAAATAATAACTAATTTAATCAAGTTAAGATAGTTGAATTTAGAAGATGACAATTGAAATTAGAAAATTGAAGAACTTTTAATTTAACTATTTCTATTCTTGATTTACAATACCAAAATTTATGAATTACAGTATTATCAAATACTTATTTTTACAAATTTAACCAATGAATTATGTAATGGTAGCTTATATGTTCAAATAAATGGGCTATTAACGCCAATCCAGTTCCCAGGCCGAAAATGAGGAAGGCGCTCTGAAGGTCCACAATCGATAAACTGTGCGCTCTATTACCATTATTATTACGTAACAAGCTATTATAATTGCATTCTTCGGTAAATGGCCAATATTTTCTGCGCCAGTAATTCATCAATCCACTTTCAATCATTTGAAGAATCCTAAAAGAAGTATTAAAGATAATATCAATCATCCCATTTGAAATTATTAAGTTTTAATGTATATAATTACTTTTGATTGAAAATATCTTTTAGCGGACTGTCTTTAGCTACGACGAATGCTGAGCTGACTTTGAAGTAATCGAGTTTCGCTATGCTCAATCGACATTTTGACGTTGATTTGTAATCTTGCTCTATTAGAAAATCAAGCGTAGATTGCGCCTTAATTTAAAAAAAATCAAAAATCAATTTTATTAGTTATGCAGAACTATTTAATTCATCAAAGTAATACGTTTAAAAAGAAGGAGTTTCTTTGGGCTACAGCTTCGACAGCAACCGATTCCTTTTCCATGATCCATTCAAGATTTTTACGTAAACGATCTCCTATGTAGCCGTAGATACCATCAGTAGCTTCCTATAATGTTTCATGTTCCAATTAATCAATAGGAAATATTATCATGAGAAGTTTTATATGACCATGAAAATTGATTCTAGAGATGATCCCCTTTGAATGATGAGACGAAATGATGATGACGAAGAATCCGGTAGATCCTGGATCGACTGGATCAGTGGGTGCAGTTTTGGTACGCTTAGAAATGACGTAATAGAACCCACGTAAGCGTAGATTAAAATGACCGAACTTAGACACCAGATAGCCCACAATATTCCCAAAGTGGTAGATCCATTCGAAATCCTTTGACCAGCTGAATAGTTCGATATATTTGATCGATTATATTTGTTGTTAGTACATTTGAGAACAATTATTATCAATACATTGAGTTAGTAGGATTCCATAAGCGAATTTCAATTGGTTCATCAAAGAAGATGATTCACTCAGACCGCGTCGAATCAATGTACAGTTGGGGCTTAACCAGGTCATTAGTGGCAAAAATGCCATTGAGAAAATGAGCAAAACCCAGACCTTTGATGGAGATATTGATGGTTACAACTATATATTATAATATTTGATCAATAAAGCTATAGGTATTTCACATACTGTCAATTGAAAAGGGCGCAAAGCGGCCCAGAGTCGATCATCTTCTGTTGGAGATGGGATTAATATCGAAAACGGTTCCTGATAAAAACTGGCTGTGAAATCTACCACTTCTTGTCGGTGTATGGTGACAGCGAAAGGCCCAATTGCCATATCAGATACCTGATGATGAAATGTGTTTAAATCAGTTCAATGTAATTATACTCAATTCTAAATGCGATGAAACAGACGTTTTTCAGGATCATTCCAATCATTCCACTCCACGAACCATTACTCTGCTTAGCCCCATATCCTCCTTCTGCAGGCGATTCAACTATGAAACTTAAATAGGAAAAAATGTGAATCTAAAAAAAAATTACTTGACTTATGTCAAAAATATTACGAGAAATTGTATTTTTCTCTTAGAGTATTGACAATTTCAAAGCAAATTCCACTGGCTTCTGATGACATTGATGATGCCAACTGGGGAAATATCATCCAAGGAGGGTCCTATTTAAATAAATATACGAAATTTCAAATGTAATTTGATAAATACTGGATCAAAATTAATAATTTGTACAAACATGAATTGAAGTCAGTCTCAGTAGCCTCCCATTTTTAAAAAATGATTCTGCGTCTGTATTCTAAAAAAATACATCTAATTTTTATATAATGAAGTCCTATTATATCTACACGTACTTTGTTCTCAAACGAGAGCTCCATAGCATTGCGTAAGAATCAGCCAATTGTAGAAAGGCAACTGTGGTTGACGTATACACAGTTATATTCTAATAAACATATATAATAGGAAGTCCCTTCCATCATTATGGTACCATGTAATATATTATTGGCTTAATATTGAATGAGCAGTAGGAGGACTACATATATTGCTGTATCTATATTACCTCATCATAATCTATTGTTTTAATCTATGAGTAGTAATAATGATTGAAGGGGTGCGACATGGTGAGAACCAGTCAGATGTCTTGTTCCCTTTGCAGCTTTGCTTACCTCCTGCAGACCTGCACTATTATTATTTTAACATGGACTTTTATGTATGGTCGAATATGTTTAATTTTTTGTATTTTTTATCGTAAGAAGTCAATAAGGTTTTTTTATGGTTTCATTGCACCATTATACATAAAAGTGCTATGACCTTATATAATATATATATTTTTTTAAAGTAAAAAATATATATATGTATAAGTGGAAACTTTTAAGTGAAATTTTGCAACAAATATATTCCCATACCGGGAATTGAACCCGGGCCTCCCGGGTGAGAGCCGGGTATCCTAACCACTAGACAATATGGGACCACTTTATTCCATCATTCCCGTAATGTAATGCAAAATTAAAATTCGCGAACATTTCCTTTATACATGTGCTGAACATATACAGTAATGGACTTTGCACGTCATGTACGACACCTAAGAACTCTGACGTAGTGACATGGGATAGACATCCTGGCATTGGCATACATTTTTACATCTCTTGTTAGCGGAAACGACTTAATTTTTTAACGGATTCTTTACTGTCAAAAATGACTGACTGGGCAATTCCAATATTTTTTTTCAGATTATACACTCTGTCGTCAAATGTTCAAGTTTCAAGTTATACTTTTTTAAGTTGGGAAAATTCAATTAGCGCACTTCACGCTTTTATAATTTAACGAGGGCTCTTATAATAGAAAAAAGTAAAAAAAAAAAAGATCATATAATGCTTAGGAGAAATAAGTGTGATATGTAATTGTGACGTTATTTAAGTACAATAATCATCGAAATGTGGTAATTGGATAAAAAAAGTAAGCCTAATTTAATCATTAGAATTTTTAAAAAATACATCAAATGTGAATATAGAGACAATATTTTTACTCTACATCATATCACACATTTCGAATTGATTCTAGCCTTTCTAGGTGCTTCATTATAATTATAGCTGTACTTAATCTTTTAAATATCATATGGAAAATGGAAGGAAAGCCCTTTAATTATATTTTTCTTGTATTTTTCCCTATTGAAGCCCTGTATCTACTTTGATATTGATTTATGATTTGCTATTATTGATAATAAGTGTGATAATCGTATATATATCGTTATAGTGTTGACAAAATCCCTGATGATCTAAACTAAATAAGTTTCCAAGCCAACTATTGGCAATAGTCCTTCCTATTGAAAATCTGTAAAATCATTAACATACAGTATAGATACCAATGTATACTGTAAAATTATTTGAATGCAAAACGTACGTGTTGCCATGGTGTTGCATTGAGAGCACACATTTGGGAAGCACTGGTAAAAGATTTGAAGAATAAGTCAAAACTGTCTTCCCATATCGGGAATTGAACCCGGGCCTCCCGGGTGAGAGCCGGGTATCCTAACCACTAGACAATATGGGACTTAATTGATAACTAAGTATAAATAATTTTGGAAACATTTTACATTGGCCTTTGCTCACTCTAGTGATTCAGAATGTTTATTGCATGCTGATTTCGCACAATGAATGAATATGAAGACATGTACAAGTTCTCACTTTTAATCTGACGTAAATGTATTTTAAACTATAACATGATTGAAAGTTATTTTTCAGTAATAAAAAGAGGATACATTTGTGAGAGGGAATGGAATGGTGGTATAATATTTACGGTTTAATTATTAATAGCCAATAAGCCTATATGTTGTGATTAAGTATAAATATATAGCTATGAAGTTATTAGGTATAAACACGCAAATCATTTCGTCGGAAACGGCAATACGTCCATATTTGTATTTGTTCATGGTGACTGGTGTATTAATCTTAATAATACGTATGCTTTAGAAATTCTTTAAACAATTCAAATTTGAGTAATTGATTTCCTACTTTCAAGACATCTGAATGCTTTGGAAAATTAAATATTCAAATAATCGGGCTGTGAAAGCCAATCCAAAGCCTATGCCGAGGATAAGGAAGGCGCTCTGTAAGTCTACCATCGTCAAGCTACGCGTTCTGGCGCTATTACTATTTAGTTTATTAGTATTTTGATTGTAGATATAGATGTGATGACATTCATTGATGGATGGCCAGTATTTCTGAATCCAATGATTAATTAACCCACTTTCAATCATTTGAAGAATCCTATTTAAATGTAAAGTTAATTTTTGGCTTCTTAGGGCGTGTAGATAAAAATACTCATCAATTATTGACTCACTTTCGATTGAAAATATCTTTTAATGGACTGCCTTTGGTAACGACAAATGCTGAACTGACTATAAAGAAATCGAATTTAGCTCTACTCAATCGACACATTTTTGTCGATTTATAATCTTGTTCCGCCAAGTAATCCAGATGAGATTGCCCCTATATGGGTTTTTAAATAATAATAATAATGTTACAAATTAAATGTTATTAATAAAAAAGTTATATTACGCGAAGAAAAAAGGAATCTCTTTGAATCACAGCTTTCACAGCATCTGATTCATTTTCCATTAACCAATCACGATTTTTACGTAATCGATCACCTATATAGGAGTAGATACCTTCATTTGCCTCCTATATAAAATACACAAAATATTTAAAAACAATAAAAATGCAGTAAAGGTTTCGACCATAAATAATGGTTCCAAAGCTGATCCTCTCAAAATAACCAGACGGTAAGACGCGGATGAAGAACTCGATAGATCGTATATGGATTTAATTATTGGATGAAGCTTCGGTACGCTCAAGAATGACGTAACAGAGCCTACATAAGCGTAGATGAAGATGACCGAGCTCAAACACCAGACGGTCCACAACATTCTCAAACTAGATGATCCATTTGAAATCCTTTGACCAGCTAAATTCAATATTTATTTCTCAGTTATTAGTCGAATTGAACACAGGATAAAATGATGATCAATACATTGAGTTAGTAAAATTCCATAAGTGGATTTCAATTGATTCATCAAAGAAGATGAATCATTCAGGCCAGCCCTTCGAATCATCATCCATTTAAAGCTCAACCAAGTAATTAATGGTAGAATGATTATTACAAAAATGAGCAAAACCCAAACCTAAAAGGAGCTTAATTAGTACAAACAAAACAACTTAAACTACTAATTAAAACTTATACTATTAATTGAAATGGTCTTAGAGCAGCCCAGAGTCGATTATCTTCCGTAGGCGATGGAATCAATATAGAAAAAGGTTGCTGATAGAAACTGGTTGTGAAATCTGCAACTTCTTGACGGTTGATGGTAACTGCAACCGGCCCAATCGCCATATCAGATTGCTATCATATCAAATGTATAATAAGAGAATCCATAAAAAAACGAATACTTTAAAATATACGTTTTCCATGATCATTCCCATCATTCCGCTCCACGAACCATTCATTTGCTTTGCTCCATAATCACTATCAGCAGGAGTTTCAACGACAAAACTAAACCATGGAATTTATTATGGTAGATGGGCTCTTATTTACTAGATTATTTTTAAATCGATACTAATTATTAGATCTTTTCGTACGAGAAATTATGATAGTCTTTAAGAGTATTGATGATTTCATAGCAGATTCCACTGATTTCTGATGCTTTTATTGGCAGCCCTTTTCTTGACTCTGGTAATATCACCCAAGGAGGAGCCTATAATATGCATATGAATTCAAAAAGTTTAAAATTAGAGACTATTATACTAGTTAATTATGAGAATAGGCAGATTGAAACCCCACATTAATCGAAGAAAGTTTTAGCAGCTTCCCATTCAATGATGCACCTTTTTTTATTTGTAAAAACGGTTGAAAAATAAATTTTTAAAAATTTTCTGATGTTTAATAATACTCTGTTTATATTCCATTATTGAGGGTACTGTCATTAATATAGGTAACTGTAGAGAGAAAAGTAAGTGCCCACCATCGCTGTATAATTATAGGCCAAATACTGTAGGCAAACAGAAAAGCGTCCACCTATTACCATTTACCTCCACAATCTATTATTTTTAATTGCAATTTGCTATGTCGTGAGAACAGGCCAGGTGCCAAGTTTATATTGTTTGCTTATACTATATGATATGAAATCCATCATCATTATTACACTAACGAAGGCCTCACCACAAATAACGTCAAAAAGTCTTGCTGATGTCGTTGACTTCGAATTAGTCAATATTAGAATTGAAGCTTATTTATAAATTTTAGAACTAATAATCTAATAAGGATAATGATCTACGAGTAAAGTGCCGTTATTAACTTTAGGTTTTAACGCAATAACTCCTAAGAATGTGTAAGTGCGTTTGTAAATGTAAATTTGTTGTGATTGGACTATTCTTAAATTTCTTCAACATACATAAATTATGGATACCAACAATTGAGTGTGATTTACTCAATAAAGTATATCTAATAATTTTTATTTACTCCAATATTTTAAATTATGTTATAACAAACGAGTAAAATGGAAAATGACAAATTCAAATAAAAGTGATATAAAAGCCAATGCAGTTCCTAGGCCGAGGATGAGGAAGGTGCTTTGAAGGTCTACCATCGTCAAACTACGAGCTGTGTTTTTATTATTACTGGAAAGCTTGTTTTGGCCATTATTGAAATAAATGTGCTGGCACTCTTTAATGGACGGTCGAAATTTCCGAATCCAATAATTCATCAATCCGCTATCTATCATTTGAAGTATCCTGTTTAAAAAAAATGAATGTAGGCCTATTATGCTTCACCTTGATTATTTAAATTAATTGTTTATAGATGATTACTTTTGATTGAAAATGTCTTTAAGTAGGCTGCCTTTGGGTACGACGAATGCAGAGTTTACTTTGAAGTAATCCAATTTTGCTCTACTCAATTGGCATTTTCTCGACGATTTATAATGCTGCTCCGCCAAATAATCTATTCTGGACTGTGCCTGGTGTAAGTTTATATAAATATTTTTATCGTTATTTTTTTTTTTAATTTTCTTTTTGAATGTTGTATACGTGAAGAAAAAAGGAATTGCTGCTTTGGGCTACAGCAGCGACAGCTAATGATTCTTCCATGATCCATTCCCGATTTTCACGCAATCGCTCTCCTATGTAACCGTAAATGCCTTCGGTAGCCTCCTATGAATATTGATTAATAATTATAGTGTAACATATTTTTAATAAATTTCAATAATCGACCATAAATATAGATTCCATAGAGGATCCTTTGGCTATTAACAGACGAAATGATGAGAATGAAGAATCTGGCAGGTCGTAGATGGAACGAATGAGTGGTTTTAGTTTCGGTACGCTTAAGAATGAGGTTATAGAACCAACGTAAGCGTATATTAAGATAACCGAGCTTAGGCACCAGATGGTCCACAAGAATCCTAGAGTTCTGGATCTATTAGGAATCCTTTGGCCAGCTTAATTCAATTTATAAATCGGTTATTTGTAGGATAATTATCGAATATTGGAATATGTTTGAAAATACATTGAGTCAGGAGAATTCCGAAAACAGATTTCAATTGGTTCATGAAAGAAGATTGATCATCACGCAGGCCACCTCGAATTATTATCCATTTGTGGCTCAACCAAGTGATAAATGGCAGAATTGCCATTGTGAAAATGAGTAGTAACCAGACCTTTGTTGTACCGTCGTGAATAAACAATATTGTTATATTCTTACGGTCACCGTTTGTGTTAATGAGTGTATTACGTACAGTTAATTGAAAGGGTCGTAAAGCAGCCCACAGTCGATTATCTTCGGTAGGAGATGGGGTCAGAATTGAAAAGATTGACTGATGGAAATTAGTTGCGAAATCAACCACTTCATTTCGATGAACCGTTATAGCAAACGGTCCAATTGCCATATCAGATTGCTATAATGTCAATGTGTTATTAAAAGTTAACATAATAATTTTTAAAAATGAATTGGATTCAATACATTTTTCAAGATCATTCCCATCATTCCACTCCAAGAACCATCATTTTGCTTTGCTCCGAACTCTCCATCAGCAGGTGATTCAACAATAAAGCTTCAACCAATTGAATTTTAAATAATGATATTTTAATCAAACGTGGTTAAACTGTTAATTTTACATACGAGAAATTGTAATGCTCTTTGAGAATGTTGATGATTTCAAAGCAGATTCCAGTGAATTCCGATGGATTTATTGCTGATTTTTCTATTTTTGATTCCGATTCGGGGAATATCATTGAAGGGGGGCTCTATTGTTATTCGTTTACCATAATTGAAATGTTTTAAAGAATTATGAAATAATTGGTACCAACATGGATCGAAGTAAATCTTAGGAACTTTCCATTCAATGATTCGGAATCTTTTGCTGCATTAAAAAGAAATAAATTGCATTATTTTGAATAGTTTTACTATTTTAAAAATAATCACTTTAAATTACAATAAGTGCATACTTGGACCATTTCCTATCGTGAGCGCCATTAATAATAGAAAATTGCAATAGAAAAATGGAATGGTTCGTGTTGTAACTTGTGAGAATCAAAAAACGCTGAGAGAAGAGGAGAAGCTATATCATGGCTACATGCGTCTTTAGACTCTAGGGATACTCAAAGTCATCTTATAGGTCCCCATCTATAACATATATACAGCATAACAAGATGCGTTGTTTATGGTGAGAATCTGCCAGCTGTACTTTTGAAAGAACTTTTGAAAGAATTCAGTTTATCTATTGCTTTGAAAGCTATTGTTATATCATTATTATTATAACGAAGCCAATTTAAGTCGTTGCATTTTTTGTATCGATTTATGATTTAAAATATCTGATGAATAATGTATAAAAACCAAATGAAAAAAAACCCACCGTTGTTAAAAAAAATTCTACCATAATTATTTTTAGAAAGAAGAATGGGAATTGTTAGCTTATTATGTTGCTTAGACGATTACTCACTAAGATTTACTAATATATACTCCACATTTATCGCGAGGAGCCAAGATGGTATCATGAATGGCACATCAAACATCTTCTGATGTTATTTTATTGAATAAAATTTTCCTACCCCATATCGTTACTTTAGAATGAATTTCAAATATTTTTATTCGAAAAAAGTATAGTATGTTGATTTTGCTTAAGTAAAATGTATAAAGAAAAAAGAGAGGATAATAAGGGCTACATTCTTCTATTTAAAAATACATCAATTCAATCTGTCAGTATAATCAAGTCCATTTTGGGACCTCAATAAGTTTAATTGAACTAAGCCGATGGATAGAAATCATAATCAGGAGTAAAATATTTTCCCATACCGGGAATTGAACCCGGGCCTCCCGGGTGAGAGCCGGGTATCCTAACCACTAGACAATATGGGATATGTTATCAAGTGTTCTGAAAAGTATATATTTTAGTTTCAGTTGAAAGTTTTACTTTCTCTATTGGAAATGCTGAATTGCATAATTACAATCAAAGCTGAAATGGAACATATTCTTGTACCGGAAATGCAACTCTTTAATAATAATAAAATAACACTGAAATTTGATCTTCATTTTTATTTATTAAAAAACAAAAACATATAATCAATGCGTTGCAAAATATTCCTATTTATCGTTGATATGTAATGGATGAAATAATCAGTTCATTTAATTTAAATAGGTTAGATTTGAATAATGTAGCATCAATTAATATTATATAACTTTGAAATCGACAAATGTATGTAATATAATTTTGATTATGTTACTAGAAGTGATGCTTTAGCTATTATTAAGTAAAATATTATTTCTGTTTATTTTTCTTGCTATTGCTTTTGTTGTTATTGTTGCAAGATGGTACATTTTCCGGATAGTCGCAAACTGTATTGATAGGATCAAAAACCAATCCTCCGGGACATCCCTAATAATATCCATATATTATTAATATTTTCCAAATTCTCCAATATATTATTTGAACATTACGTAAAGATAGACGTATCCTCTTGAACACATATTGAACGTGTGGCAAGCATTGGGATTGGCGTAGAAATTACCATAGGGACAATTACCACCGCCAGGTAATTTGGTAGGCACTTTAATGATAGCTTTAAAGGTGGGCTGATTGGCTGTAAAAAAAATTATTTGAAAAAGTTGCATCTTTTATTTGAGATAAACAAACTGAAAATAATTACGCGTTGGTGACGTCATTGTTTGAAACAGTAAGCCGGATGTTGATTTTCGCCAATTATAGATGCCGTTATTGAAAAAATAACTAATGCCAGTCGGTTTAGGAGTTATTCTGTTATCATTATCAATATTTTCCACTTTTATTGAATTTGTCTGTTTGATCAAAATGTTTGCTGGCTTTTCTGTCCACGGTTTTAGGTCGCCTACGAGTGAATATTGGTCGTCATTATTATTATTGTTCGCAATAGTAGAACTGATCCAGTCGGTGTAATAGGACACTCTTGTGAATCCATCAGGGTAAGCCGGTTGACAGCCTACGCTGGCGAAGAAAGAGGCTACTCCGATAAGAACCCAGCGGCCGTTCTCGCCCCTCAACCCTAATGGTCCACCTCGGTCTCCCTTCATAACATAAGTAATCTTTATTTAATTTATTTATAAAGTAGTTTAGAAGTTGAATGTTATTGAATACTATGCATGCTGATGTGGTTCCGTTTTGGGAGTTGTCCTGCTGTTTAGGATCGACCCTATTGCATATCTTATCTTGTGTAACGATGTTGCCGTAGATTTTTCGGCACTCGTCTTGTAGGACGAGGGTGGTGCTCATTTTGCGCAATAATCCAGGGCCGAAATTAGATGGACGACCAGCTGTTAATTAATGAAATACAAAGTAAATTTAATTCTGCACTGAACAGTGTCGAGCTGTCATTTATAAAATTATAATAAAAAAGTAAAACATTTTCCCATACCGGGAATTGAACCCGGGCCTCCCGGGTGAGAGCCGGGTATCCTAACCACTAGACAATATGGGACACGTGCTATAGTCAATATAACCGAATATATATACAGTTGCAAATATTTTCTTGGTAATTTGATGCGTCAAAAACTGTACTTTCAACTGTGACATAGTTTAGACTTTAGAGAATACTGAATACACGGATAGCCGATAACTACATACACATTTTGTATAACCAGTTCTAGCTAACCTTCAAAGTTTGATGTCCCCCAACCAGTGAGGGAGATGACAGCATCAGGATCCTCTTCTTCTTCTTCGTCAAAGTCACTTTTAGGAAGGCATATAGGTCGAATATAACCTGCGTTTCCAATGTTTAAAATATTTATTTCAATGGTAACGATTCAAACATTTATGTAAGTCTTATGTGGTATGAAAATAACACATTTTAAAAAAGAAGTTAAAAGAAGAACACACTTGAGGTGGTTATGTTTGATGGCAAACGAATGAGGGCTAAATCTGCTTCAAAGGTCTCCCGGTTCCATTCGGGATGTAAGAAGTAACGATCGCTTACGTAGCTCTGGATATTAACCCCATCATTATCCGCTCTGCTCTTATCGTAAACACTCGACAAGTCATGGGCACCCAAAACAACACTCACTCGAGAAGCCCTATTAAAAAAAAAGGAATAAGAGTAATCTATTAAAACCTTTAAATATTAGTTTTAATCATGCATACTTGTCAACACATCTAGCTGATGTAAGAATCCATTGATAATCAATTAACGCCCCTCCACAATAAGATGCAGTTCGGTTGCTATTCGGCGGAAATTTTATCAATAAGAATGCCTGCCAAGGAAACTCTTTGGCCGAGGCTGTTGGTGCTTTCTGCGTGGGGTTGACAGTTGATCGTCCACAGAGAGAACTCAAATCTATTGGCCCTTCATTTTTAAGCAAATGTATAAATGTTTCTATAGTCTTAAAGTTAATTGATTTAATGTGTACTTTGGGGTCGCATCAGTCTATTAGCATCATATCGGTCGTAGTTCGAGATAACTGATTCTAAATGGGCAGCTAAATCCTCTTGGACAATCTTGGATTCAACAATTGTTTTAAACAAAAGTAATCGATTAGGCTCTACATTTTATTTTTACATAATTTAACATACTTGATTCCAGCGAAATTCCATTGGTTTGTTATCAATATTTTCTTTGCATTCGCAGATGAATGGGTTAATAACTTGCTGCACAACAATTGCTATTATTATTATCAACACAACGCGCGAATAAGAAAATTTGTGAGTCATCGTGGAACCGCAATTTTACCGAACCGAAAGTGAAGAAAGAACTTTTAAGACTGTGCAAGAAAATAAATAATATATATACACACAAGAAATGACAGTTGTTTATCAAGTTCCGACATAATCACTTCCCCAGGAAGTTGTTTAAGTCTTTACGATTCTAGTTCCGGTTCTGTGTGCTGCTCTATCTTCTTTTGTATTATATTTTCTAGAATAAAGCCATACAATAAAGGTATGTGAAGAGATAACTAAGTGTGCATATAAATGTGTAGGTTGTTGAACTCGTTTCAGATATATGTTAGTAAACATAGCCTATTTCGTACGTATTTATGACCAGATTATTTTATTGCGACAGGTGGTCGACTTAAATTATGCCTCGAATTATGCCTCTTGATGTTTTCGTGCAAAATGTTTTCGAATATTTTAAAATTAATACATTATTATTAGTTCGACATTTTTAAAGTAATACCGGTATATAATTAAAAGTTTTTAACTAATTCATTCGTATCCAATGTTTCAACCGTTTGTTAAATTAACTTGATTTGGTTCTTACAAATATATATTTAAAAAGTATATGTATAAAAGAAAACAAGTTTTCAGTGACTCGTTCCATATAAATTGAGTTTTCAACAAGTTCTGGATGCTAGAGATGACCCATTTTGATTATTTTTAATTCTTCATCTGTTTCTGATTGAAAGGAGGGCCCTTTCTTTTGACCAAATTAGTATTGATTTATTCTCTTTAGTGGAAATAAATGTAGATTTACTTGTGTGCCACAACAAGCTTCAATAGATGAATCCCTAATAAAACAAGTTTAAATAAAATAGAAAAATAAAACCTTATAGAATTTTAATGTAACGAGTTTTCCATGTTGGATGACCCGGACCCGGATTGCACTGTTCTTCTCTTTTCTTTAAAAATTAGGACATATCTTCAGCCTGTTGTGATCGAGATACACTACGTATTTTTATACTGTGCCCTACACCTGATAATTTAACTTTATAATTAGACATATTACTATGCAACGTTCGATTGTATTATTCCTCTACTTCACTACACTTGTTTTAGTGTTTGGTTTGGATTTTATTAGAATAGCTCAAAACCGGTATAAAAGTGCTCTTACTTCCAATGGAATAAAGCCACATTCGTTGATCAAGAGTGCTTTATCCATCCCTCCACAAGTTCGATTAAAAGATGAGTTGAATGCAGAGGAAATAGTGCTTCGTTCTACGGTAATAATATGCAATACAATTGTTTCCTATAATTACACGAAATCAAATTATTCAAACATGTAATAACCATTCTTTTGACTAGCCCGAAATAATACAATACCGAGGTTTTCCCGTGGAGGAACATTCGGTAATCACTGAAGACGGATACATCTTAACGCTCCATCGAGTTCCTCCTTCGAATCCTGGTGCAAAGGTAGTTTTTCTTCAGCATGGTGCCTTCACGTCCGACGCACTTTGGGTCATTCAACCTCAAAATCGTTCTCTTCGTATTAAATTTATACATTAAGTTACTATCGATATTTAGTGAGAAATACTATATATTTCTCTCTAGTTTTTCTATTGGTCGAAAATGGTTACGATGTATGGATGGGAAATTGGAGAGGAAGTAGACCATCGACAGGACACATTTCGCTTAGTTCGAATGATTCCAAATACTGGGATTTTAGGTAATCAAATATAATAACTACCGTTAAAAAAATTGAGAGAAAAAGCATTCCACTTGATACAATGAGAATGGTACATTATGGAACTATTTTTTTTATGAAATAGAATTTCAAATCGTGAAATATCGGTTCTTAATTGCAAGCATTCCGCTGTTACAGTATGGACGAGATAGCTAAATATGACATCCCGACATCTTTAAACTATGTTTTGAATGTGACTCAAAAGGAGAAGTTGTCTTTCATTGCCTACTCAACTGGCTGTGCCAGCTTTTTTGCCGCCATGGTTCTTCATCCAGAGTTGAACGAGCGGATAGATGTCATGTTCGCTCTAGCTCCGGCTGTCTTCTTTTATGATGTCAGAACTCCAGCTGGCAAGGCTTTACTCCCACTCGTGGATCTTTCATTTGTATTTTATTTATAGTAAATTATATTCGTTAAAATATTGGTTTATAAATTCAGTTAACTTTTTTTTTAGTGGATTATGAAGGTGTTTGGAATGCACGTGGTCAAAGATTTAAATAAGTCACAAATAAAACAAAATCTAGTCGACAAGGTTTGCCTGGGAAGCTATTTGGGCGCTGCCATCTGCCGAGAGAGACTCTCTCTTCAAGGCGGACATAACCGAAAAAATTTTGATCTTGTAATAAAATAGACTATTTATAATTTATTTAAAAACACGTATAATTTTTTATATTACGAATGCTGACTTTGTAAATAAATAAAAATATGGATGCAGGATTTACTTCCAGCTCTTTACAAGCATTGGTCTACTGGTGCATCAGTTAGGTGGATGATACATATGATTCAACAAAGAAAATCAGGTGCACTATTCGTCTGTGTTTTCTTTCAGTGTTGAAGTATGGTATTAAACTATTTTATTTAAAATGACATTATTATTTTTCACCCTCAGGTGAATCTTTCAGAGCCTATGATTACGGTCCAAAAAGGAATTTAGAAAAATACGGTTCCAAGGATCCTATTGAATATGATTTAAGAAAAGTTACTGCACCAGTCATTATTTTTTGGGCCGAAAACGATTTCGTCGTCGGTGAAAAAGTAAATACATATACAATATTTAGTCATTGGTTTTCCAATAAAAGTTTATAAATATATTTTTTTCACAGGATATATATTGGTTGGCTCGTAAATTGAGCAACATAAGAGAAATCGTGAAAGTTTCCGATCCAAAATTTGCTCACTTTGATTACAAACTTGGTCTCAACGTCAAAGAAGTTGTTTATGACAAAATTATTTCACTTTTATATCCCCAATTCCACGTTAATTAAATTTTCTATGTGTTTATTTTAAAACATATATTTATATTTGTATATTTTTTTACTTATTCAATAACTAGTAGTAGCAATAATATTGAGGTCATCATAACAGCCATGCTTTGTATTTGTGCCGGAAAACTATATTCGATCAATTTTTTCGATGTACTATTGAGGCATGAATAGGTGATACAATACACTAAAGATACAATTACCTTCTCAATTAACCATCATAATTTATATTTGGAATATTTTTTAAAATCAGTAATTGGTTAGGTGTGCATTGGGGAGGGGGGATTTCCGTGGTATTTAGATTTATTTTTAGTCGAAAAAAGAAATGTAATATTGAAAAGTAAAAACAAAATGTAACCAAACCAATCAATACCCTTCCTACTTTGTATTACCTGAGTATATATACTATGCATACTACTCTTCAGGGCAATGGATATAGGTATCATCTTTGCCATCTATATCTTCAAAAGAAGTTCCATTGAAAGAACATTTTGCGTTAAGCAATACGTTTTCCAAAAGTTCACGACGATCACGAATGATCCAAGCCAGGTGACAAGGGTCGCTCTCACAGTCAATCGGATCTTTTTATTACACATACCATTACTTGTAACCTTTAATTGAATTGATTTGCAGTATGATAAAATATACTTCGGTCAAGACGGAGTTTCCCTCCCTTCTGGTTCATTTGCTCGAGCAAAGAGAGAAAAGCGGCAGATTCAAATCGCGTCAAATGGTTGTTTGACAAATCAATCATCTCAGTGTGAGTGAAATCACCTGGAACATAAATGTATTATTCAAAGGGGTGCTATTTTAATTTGTATAAAATTTTAATTTGCCTGATACCTTCAAAAGTTCCTGGTAAAATATTTGTAATTTGAGAAGATGTCAAATGAATGTTTTCAATTGGGCCACCAAATTTGAGAGATCCTTCCGATAGACTCAATGGTAAACCGTTATGACTTGCAGAGAAGTAGACCAGTTTAGTAAAATTTCCAACCTGAGGTGGAATGGTCGTCATCTTCTTGTTTTGAAAAATGTCGAATTCTCTCAGACTGTCAGCCGATGATTTAAGAACCCATTCCAAGATTCGGCTTAACATCGAATCGTCTAAATTGTTGTGAAATGAGAGGCATAATTCAGTGATTCCACGAACAAAAGGTTCTGGGAATTCCTTCCAGGTATTTTCTGAAATATCAGATTCGGTGCAAGCCCTAAGACTCAGCCGATTAATGCTTGGCAAAGGAGGCAGAGTGACGAAACTCTTGTGAAGATCTGTAGCCCTGTCAATTGACAGCGTTTTTAGCTGGTCAAAACCGCTTAAAAACGTGAAATCGAGATCGCCAAGATCACAACCCCTTAAGACTATTTCAGTTGTATTATTTTGGGTTGATCTGAAGGCGTTTATATCAATCCTTAAAGGAATCCTTGAATCAGAATCTTCTTGTTCGGGACAGTAAAGCCGGATACTTTTGATGATGTAATCATTGATCAGATCTTCTGGAAGTTCCACGAATTTTTGTGGTGAGGACGGCAATGGTGTATTCACAGTGTAAGTGAACTTGTCAATAAATTTACTAGTGACCGGCGTTTCAGATCTCCGGAAAGCAGTAAATACATCGAACACAGAAATGAATTCGCAATTGACTT
Source organism: Chydorus sphaericus (assembly GCA_030141595.1). Taxonomy (NCBI): domain Eukaryota; kingdom Metazoa; phylum Arthropoda; class Branchiopoda; order Diplostraca; family Chydoridae; genus Chydorus; species Chydorus sphaericus. The sequence goes on along the minus strand of CM057929.1, from coordinate 8,773,912 downwards.
CGAGGGATGACGCGGATTTTATGCGATGTGTGCAAGGTTTGAAATCTTAACGAAATTATACAGAAAAACAACATTATAATATTAATAAATTGTTGTGAGTTCTTAATAATAGTTTACCGATGCTTATCAGCTCCTGTTCTGAATTATTCGACGGTATTGAATTAGTAGTGCTGCCAACAATGGGCAAAGGAGTAGTAGGCATACTTGTAGTAGTAGTAGTCGAACTTGTAGAAGTGGTTCCTTCTGGAGTAGTTATTGTAATTGGTTCACTGCTTGTTGGACTAGTTGTAACAATGGAAAGATTTGCCGTGGAATCGGATGTGATGTTTTTACTATTATTGATTTTATGGCGACATTTGTGACGTTTTTCATCAATGGTATTGATAGCGACTTCATTTGCATGTTGGAGCCTTTTGTACGGTGTGCAAGGGTCGCATGCCTGCCCTAAGGCATCTCCCATCCGTTTAATAATAGTTTTTCTATCTGCGTACAAGACTTGATGGGACAAGTATCTGGCAATACTACAAAGGTCATGCCTATCTTTGGCGAATTGCTTTACGGCGTAGTTGCCAAGCTCCACTTCTTCAACTTGGTCCAATACGAAAGAAAATACCTTTTTGTATGACTTTATGGTTTCACCCAATTCGTCGACGAAGGAACTTTCATTTTGTGAACGCACTTCTTTTAAATATTCCGCCAGATTCATATCCCGCATGTTGAGGAACTGTCGGAGGGCGACTCGGAGTACTTCGTGAGCATTGGTGATAAGTTCGGTCTCCCGGCGAAAGTCTTTTGTACTATTAATTCCTTTGTTGAATTTTTCGTCGTCTCGATTGGTTTCCCTCTTAAATCCCGGTTCTGATTTAGCGTAATTTAAGAATTGTGCAACCAACAGAATGGGGGTGATCCAACAAATACTCCACTTCATTTTGTGAATAGTCATTGTTGCGTTGAAATAAAACAAAGGTTAATTTGAAGTAGGTTGTTGATCCTGCGACTGCTTTGGATACACTGTTTCCACTGCTAAAAACACATTAACCATTTAAACAATTCTTTTTGCAGCTTTTAGCAACCAGGATAAAGGAGGAAGAACGATTCGTTGCTCATTTCTATATATGGACTGATGACTGATGCTGGAAGAGATAAATAAATGCTACGCAAAGATGTAAAGGGTAGGCCAAGGTTATCCTCGACTTATTTTACGCACCTCACTTTTACATTCAAAAAATAAAATGGTTAATGCGTATCGAGACATTACAGCATAAAATCTATTTTATTCGCTAACACTTTTTGAGCAAACTTTCTTTTAAAAGTATTTGATAGTAATGCTTTGTTTTTTAGCGTTATAAAATAAAAATAGCTTATTAATATGCAACGACTATATGCTGTTTACGTTGACTTGTACATTTCTTTCGGTTCTTGAAACAACCAGGGTGGGATTAAGCCCGACTCTGATATTTCGCCCAAGAGTGGTCTTAATAATTGCCACAATCAATTTTTTTTTAGTTTTTTGTTGCATTTTGAAAATATTTTAATTTTTGGCATTTTTGGCCTCTTGGACGCCTTTGTCTCCAGGCGGCCACACAGGTCGCCTAACTGTTTATCCGGCCCTGGAAACAATGACCATCAATACAGAGTTCTATAGTGAAAGATTTTAGCTTTCCTAGAACCGAAAGAATATATTTATTTAGGTATTTTTTTTTTTTTTTTATCAACAGTTTGTGTATTTGGGACTACTCATAGTACATACGAGTGTAGAGAGCTTGCCCAGAACAAGGCGTTTCATACTTTCTTTAATAATACTTCTCAGATGACTTGGCTTAGGAACATTGGTTTGGGAGCTATACGGCCAGCGTTTCGCCGGCCAGTACAGGAGGAAAGGTTGAATGGGAGGGAGAGTCTAGTGGGGGAAGGAAGGATAGAGTTAAACGTGACTATCGCCGGCTTGAGGAGTGGCTGAAAGCAAGTAGGGAACACGAAAACTTCTCTCCAAACTCTCGTCCTCTCTCTCCTCCATTTACTCCACATCGTAGTATAGGTCGTCACCGGTTGCCGAGATTTGCAGAACATCCTCTTCTTCTTCTAGTTCGGCCCGGTTCAGTGGCTCAGTTTATTTAGGTATCAACAATAAAAGATTTTACGCATTTCAGATCCTTTGGCTTATAGTTATACCCCACATTTACATCAAAGCATTTCCTTTAACTCACTAGAAAGATATTGTAAGCTGTATAAATTATATATGTATAAATTGAAACCTTGACAATATTGCATGATCTAAAATGATTTTTCACAATGTTTCTTTTTACAATGTTTTATTTTTTAAATCAGTTATAAGAAAATTTGTAACTTTTTAAGATAGCTTAAAAATTTCTCGTGTAAGCCAAAAGGGAGACGTGATCAATATTTATGATACTTGGTACAAAATACATTGAATCAATATGCAAAGGAACGTGCCATGTTAGATTAACATTTTATAAAATATGCAAACTACGCTTCGGGACAATGAATGAAGTGGTCCTCTTTGATGTCTATATTTTGAAACAGCGTTCCATTGAAAGAACATTTTGCATTCATGACACTATCCAATAGTTTACGACGGTCACGAATGAGCCAGGCTAGATGGCAAGAGTCCGTTTTACAATCTATGGGATCTTAAGAAGAAAAATATATATTTTACTCGGTTTTAAGTAAAGAATATCAAAATATACTTCGATCCAAGCGTAGTTTGCCTTGATTTTCACTTATTTGTTCAAGTAATGGAAGAAAAGCTTCTTCTTCAAATCGAGTCAGTTTGTTGTTGGATAAATCAATCATCTCGATATTGCTGAAATCACCTTTAGATGATTTTTTTATCAATAGTTTTTTTTAATTAGTCGAATATTTTAAAGTCAATAAAATGGAAAAAATATTCACCTTTGAAGGTCCCTGGTAGAATATTGTCTATCTGCGATGAAGTCAAATGAATGTTCTCTATAGGTCCACTAAACTTAAGAGAATCTTCTGATAGGCTTAGTGGTAATCCGTTGTGACTTGCAGAGAAATAAACAAGTTTCTTGAATTCCCTAACCTGGGGTGGAATGGTTGTCATCTTCTTATTGTGGAATATGTCAAATTCTTTGAGCGTGTCCGCTGATGAGACCAGCACCCAATCTAAGATCCGACTTAAGATCGAGTCATCCAAATCATCATGGTACGAGAGACACAGTTCAGCAATTCCATGGACCAAAGCAGGAGGAAATTCAGGTAACGCCTTTCCTGATGAGAGATCTTCAGCGCAAGCTCTGAGACTTAATCGATTAAGGGCCTTTAATGGTGGTAAAGTCCAGAAACTTCTGAAAAAATCCGTAGCTCTATCGATTGACAACGTTTTTAATTGGTCAAAATCTTTTAAGAAGGATAAATCGAGGTTTCCTAGATCGCATCCTCTCAGAACTATTTCTGTTGTAAAATTTTGACTGTATCTGAAAGCATTCATATCAATTCTCAGTGATATTCGGACAGATGACTTGTCCTCTTCGGGACAGTAGAGACGTATGCTTCCAATGTGATGATCATCTATTATATCTTCAGGTAATTCGACGGAAGGATGAGAGCTCGATAAGGGTCTCTTAATATTGAAGGTAAATTTGTCAATCTCTTTATTACGGAAGGGCGATCGCCGGAAGGCGCCGAATACCTCTAAAACCGAGAGGTTCTCACAGTTGACTTCAACCGACGATCTCGATTTGTTACGATAACTGCAAGGCTTCAAATCTAATTCCTCACCTAATTTTTTTTCAAATATTGGTAGGATTTGATATAAAGCTTTTGTATAAAACGACTTGATTAAATATAATACCGTTATTAGATGATGAATGGGATGGCTTTTGGGTCGATGTTCGTATAGAAGTACTTTCCTTCATAGTCGTTTTTTCTGGAGTAGTAACAGGCATTATGGTTGTGGTTGTTGGATTTTCAGTTGAGCTGCTGATGGTAGAAGCCTCTGAAGTGCTCACATCACTATTATTATAGAGACATTTGTGTTCATCTGTGCTTGGAACGACATTTTCAGCATGCTGCTGCCTCTTGTAAGCAGTACATGGATCGCATGGCTTGCCTAAAGCTTCTCCCATTCGATGTAATATGGTTTCCCTCTCAGCATATCTCTTTTGATGGGACAAGTATCTTGCCACGCTGCACAAGTCGTGCCGATCTTTTTCAAACTGTTTTACAGCATAGTTACCAAGTTCCACTTCTTCCACTTGGTCCAATATGAAGGAAAATACTTTTCTGTAAGATTTAATTACCACACCAAATTCGTCGTAATAAGACTCGTTTTGAGTTCGCATCTCTTGGAGGTATGTAGTTATGTTAGAATTCTTCCAGTTGAGATAATCCCGGAGAGCACCTCGGAGTACTTCGTGAGCGCGAACGATATGGTCAGTCTCTCTGCGGGGATCCCCCTCAGCCAAAAGATACCGGTGAAATTTTTCATCGTCTCTATTTCTATCTCTTATTTTTAATTCTTGTGATTCTATGTAACTTATAAGTTGAATCGCAAAAATAATCAGAAATTTGAAATGAACTTTTCCGAAATTCAACATCGTGACGCTTTGTTAAACGGCACTGAATAAAAAATGAATTTGAACACTGAACAGGTTCTGATAGACTATTCGCGATTTGTTTGCTGCACAAGGGTTTAAGCATTTTTTGTCGCCTGTGGCGATTGTTTAAGGCGGCTAAGAAGCACATTTATTACTTCCTTTTAAAGAATGACATGTGAAGTAAGATGAAGAAGTATGCCGATAATCATCATGGAAGATCTCGAAATGAAGGTCATCATCCATCACGCAAGCACTCACGGCCTCATAAATTATTCAAACCAGGAAATAGTTTGGTGAGTAATGTTGTTTACTAACATATGTCTAGAAATAAAATTATTTACGTCACCATTCGATTATCTTAGGTGGACGAAAGCATTTTCTTGTTTAGTCTTTATTGCAAAGCAATATATTGTCCATTAGATTACTTATTACTTCAGTATTTGAAATAAATGGATTGAAGTGATGAAATAAAATATATTCTTTAAAAAAAATCCTATTTTTCAAACCATTGATTATAATTGTACCATTTTCAGTTCTGGGTCTTTTTGATTAACTAGAAATAACTTGGCATGATATTTTAGTACTTATGTCCCTGGCGTAGCTTTCACTTCTTAGAAGTTTAAATTTCAAACTTGTTTTTTACTTCTACCTTCAAGTGAAAGATTTTACATTTTAAATTAAAATGATTTAAGTTCCAGAAATTTCAAAAAGTTGTTTCCTGATTTAGCTACATGTATTTGATCCATTGATAATTTTATACAATGGATTGCACTAATAGATTTTCAAAATGAAATGTTTTTAAATAATTTCGAGCCAGCGTCGTTTTTTTCGCTTCGCTCAAAAAACGACGCGTAGGCGGAGCTTCTAATCCGGTAGCATGGAAATTTTAACCGCGCTCTGTCTGTCTGTCTGTCTCTGTGTGTGTGTGTGTGTGTTTGTGTCGCTAAGAACTCAATTACAATTGCACCAAACTTGACAAACTAGGGCTTAAAAGATGCAGAATTTTTTGCTCTTTCTATGGTTTGTTATCCGGTAAAAAAATATTGAGTTAAAGTTAATGAAATCAATTAAAATGTGATTAAAACTAGCGGTGGCGCTAGTGTCAACGTCGTCTTACGTAACTAAATTTGACAAATTAGGGCTCAAAAGATGCAGAATTTTTTGCTCTTTCTATGTGTTGTAGTCCGGTAAAAAAATATTGAGTTAAAGTTAAGGAAATTAATTTAAATGTGATTAAAAATAGCGGTGGCGCTAGTATCAACGTAGTCTTATGGGGATAAACAGTTGCAAATGAACTTAAATTGATCACACCTATATAAGGCATATTGGCCGGCCGCAGGCCCGATTGAAACAGCCAATTGGCCGGCTCTTTACCGACCATTTTGCCGGCCGCAGGCCCTATTAAAATAATTAATTTATTGGTTGCTTAACCGATAATTTCGCCGGCCGCATGCCCGTTGAATACAAAGCCGATCATGTTGCCGGCTACTGACAAGTTTTCTGGCTGCTTTACCGACAGTCTGCCGGCTTCATTACCAACAAATTTGCCGGCCGCAGGCCCGATAAACCCGACCATATACCGTTCAGTTTGCCGCCTACTTAACTGACTAACTTGCCGGCCGATTAACAAGCACATGCGTAATATGTTTAGGTTGTTTTAAAGATGATTCAGTGGAACTGAATTACTCATATCAACCCGGCGAGCTTCAAAGCGCGCTTTGCTATATTAGCATATAACTTAGAACTTGTGTCTGTAAATAAGAATTTAAACTATTGTTTATAATCAACCCTGATGTTATTTGAAACCTTGAAATATATATGGTACCATCACCCAATATTCCTCAAAAATGGATGTTAAAGTGAGGAAAATAGCGACAAAGAGACTCTAGTAGGAAGAAATCAGTTGCAAAATCATGTTAATTGCGTTAAGGAATCGTGTCGGTTGCTGCAAACCGAACAATGTAAGTTATCCGTTTTAAACAACTAATTGAGTTTCCTGCTGCATTACTTTCGCATTCTTAAGTCGGAAACTGGTAATATAAAAGGATAAAAAAATTAGGTTTAGATTGTCTACCTTTTACTTTATTAAGTCGCTGGTTCAAAATCATGCCAGTGACCTTCGATGACATTTACTCTACCTCAAGTCCTCAATGTAACACGATAACATTCCAAGCTTTTAAACAAGTCTGGTAAAAGGTAAATATTAAGGTAGGCCAAGAGTGAAGCCACGAATTACTATTTCATTATGATTTTATCGCTACAAATTCTTTGGTGGAACAAGTATTTAACACACTTACTTACACTACTTAAGTCGTCATTTTTTTTGCTTAATTGTCTTACAGCACAATGACCAAGCTAGATCTCTTCCATTACCATTTTTCCCTGTTAGAAAGAAAAAAAAACTTCAAGATTTCCGCCATTATCACACTACACTCGCCGTTTAAATAAATATTTAACGCAGTTGAACCATACACAACTCACTGATATTTAGAGTTAACAGAATCACTTTATTATAACGATCACGACACGAGAAAATACACAGATAAATATAATTCCGAGTGACGGTGGAATAACTAGACGGTCGGACGTCGTAACGTGACTAACTAAGAGGGGGGAAACTGACGGAATAAGGGCTAGAGGAAACTTTCTTTTTAACTGCGGAGGAAGCCTCTACTCTGATGCCGCCGCATCGGGAACAGCAGTATTTGATTAGAAATTTGGAATCGATTTGGTAAGTCTCTTTTCATGCCCCGCACCCCCCCCCCCCCCTTCTTATATTGATTAAAAATTACAAAGAATAATTTCGCGACTCGCAATAAACTTGAAAGGGAGTATACGCCTTATAAACTCAGTTGTTCTACTCATGATTGACTACATACTGACCTTGACGATCGCCTGTCTCTTTCACTTCCCCTTTCTCCCTCTCTCTCTCTCTATCGAACTTTAACTTCATAAATGAGTATCTATATAGCATAATTCCATTGCACGTTTTTATTCCTTTTAAAATTCTAGACTGTAAAATTAAGATAGAAGGTTTATTGTACCTACAACATACATGTATGGGTTAATAAAAGGAGTAAAGCGTCATTTTTATCTTATTCGTTTGGTTATACCATTTAACACCTTTCACCAATAATTTACTTAAACATCATGCATCATAATCGTTTCTTAACGATTAAGTTTAATTTACTCTTTGGTCTGAGAATAATTAGACTTGAACGCGGCTTCATCAAAGGCTGCGAAGAATCTTCCAAGGAAGAGAAATGAAAATTTCTTAGTAAGAAGGACAACAGGGTTTTCATATGAATCATTGCGAATTTTGAGCCTAAATATTCAATCGGAAATAATATGTTTTCTATTCAATTCATTATAATATTAGTTTTTCAATTTTAAATGTTACGGTTTATATTTTAAATACATACCAATACAATTGCGAGGGCCAGCACTGAAAGGAATAAAAGCATTTGGGTGCCTGCCTTCGCTCTGCTCTGGAAGAAATCGTTCTGGTTTGAACGACTCGGGTTCCGGGAAGACTTTCGGATTACGATGCATTCCGTAAATTGACATTGCTACTGTAGTTCCAGCAGGAAGGGTATAGTCGCCTTTTAAAAATCCCAGGAAACAATAAGGAATGTTATACACTCTTTATGCATATAATTATTTAAAATCACCATTTATACCAACAACAACATCTTCAGTTAAATATCTCATCGTAGTTCCAGAGCTCGGATAGAGCCTCAAAGTCTCTTTGATACAGCATTCAAGATATTTCATCTTTGGAAAATCTTGGTAAGCACAGGGCCTATATTTTTCGTTACCAAAAATTTCACCCAACTCCCTTACAATCCGATCTTGCTCTTCCGGATGACGGGCAATCAGGTAGAGGAACCAATTCAAAGCTGAAGCTGTGGTGGTACTACCCTGTATATAATTTACAAATAACACTACAATGATAAGCATAGGGTTAACATTTGCATTACTGCTTCCATCAAAAGGTGGACTTCTCCTTGGAGTTCTTGGTCAGTTAAATTAACTGCACCACTTTCGATAGCGTTGATTAATAGATCCAGAAAAAATTGCTTATTCTCTGCATTAAAATGTATTATTTTGAATCCCATTTCATTTTTCTTTAGTCATCTCTCTAATATATATCTATAATATCTTACTGGAAACCTCATTTTCATTGAAATCCACTGGTCCGTTATTATTTATTCTATTTTTTAAATAGTCCCTTCTACGCGTAATCACCTGCATAGAGAATTTCGTTCAAATTTTTTATTTATTTAATGTCGTACCGGTATTTGAAACCGAAACCAGGAAAGAGATAACCTCATTAGTGAAATTCCAAATATTATTTATACATGTCTTGGTTTGGCGACCAAGAGGGGTAAGCCAGAATATTGAATCCAAATAATAGATGGGATTACAAACTCGTTTCCCAAAGAAGCATTCATACCTTAAAAAGGTTTAAAATAAAGATAAAATATTTAGTTGACAATTTTAATTGGATATATATAAAATAAATTTATGATTACCGATGAATATTATGGGAAAATTCAACTTTTTCTGTGGCACTTTTCGAGAGATGCTCGCCAAACAAGGTTTCTATAATTCACAGCAAAAACAAAAATGATTTCAAAATATTTAAAAAATAAGTCAACATTATTTACCATAAGCTGAATCCACTGTGAATTCCCATATTAGAGCGTTCATATCAATTTCATTGGTGTTCGCTGATATCGAGTTTGCGATGCGATTTAAGGAACTGAGACTCCTCATGTTAAACACATCTAAGTAGAAGCCTTCTAGCAATTTAAAGTGAAAAGCTGGTGTAACGATACTACGACGGTCTTTCCATTTCTCTCCTTCCGGGATCATCAGTGTAAACTGAACTATTATTACGACCTTTGATTTGCTAAATAAACTTTCTTCTCACCTGTACTATTTAACAATCCGTCGCCAAACAGTGGCTTGTATAAATCATACAGATTCGATTTTGTTATAAGTTTGCTACTAGACAATATAGGCTGCATCAACTCCGGTACGGCGATTACGACAATTGGTTGATTAACGAGCCAAAGACGACTTATGGCGCCGTATTTTCGGGTCATATCAAATAACATGTTAAACAAGCCTTAAAGAGATAATTAAATATTTAAATTTTACAGTTGTCCTGCTCATTCAAAAATTTTGAATCATTTTATAAAGAAAGAAATTTTAGAAATGTTACGCTTAGCCTTAGTCAAATGAGCTTGCACTAGGATAAAGAATATAACGAGTTGACTATGTTTCCTAGAATGCTCAAAACCTTCACTATCCAGATTGATAAAATCCATCAAGTTTCCAATGATGGGCCAAGCCTTGGGGCCTGGTAATGCGTTGATCTGATGAACTAAGTTGGAACAAGACCATCGCCAATAAAAAATGACGGTTAGAAAAATAGCAAAAATAAGACTCCAGTACGAAAAAATCAGTTGTAACAGCATAGTGTATTATTGTCTATGGTGGTTTTCCTTTGACTGGTGACTGGTAATTTAGGTTGATCCTTAATAAAAACCCAGCTAAGTTATCCACCTTTGAACAAAGTGGTATACCACACCTAATTCAAAACTAAAACATAGAAAGTGAAAGAGTTTGTCGTTAGATTTAAAAAAAAAATAAAAATAAAAACAGGGTTGAGGTGATTTTAATTTCCTATTCTAAGAACAACTTGCTGAAAGTCACCAGGTAAAAGTTGTACAGTACAGTTGCAGTGCGCTAAAAAACCCGAATCCAGTTATGCAATCTTGGAGAATAAAAGAAAGCAAGTGGAAAATAAATTTGACTGAAACAATGACCATAATATAATTTTTCGTGCTTAGATAAAAGGTTTATAAGCGTATAATTTATAATTTAATGCAAAAGGAGTTTCTCAGTGGATAATAACAAGTGCTCTGTTGCCGAAGCCTTCCAATGTTTTCAATTTTTTGTCCGTGGATATGCCCTACGTATAACTGCTCATAAAGTCAGGTTTAAACTCGAAAGTACTCAGAAAGTCAGAATATTAGTCAAGGTAAGAACAGGTTCGTTGTAAACCTCAACCCGAAAGATTAATGAGATAAAACATTTTCTCCAACTTGATATTTTTCAAGCATACATTTAAATTTTCTATTTAAAAAAAAGTAGAGAGAAGCAGAGAGACCACTATCATGTTGAGGCTAAGAACATGTAATAAAATTAAAACAAATTTTTAATACATATCATCATATTGTAAAAAAAAACCATAAAGTATATGGCCCAGTGGTATAATGTTCAGTTGCATTATTATTTTATTGACTGACTTGGCACCTAAAAGTTAATTAAGTTAATTGTTAGTTTTTTTTAAAAAGGTGACAATAGGAGGAAAGGTATTTAATGCGATTGATGGGAATATGTCCTTAATTATGCTATTTAACATTCTCTATACGATTTTCTTTCTTTCTCCAACAATCGAAAATGAAACGATCAAACTCGTTTTTAACTCACTCATTTTGGTCACGTGCAAATATTTTATCGTCATACTTCGTTTTGTATTTGCCATTCATTTTGAAATGGAATGTAAAACGAAACTTGAATTTTTTAGTACTATTAAGAAGGAAAACCCTATCGAAAAGAGTAAAATTTTTGGGGGGTTTAAAACCTTTGATAACGACTAATCCGAAAATTCGAAGTATACTGTAGCTTAACTTATTATTTATTGAAACCTTTAAGTTCCATAGCATCATCTTACTATGATTATTCAACAAAATTGTTAAAAACTGTATGCAGTTAGTTTTTCACAATTTCACCCTCACATTCCCCATGAAAATAACCTTCGATTATCACAATGTTTGAACAATCGATTCACTTTCATCTTTTTTAACATACTTTATTTTTTATTTAACTTTTCGTCCGAAAACTTTAACACAAGCTCTTTTGGAGAAACAAACGATGCCTCAATAATTCAAACCGGTACTGTAAAATGAGAAAAAATGTCAAAATTTCAAATAAATGCATTTATATCTGTATGTAGGTATGACACCTTAAAAATTACATAGCTATCTAGATGGACCCAAAAAAACTCGATCAACAGCCTGGATGAGGAAGATTTTCAAGTTTTTTATTCAACCGGTTCTTCTGCAAAACTGTGGTGAATAAACATACATAACGAGGAATTGTAAGTCCTGTTATTCATTTTGTGACAAAAACGAGGACAGAGCGCGATGTTCTTACATTTCTAAATTTGGTCCAAATATTATTTTGGTACCTTTTTAAAAGTTTTTGAATTTTCTTTATTAACGACTAAATGTGTTAAAAAGTTACTTTCGTTCGACATTCAATTTGAAATGAAATCGTTTTGGCGCCGAAACGTTCTTAGCCTTGTAGTGATCGCTACGCCCTTTATAGCAGAGCTTAGTTCCATATGGATATATCTCTGTGTTGCCAGCTTCATTTTGGTGATAGTCTGCGAGGCAGGCGATAATTAAGGTAATACAATCATCCAATAACTATTTATTATTATTATTTCGGTCCATGCATAATGCTTAAAATTAGTAAATCGATGATGACTTAGAATTTTTTTAGAAATCGGAATAGCTTTCTTGGCTACCCAGCGCGACATCTAGCGAACGAATATCAAACATGCATAACATAACCATATGTAATATAAATGTGCATTTTCTCTAATTATTTAAATTAATTTATGTTACATATATTAATAATAACGGACAAGATACCATCCAAATTGAGAAATAAATAGTAAATTTTGACATTTAAAATTCAAATCAAGTCATTATTTTACAACTACTTCCTATAGTTCTTGTAATAGCCTATATTAACATTAATATGATTTAATGTTATACAGGAAAGAAAGTACAACACATGATGATGATGGAATACGATCGTGCAGCAAAGAGATTCGTTATATAACCAGACATGTTGATGCCGAAAGCGTCAATAGTAATAATAATAACGCGGGTGACGTTATATAACATTCTGATGATTTCACTTTCAGGATCTTGTCAAAGTTTTATATGCACTACTTTTATATTTGTAGCTCAACTGATTTCCCCGTCATAAAATAATCCACTTTCATATGTAATAGCATGTAATCGCGATGATTTATATATTAAACGAAAGTTGTAAACATAATTTTGATTTAATTCACATGTCAGATGGATGTGATTCTATTGTTATTTAACATCCATCGTCGGCGGACGCATTTTTTGTTATCTCTCTACATAATTAATTAAAAAGAAAAAGAAAGCGAATACAGGAAACAATAAGAATTATAATTAGGTTTGTTATAGAATACAAATATAAAAGACTCGACGGAGGCGACGGTCGTTAGTGAAGGAATGCCCGGAAGCGGAATGTTTAGCGCGCCGGCAAGGAGCGCGATGAGAGCCGGCATTCTACACCCATTGATATATAAACGCTCACTTTCTCGAATGGTCTCTTCAGTCGTGTGTAGCCAATACCCAAGCTCATGTGTGGTTCCTTTTAAGTCTTAAGACTATATTTTCTTTTTTTAAAGAAATGAGACTCTTGAGTTTACTCTTCCTCATGGTGTTGTGCGAATCCGCCAGAATGGATAATTGGTCCCCTAAAACAAAAAGTAGATCAATCAGATCCATATGGTCATCAATGAGATCGCGGACCCGTTTAACTAAACGGTATGTAAACTGTCTGTGGTTTTCTTAAAACCGCAATATTTTGAAACAAAAAAGAAAACTTATTTGACCTGATTTTTTCGTTTGCAAATATAGGCAAGGAATGGGGACAGCATCCCCAGCAGCGCCTTCCTCACTCATTAAAAGGACACTGGCCATTCCTGAAGAAGTCAGACTGACTGACGATTTGAATTTTGATAACGAACTCTTAAAATCCACGGTATGTACTGTACAGGTACAAATAAAGAGAATCAGGTCAAAGGATGCACTAGACATGTTTACATATCGCTACTTGTAAAAGCCGGACAGGGAAGAGGAGAGGAAAAAAATCAACTAAATGAAACTTTCTCCTTGGTGGCTGCTGTGTTGCCGTTTGTTTCTTTCTCTGCGTTTCATTAGAAAGAGACAGAGACAGAGAGAGAGAGAGAGAGAGAAAGCAATGATGAGAGCCCTTTAAAAAATATGACATTTATATTTCTTTCTTATTTATTGTGGGCTTTACTTTAAGCCTGAAATTATTAGGTACAGAGGTTTTCCGGTTGAAGTACACCGAGTTGTTACGGCGGACGGCTACATCCTAACACTCCATCGGATTCCGCCCAGAAAACCCGGCGCTAAAGTTGTATTTCTTCAGCATGGTGCCCTCACTTCGGACGCCCTCTGGGTTATCACACCTAAAACTCGCTCTCTAAGTATATACATGTTTCCCTTTCTTTAAAACAACAACAACAATGTCTAGAAGGTGTGTCTAGAAGGAATTCCAGAGAAAAAAGTGAAAGGCGGGTCTATATCTTCTTTTCAGCCGCAAGGGAAAGAGAGAGAAAGCGGCTCAAGTTCAATCACTTTAACGATCAGTTCCTGTCCGGCGTCTTTTCTTTCTTTTTATTCTAAGATTATAGGGTGCATCACAGTTCTGTGGTTTCTGGAAATTTTGAAAAAAAAAGTTTCTCATTTGTTAACATTACGATGTACATGATGGAAAATTGGTCAATTTTATTCTTCAACAGGTTTCCTATTGGCTGATAGAGGCTATGATGTATGGATGGGAAATTCAAGAGGGAGCCGATCATCCAGAGAACACATTTGGCTCGATCCCGATGATCCTGAATATTGGGATTTCACGTAATATAATACTATATATATATATTTAATAATATAGCATAAAAGAAAGCGTTGTATTATAATTGGCATAGCGAAGAAGCCTATTATTTCCTGAATTCTTTCACGTTTTAAGATTCTAGGGGTTTTCTCTTCTTTTACAAAAAAAACTATGTTTTCTCTCTTGGTATTTTTTTAAAAAGACAAAAAAAGAGGCAAAAAAAAAGAGACAAGATGTATTTTATTATAATAGGTCTGATGAAATGGGATTGTATGACATGCCAGCCTCACTGAATTACGTTCTAAGAGTGACTAGGCAGAAAAAATTGTCTTTCGTGGGATACTCCATAGGATGCACCATGTTCTTCGTCGCCATGATTACGCACCCGGAGTTGAACGAGAGAGTGGACGTTATGTTTGCTTTTGCGCCGACATCCACTCTGGCGGATTTTAGGGTCGCACCCGTTAGAACTTTCCTACCTCTCTGGAACTTTCTTCACGTAATTGAATTTATTTGAATATTTTTTATTGAAAAATAAAGAGAAAACTACTATTATTAATATTATTTTTAGAGATTGGTGAGGTCAACTGGAAGGGCAATGGTCAACGATTTGGAAAAGTCGCCTTTAGAGCGCACTTTAACTCGGAGCATATGCTACCGAAACTATCTCGGTGCTGCCATCTGTCGAGAAAGAATAGCTCCCCAAGTAGGGCATAACCCAGAAAATTTTGACTTGGTAAAAACTTTTTTTTTAAAATGGCTTTTTATGATGAATTATTCAGAAATGGCCTTATCTTAATAGGATCTTTTGCCAGCTCTTTATGAGCACTGGCCATCTGGGATGTCTTTGAAAGCGATGGATCATATGGTCCAAACAATCAAAGCAGGTATAAATTAAAGTATATAAATTACATGAATTCCTTTAAATTCATTCTATATAATTTCTATTGCAGGAACTGCATTTAAGGCCTACGACTACGGGAAAGATGGCAATCTTGAGCACTACGGGACGGAAGAGGCTATCGAATACGACCTGAGTAAGGTCACCGCTCCTGTAGTTCTCTTCTGGAGTCCTAATGATTACGTCGTTGGTGAACAAGTAATAATATAGTTTTAGTCTTTTAAATGTGTAAACAAGTTACCTACGAATAAGCTTTTATCGAATGAATTGAGGCATAGCAATAAGTATTATTTTAAATGTATTTAATTCAAACGGACATTATATTCATGATATTCAAAGTAAAGCTATAAACATTTATTTATAAAATAAATGAATCGTTGAAAAATATCTAAATATTATAGTGTGATACAATTATACTGATAGTTATTAAATGATGAATTGGCTATAAACATTGCAGGATATTGATTGGTTGGCTGGAGAACTGGGCAACGTTAGGGCGACCATAACAGTTTCAGATCCAAAATTCTCTCACTTCGACTTCCAACTGGGATTGAATGTGAAAGAAGTGGTCTACGATCGAGTGATGAGCTTCTTACCTCCTCCGTAAGATTGAAACAAATAATAATGAAACGTAATTATTTTTGCCACTGACACTGACGAGTGTTAAACTTTTTCATAAAAAGTAAAAAGCCGATTTACATTGAAATTTTAATTATAATGATAATAGAGCCAGCAAATTGTATGTTAATATTATTACCATTGTGGTTATATTTACGTGTTTTGTTCTTTACTAGAAAGTATTTCAATTTTAAAAAGAATACATTTTTAGTATATTGTTTATATGAAAATCCTTACCGATGAAATGAAAAGTATTGAATTTACTTACACTTACATTTTTATCATACCGATGAAAACCCCTTTAGTTTCAACATTTCCGAACTTTAACTCCGAACCATTTCAAAAAAAAGAAAACATTTTAGGATGTTAGACAGATTTAAGTAATCTACAAAATGGCTTAAAGAGAAAGGACTGAACGCCGCTGTATAGTTATTCCAATTGAAAAAAATTCTAATCATTAAATTATCGTGATGTAATCATATAGTTAAGCCTCTTTGTCAATGATGAAAGCTTGGCCGACCTATATTTGGATATTATATGCACGTTGTGTAATGATTAGGTTGAAGTCGGTCCTGGGTCGGATCATGATCAATTTTTTTAATTAATTAAATGTTGCTATTATGGTTATGGTATACAGAACTCTGAAAACTGAAAAATCCATTTTTCTAATTAATTTTGTTATCTTATCTAAGAAAATATTTCCTTTTATTTTTACCTTTTTTGATTACTATTAACCATTTTTATACTTCAACGAATCAATGTTAGCTATTTGTTCTATACATTATTTTGATTCGACATGTAGAAACAAATAAATACTGCTCGTCCTATTTTTAATATCTCACAATATTCTTAATCAGACATTTAATATTCAGACGTCATGTAAAATTCAGAACCAAACATTCAATTAATTTTTTGCCAACATTGCAAAGGAAGTATGTTAAACGTGCGTGTGGGACATACAAATCTACTCTATATGATTTGAAATGATTTGAAATTTTAATCATAAATTTTATACTCGCGTGTTTTAAATATAACAATACAGAAAGGCTGGACATTTCGATCTGGAAGGGAATAACATATGCGTATATTTGTACTAAATTTATCTTTCAATTCAAGTGTGGTTAAAAATTGTTAATTTTGGCTTTATCGATATATTTACATTGTAACTGTAACTAATGAGCCGTAGAACCCAGTTGATAATCATGGGATTTTCAAAACAAGAGATATGGTTTCTAAATGTATGCCTTGTATAATATCACCTGGCCTGTAAAATGTTTGCAAAATAATAGCCTGATAAAATATTTGCAATGCATTTTTTGTGTTTTTGCCAAGAGATGTAAGATAGAATATTGAATCAATCGACAAGTATGGATGCAACAATCGTGTGACAATACAACTTTCAGACCAAAAATATTTAATTTCTATTATATATTATCAATAGAAATATTGTATGATATATTTTGCAAATTATATACCGTTCTATAAATTATGAAGATAGGCCTATTCCGTTTTTTCCTTAAAATTCACAGGGGGTGACCTATCAGAGATTCTTGAATATCCAAATTTTAATCAAAGTTTTTATTTATATAACTTGTAATTTGTACCTTATGTGGCATCCATTATTGTCATATTCCCAATAAAAATGTTTACATCAATCTATCATTGATTTGATTTTTTGCTATCATGTTTTCTAGCTGATTTTTATAACCAATTCCTTTTTTATTTTAAAAAGACTTCGAGATATGAACCTTCTAGCATTTTACATGAAAAACAGGTGTTATTAGACTGTGACGCTCCTTCCATTTATCTGCTATACATTGTTAACCAATACTTTAAAAATATTTGAAAAGCACATTTGATCAGATCTATTTATTTACATGTACTGACTAACATTCCTTTGCTGAGCATTGGTTTAATAAGTTAGCATTCTTTAGATTTTTTTGTCAACTTGGGACTGGACAGGATGGGTTTCATCAATTGTGGTGAAGCGATGTGATATTTGCTTCTTTGCGACCCAAAAACGACTGATTGCACCGTTTTGACGTGTCATATCAAGCAATTTTAAGAAGAGTTCTATATGAGAGCGTTTACTAGTCGAACGAAACGAGAACGAATCCATCGCCAATAGGAATTCGTGAAGAAAACCAAGATAAAAATGATTCAGTAAAGGAAAATGAGCTGAAATATCGGTCCCATTTTTGTATTCGATCCAGGAAATATAAAAACATAAGGGAACTTTTTAAATATTTTCTTTTTATAGCCGATGTGTTTTCAAAGCAATACTTCATTTTCATCTATGGCAAATAAAAATTAATGACATTGCAAAAGGATTTATGATTTATTATTTTACTTTGGTTTCTGTATTTCAATATTTATTTCCTCCCCATCAATTGTATGGCATTACTTTCTCGTTTCTGAGCTTGGATGTATTATTTTAACCAATGTAACCTTTGAGAAGGACATTGTTTCGATCGCTTCAATAAATAAATGTTCTCCCTTTCCAATAAGTATAACTTATGTAGATGATCATTTCATAATGTGCGTATAAAAATCGCACACAAAGACATTTTAAAACTGGTGTCGTATGCAACTTGTACATAAGGCAGATACGATGCATCCTACAATCAATATGTATACTTTTTCACGTGCGTTTGTTTTCGGTCAATTTCTCAAGGTTGAGCATCACTTGATCGTATACTTATCTTAAACACTTGTATGCCTTTGGTCGGAAAATATGCGCCATTTACACTTCTTCAACAGAGTGCTACATACTTCGTTTTTTATCTAAGCATGGGTTTTGTATACCTAGAAGCATAGGACATTTCTGAGACAGTTGTTTTACAAATTAAGACAGCTATCTTAGAAATGCACTCGAGACAAACACTATGTCTTACATTTTTAAGTAAAGACTTTTTAGCGAGTAAAAGCCTAGGTCTCATATAATTGGTTTAACAGTAAAAAAAAGCTTATGATGTTAAAAAAAATGATTCCATAATCTTAAATTACCCTTTCTGTTTTTACTTATGGCTACAGAATTGATTTTAAAATTGCTACATAATTAATTTTAATGATGGCTACAAAATTTATTTTAATGCTAACCGCAATTATTTGCATCCATAGAAATGAATTTACCGGCTTTAGAAACGATTTTAATAACTACAAAAATTATTGAAAATTCGAATAATTTATTTCGATAATCTCATGATTGATGCTACAGAAATTATTTTACAACTGCTACAAGTACCATTTTAAAGCTAAAGAATTTTTTTATGCTTACGGTGTGCTATGCGGTTTGTACAGAAAGAGTACTACAGGTGTAATAAATGAAACCAAATGTTGAATGAAATATAATTATTATCATTTATATTTGACCGTTAAATCAATGATTGGAGAATAAATCCCATACAAACTGCAATTAGAACACCGTTATCTACAGATGTAATGTGATTCATTTGAATTGTGTTTACGTAATTAAGTAGACTTATATTTTTTCGCAGCGTCAAAATTCGAGATTTTTCCTGTGCCAAATTCTTCTGTTTGGTTTTTGAGCTGTAAGTAATATTTTTAGCAAATGCTCCGAAATGAGACAATTCTATCAAAGCAATTGTCAATTGTTGTTAACATGGTCTTGGTAATTGTGTATTTATTGCAAGAATCAAATTCTACATCACAACTAAATATACATTTTTTTTTTACCAATAATGTCGAACCAGATACAATTGGTCTGTATACTCTGTACGTCATACCGTGTATACAATACACTAATCAAACATTGTAACGAGCAAAATCTCTATCCGCACCTTAGCCACAAGAACTATTATGATATTGACTGCATGTCTTAGGTATTTGTATAAGTTCATTATATATAGAAGAATCCAAATTAATTTTCAGCAAATGATGTACGTTTAGTTACGATAAGGTTAAACTCTTTTCTGGGTCTTATGACAATCAAACTGTCTTCGGGCACTTTCAATGGCTGACAAGGGTCTTCCGAACAAGAAAAACTGAAATTTCTGAGTAAGTAGGAAAGCATAGTTTTCATCTGAAGTATTGCATATTTTGAGCCTAAAAACAAGAAGTTAAAATCAAATTAATGGTAATTGAACGATTTTGATTGCTTGATCGAATATAGAGAATTTATACCAATGCATCCACGAGGGCCAGCACTGAAAGGGATGAAAGCGTAAGGATGCCTTCCTTCACTCTGTTCGGGAAGAAAACGTTCCGGTTTGAAAGATTCTGGATCCGGAAACACTTCTGGATTACGATGCATTCCATAAATGGAAAATACTACGGTAGCCCCAGCAGGAAGTGTATAATTTCCTATATAATGAATTTATATGAAATAATAACTTTTTCTTAAACAATGAATTTTTTTAGGTCTACCAACGACAACATCTTCTGTTAATTCTCTGGATACATTCGGGATACTAGTGTAGAGCCTCAAAGTTTCTTTAATGCAACATTCGAGGTATTTCATCTCCGAAAAATCCTGGCTGGTACAAGGACGACTCTTGTCATTACCAAATATTTGGTCAATTTCATTGACTACTAGATCTTGCTCATCGGGATGGCGAGCAAGGCAGTAAAGGAGCCAGCACATTGTAGAAGCTGTCGTATCACTTCCCTAATAAATGAAATTGGTTTTTTAAAAAGAATGAATACGCGCGAATAAATGTGTTTTTTAAATACTGCTTGAATAAAATTGTCAACTTCTTCTTGGATTCCTTGCTCTGTTAACTTCCCTGTTCCACTTTCAACAGTTTTAATTAAAAGATCCAAAAATGGTAGTAATCGACTTTCTGTAACCAATTAATAAAGTTATTATTGCCATTTAAAAATTAATAAGTTGGTTTTACTGTTGGAAAGACCGTCCTTATTGTTGTTTGACTCTTCTACTGGTCCTTTAATTTCATTTTTCAAAAAATCTCGCCGATTCTTTATAAGCTGGAATTCGACAATGTATTAAAAACTTAAGTATTAAAAACTTACTTTTTGAAATATGAGTCATGTGTCGTATGATTTTACTTGGCCTGTAAAACGCTGTATTTCCGCAACACGTTTTTTGGTGCAGTGGCCAAGAGAGGTTAGCCAGAAAATTGAATCGATAGTTAATAATGGATTTAGGATTCGTCTGGCAATGCTGCCTTCAAACCTATATTAAATGTTTAATATGAATAATTCTTTTAGAGAATGATTTCGAAAATGAAGTACCATTCCAAGTTATGGAGAAATTCCATTTTTTCTTTTGAA
The DNA here is from genome assembly GCA_030141595.1 of Chydorus sphaericus. NCBI lineage: Eukaryota > Metazoa > Arthropoda > Branchiopoda > Diplostraca > Chydoridae > Chydorus > Chydorus sphaericus. The sequence continues at coordinate 8,752,789 of CM057929.1, read as the reverse complement.
TCCACGGGTGGATGACCCATCAGAGATTCTCGAATAAAATAAAATAAAATTATAGCGTTTATAGTTTATCTTATGTATCAAAAACACGTATACCTAATGTGGCATCCATCGTCATATCACCAATAAAAAAGTTAACATCAATCTCATTATTTTCATTTTCTATTATCATTTTATCCAGCTTATTTTTATAATCGAGCCCTTTCTTGTTAAATACATCCAAATAAGGGCCTTCCAACATTTTAAAGTGAAAAACGGGTGTAATGATACTGCGGCGCTCTTTCCATCTCTCTCCTATTCATTAAAATTAAATTAAAAAAATTTAAATGTATACTCGTCTTGTCGAGATTCGTTTCTTTACCTGTACTAACTAACAATCCTTCGCTAAGCAAAGGCTTGAAAAGATTGTACTCTCTAGATTTGGTTATCAATCTGTGGCTGGACAAGATAGGTTTCATCAATTCTGGTGAAGCGACGATGATAGTTGCTTGGTTGGCGATCCAAAAACGACTAATTGCACCATATTTACGCGGTATATCAATCAATTTCATTAAGAGTCCTAAATAGTTATCAAGGCACTCAACATCTTTTGGTTGTAGAACATTTCCTGTATTACGTACCTTCTTTATCTAGATGAATAAACTCTAGCCCGTTGCCGATGATTGGCACAGTCTTAGGCCCTGGCAAAGCATTTATCAGTTGAACAAAACGGGAACGGGTCCACCGCCAGTAGAAGCTAGCGATGAAAACTACGAAGAAGATAACCCAATTGGGTAAAATTAGCTGAAATACCATTATCGCGTTCAATTGGTTTAGAAGAAAAAATTATGGAAGAGAACTTTGTGGTATTTTCTTTTTATAGTTGAGATCCAACCTTCTGAATGTCAAAATAATGCGCAGTAAGAGTGGGGAAAACAACAACATTGTAAAAAGATGCGCAATAAATTATTATTGTTTTCGTTTTTGTTTTCCGATAAATTATTTGCTCCTCATCAATTTGGTAGTATCATTTTTTAAACTCTATACTTCCTAAAACTCTTTTTTTGAAATATGATCTACGAAAAATATTTCCTATCGATGATTTAGCAACCTTCAATTCCTGGTATAGGTATGAAAGCCGCCCGCAAGGACATGTGAATATATATAGACATGTCCAATAAATGGGATTGGTATCAATTCTGTAGGAAAAATAGTGTATATTACAATGACTATATATATTCAAGTTTGTTTATTTCTGTCAAGTTATCAAGGAACATAATTTGATTTGGTATCTATTGTAAGTACAGGTTGGTACAATCTATGTAAGTGTTTGGTAATGGTTTTTCCCCCTTTGATCTATAAACTACTTCGCGGCTTTTCTTTTATTCTTATCGAGTGTTGAATTTTAAACTAGAGCATTTAAAAACATAATTTTAAATAATTCTTTCACAGATGAGATACAAAACAACTCATATATAGGAAGATGCTTTCAATCTTGTTTCAATTGTGTTTGTATAATTATTAAATTAACAAATAAAATGGTTCAATTACAAAAAATCATTCAGTTTTTTTATCCATCAAGAAAAATATAATTGCAGTTTTTAAAATTTACATTCTACCAGCTGCCCTGTGAACCGGATATGAGTAATGACCTTCAATAGGTAAGTTTAATGAATGATTCGAAATTCGAAAACTTATTATTTTAATAGCATAGGCACCAAGTTTTAAGCAAGCAAAAACGAAACAGAATCCTAAAAAACTAACAATTATGATAATAAAAAGTGAGTTGGTCATAAGATTATCTTATGTAATCATACTGATCATAATTAAAAAGTCTAGATGTCAATACTTGGACCTGAAAGTTGGCTTTCAGAAGGCTAGTACTAAACCAATAAGCCAACTAGACGACGAAAACCATTAATTTATTAGCTAGTAAATTATGTATCTTATATACGCACGTATATATTAATATTTGCATACTAAATTTAGTTGGGTGACCGAATGGAAAGATAGTTTGGGTGACCGATGGTCCATTCATGTACTGTATAGACACTGCCAACAAGATATAGTTTACTACAAAGTTAAAAAAAAAATCATTTTCATATGCCTCTCTTCATTTTGTTCGTTGGGGTTGAGGGAAATCGACTTTCTCGCATTTTATTTATTCGTTATTTTATTTGTTAATAAATGTTTTAAAATAACTTTTTATTTAGTTCTTGGAGAACGAATCAAATCGAACCATCTTAAAAATGTCGTTAAAACAACTATTTTAATTGCATTATTTAAAAAATGCGAGAAAAAAATGTTTATCGCATGTTTTGTATTGCAACTTGCAACATATATATTTATATGTATTTACTACCCTCTAAATCTTCCGTCACCTATTATTGTATCCCTTATTCCCTTTACAATATCCTTACAATACCCATACAATACCGAATTTTAAACGAATGAAACCATTGTAAAGGTATTGTATGCATATGCTCCATTGCTCCCTTCACAATAGTTTTCTATTCCTTAAATTACGATATTGTATAGGTATTGTAAGGAAGTATTTTTAAGTCGGGAATTTTGAGTGCACATTATAGAGCATTAATAGATTAATTATTATTTTTCTATTAGCCAGGCCTTAATAGTTTGCGTCATTCAAAATTTACTGCCGATCGAGTTTCTTCTTGTGGGCAATCACGAAGGGGCACCAATTCTGCAAATGATTCATATTCAGAATCTCCTGGCCTAAAATTTGGCCTCAATTCCTGTGCATCTCTCGTCTGATGGAAAAAAATTATTAAACTTCTTATATGATTTTAAAAATAACTATAGTTATGAAAATATGAGCATACTTAGCCAAAATAGCTAGAGAAAAGAAAATGCAAGCTAGACGAAGATAGAAAAACTTCATTGCTTATCTTGATGACGTTAGTATTGCTGATGCAGCTTGACAAAGCACTGCTAAAAATTGATCGTAACATCTCTCATCTATACGAAAAAACTAAGGCGTGCAAGCAACTGACAAAAGCAAAACAGATTAAATATAAACTTACCCACCAGCTAAAATATTCTTATTTTTTCAAATGCGCTTATTGTTTTAGATATTTACTTAGTATCTTACTAAGCTCAAGTGCAAAATTCGTATATATAAGCAATATGGACGAGGACCGAATTAATTAACTGGTTAGATATTGAAGGTCATTGCTGTTACGTAATTATGACTTGCATTTATATTTCGAATAGAATGAGTTTGTTTGTTATTGAACCAGTTTAATGTACCGTATGGCAAATTTATATATTCATATGGGCGATTATTAAAATATATTACTATTACGGCAACTATGCCCATGTTGTCTATGTTAAAAAATGGAGTTATATATGGCTATTCTGTTTGGAAAAAAAGAGCTGCCGAATGCCGATATGCTGCCACCAAAACAGGGCATTGGTTCATGACCAGCATTTCAAGCCAATAAGTAAAAACAGGTTTTCCAAATGCAGAAAACTTTCGAATTCAAAAGATACGACATATTCCTTTTTATCTTTTTTACCATAAATGTGCATTGAAAAGTGAAACCTTATATCTTTCCTTGTATGTAAAATTGATGCAAATTTTACAATAAAAACCAACTCCCCTCCCCCCCCCCTTCTCATTCCAAATAACAGTATATGCAGCACCGAAAGCACAAGTTTAAACACGGTGCGTTTACTAGCATAAGGACAGTTTATAATAGTTAAACTTCATAATTAAAAAAGAAATTGACAATTAGTTATCTCCGCTAGATAATTGATCTTTCAATTCCAGGACAATTTTTTAATTACTGCTTTGACATTATTTGTCAAATTTCCTTTTTATTCATGCATGAGTAATTTCAATGCAGATTAGACAAGAGAATGTGAACAATAAAGCTGTTCACCTCTAAAAGTGCTCCATGTCCAAAATTGAATAGAATACAAGTATTGACATTTATACTCTTTTCCCTGCTACCTCAGTTGCCGCATGGCCTTGATTTTTTTAAACAAATGATTGTAGTTTAGCCGTAACTGCACATACAAGAAAACTGAAAATCCCTGCGGAATTCCCATGTTGGAACATACAGTTTTTCCGAGAAGCCTTTCGTCTGCGAAATTCAAACGCCTCTAAATTCTCTTCGAGCATGATTACATACTTCGCTCGGGGATAAATCCATTCTTCAAAATCCTCATGATCGTTTTTTTTCATGAGTTTTTAACTTAAAATTATATATATGGCATGGTTTTAAGCGTAAAGTAGCATCGTCATCAAATTTGAATGCACTTTTTAAAGGTATAACTATTAAAACTTAAAAGGTAGCATTTTTTACCATAATACCAGACGGCAAATCGAAGCAATTCACAACTATTTGAATGGCGTTATTTATAAAATCGTTATTGCGTGTATTTGATTACAAATTGCAACATGTTTATATTGCAATTTCATAATACAGCATTAGTGGATACACTTTTTTCTATTAGCCAGGCTTTAGTGGTTTGCGGCATTCGTTATTTACTGCCGATCGAGTTTGTCCTTCTGGGCAATCACGAAGAGGCACCGAAACCGCAAGTGAATATGGACTTATGGACCCAAAATCTGAACTCACTTGTGAATCTAGATTCTCTTCCTCTGAATCTGATGTAAAAAATAACATACTCTTTGCCCAATTGAGAGCTTTGCCAAGAAGACTAACTTTGGGTCGGCCAGTGCTGATGACAATACGTAAATATTAATTTTATTTTAGAAATGCATGTTTCAATCTGTTTAATTGCTTCCAACTCACGCCTGATTATCTTCATTGATTGGTTGCGACGCTGCTGGTTGTCTGATTAAACAAACAAATTGTGAAATTTGTTATTATGTGATTTAACTAAATAATGGTTCTGAAAATATAAGCATACTTTGCCAAAATTGCCAGGCTAAAGAAAATGCTAGCTAGACGAAAATAGAAACACCTCATTGTTTATTTCGATAAAGTAAGTTTTGCTGATGCAGCTAGAAAAAACACTGCTTGCATCTGATCGGAACATCTCTCATTTATAAGACAGAGGACAGCTAAAAGAACCAGAATGTGGAAAAGAAGAAAAGGGAAAAAAACTTAGACGAGCATGCAACTGAAAAAAGCAAAACAGGTTGAGCATATATGTAAACTTGCTCGTCGATTTCACTAATTCTTTTTTTTATTATTAAGCTTAATGTTGTAGTTACCAACTTAGTATCTTACTCAAGCTCAAATTAAATAGTGGTGTATATAAGCGGAATGGGCGAGGACCGAATTAATTAACTGGATAGATATTGAAGGTCATGCTGCTGCATAATTGCGACTTGGATTCATATTTAAGATAAAGTGATTTTATTTGTTATTGAATCATTTGTTCGTGTAGAAAAAATTTATATTTTTCGAATATGGACGAATATTCATAATTTACATACAACTATTACGGTAATGATGTCCATATACAAAATATGTAGTATATGTCTATTCGGTTGTATTAACGTGCTGCCAAATGCCGATGCTGCCACCAATAAAATAACACAGGTTCACGATTAGCATTTCGTCAAGTAAGGACAGGTTTTCCCAAATACATCAAGCTTTCGCATTGGAAAGATATGACATATTTCTATTCCACCATGTCTATCCATAAATGTGCATTGAAAAGTGAAACCTATTTTTTAAAATGTAAAACTAATGCAAATTAGACGATGAAACCAATACTCCCCCGCCTCCTTATTCCAAAGGAAAACCTACGGCACCAATAACAAAAATGTTTAATAACTCATTTTAGTTCAGTACGTATATAGTATATTATTTTGAAAGGAGCTAGAATTAGAATTGATCAACGTGAACAAACAACTTGACTTTGAGAAAAGCAATTTTACTGAGCAATGTAGAAAAATCAATTTGTAAAATCTTAATTACGCAGTAAATAATTAAAAAAAAGTTAGTTCAGACGACCTTGTGATGTATAGGTATTTACAAGAAAGTGTGTTACTGTGGGATCGAAAAATAAAGCTCTTTAGCATTTTTTATTTTGTCTGATAGTTGATTGTCGGCGTGTTTCCTGGTATCGTAGATTGAAGGCCCTTGATATATAGGTTTAGAACGTAAAGTACGATTCTGGCAACTACAGTCTCTATTGAATCGTGAACTTGGAAATCCTTTCTCGTAATATTACGTAGGTGACTAAATGGTTCATCCATGGCTTTTTAATCCTTCTTGTAACCCTGCTTGGTTAGACATTCGAATAGAATATATTAGAAATTTAACATAGTAAAGGAGGAAAGCATAAACGAAGTCAGCGTGGGATAAGACTTAACTGACTAACAACTAAATGGGTTTTTTTCTGTTATAGAAAAGATACATGCAGTATAACATTATATACAATTTATTTGAATTTGAATCTTTAATTAATTATTTACGTACATTTTCTTGTGCTTGTATGGCTGTTCATCGAAGGAAGATCTTCTTCATCGTCACCCCTGTTAACAAGGAAATAGATAAATCATACTTAGTGATCAAATATCATAAAATATTGTTAATGAAATAAATATGCGTGCTTATATTTAACTTACGTTGAGTCAAGAATTAATATCCTTGCTGGAACTCCTCCGTCCCTAGTTTTAGACACATTATGCGAAATAATGTTTTACAATTTCAAATAATTAAAGGCTATATAGAATACGATAGTCAACCTACCAATAAGCGAGAAGATCGTAATTTCCCAGATGTAAGAAAGTGGCCGGCTGCCTAACATTAAAAACGAGAGTTCAAATTTAAATACTAAATTGGTATAAATGTGACATTACGGAGCAAGGATGACGAAAAAAAAAATCAAAACCGCTAAAATAATACAAAAGCCCGACATTTTCTCGGGTCTGCTGTACAATATGGAACAGATTACCTTATTATCCATCCCTATGTTGTTTTACTGGACTCTAATACGCACTTAATTATGGAAGGGGGACCATTGACTGACCTTGAAGTGGGCAAGAGTCGTGTATAAGTATATGCAGCGCCGAAAAACGAGTATAAACACGGTGCGTTTACTAGCTTATGGGCAGATAATCGAAATATAATCGCTATTATAGCGATTATATTTCGTAATAGAATATTATTCGTCCCCGTGATATATATATATATATATATATATATATATATATTATTTTGTAATCATCACGTTATTTGTCTTATTATTCAAAAGATTTGTTTTACATTCGCGTGTTTATATAATAGGTACAGTATGAGTAATTGCAGTGCAAAATATAGATTACGTAGTATTACATAGAAAGAATGGGCTAGGCCAATAAAGCTGTTCACCTCTAAAAGCGCTTCATGTCCAAGGTCAAAATTTCGTAGAATAAAATGTATTGACATTACTTAGAATGAAATGAAACCAACAACCTTTAGCTCATTTTTTCTATACCTAATTTGTCAAATGGCCTTGACTTTGTTTTACAAATTAATGACAGAAAATGGATTGTTGCCTTAAAAGGATATTTCAATTATTTACTACTTCTCTCCTTCATATTAATCAAAAGAGTTTTTAGTTAAACTTTACTCAAATATTGTTGTACACGGTGCAACACAATGAAACCCAATGAATAAAGTAAGATAATAAAGTTATTTTGATTGTTAACTTTTTTAAAAATATATATAATTGAAGATATATTGACGAAAGAGTTCATTACTATCAAAATACTGAGTAAAGAATGAAAAATAGTTATAGCATATCAACTTATTTTTGTTCATGTTTTGAATTAACTGTTGTTTTGTTTAAAATAAATGTGAATGAAAGTAATTTTGTTGTTACTTCAATGCTAAGCTTAACTATTACTGTTAAAATATTTAAAGCAGTATTTTTTGTAAAAGGGATTGTAAGAAAATAATTATTACTATTTTAATTAACTGGGCAACTATTACGAGGAATATTTTTGAAAATCAATATTGCGTTGGATGGTTTCCTATTTCAAGTTCATATTTAAGAAAATCTCAAATGTTAAATTAAGAGACATTCAGACATGAAGTATAGAAATACCGGGAAAAATCTGACTTTCAATTTGACATGATTATGCGGAAACTTGATCTATTACGGTTCAAAGCCTTATAAGGATCTAATGATAACGGGACGTTTTTGGAATTGATGGCCACTTCATCTAACCAAAGTGGATTGCCATGAGTAAAAACGGCAAAAATCAGACAGTAGTTTTGCAAGTGAATTATCATAATTAATATTCTTATTTCCTTGACTTCCTTCTAGTTAACCAGACACAGCGAAAAAGTCGATTCAGTACCGGTTTGATGTCGAACAGTCACTTTCACTTCCGGTTTTTAGTATTCACACTGCTCAGCATCAAATAACCGAAATTCGACTTTTTCGCCGCAGTGGAGCCTTGAAATTGACAAATAAAGAAAAAAAAATCACCGGATTTCCTTTTTTTTATTAAGTCGCCTTGATTCGTATAGCGCGAAAGCAATATAAATACAACCTCGGAGGGAAAACAAAGTTCAGTTTACTAGGAGAATCCTACTATTATATTCATACAGTACGGGGTGTGGATTGAATTTCGCAGATATGAATTCAATCGTAGTTTTACTGGTTTGTTTATGTTGTTGTGCACTAATTGATTCAGCTCCACAGTAACCATTTTGATTATTTCTTTTGTTATCATTATTATTGTTATTGTAAAATATTATTTTTTTTTATTTAGGTTTGGCGGAGAATTTGGCGAAAAGAAAAATTCCAGAGGGTCTGCTGTTTCACGAAATACTCAAACTAGAAAAAAAGAAGAAAGTCGCTCCCTAATCTCTGAAAAATCTCCCACTTTATGGTAAAAATTTTTGTTGAAAAAAAGAAAACATAGTTTTGAAAACTATTTTTCCGTTTGAGAAAGTTAGCAATTTAATTTTTTTAATTTTTCATTAACGAAGGTTGCCAACTGCGATTGTGGCTGAAACCATTGAACCTGCTATTATTATTCCCAATGAAGTCATCCTTCCTGTTATAGATTGTGAGGCGATCAATAACAGCTGTTACGGAGAAATCTGCCTCAAACGACTATTCATCACTAGAGGCGCTATTTTACAACATTTAAATGAAGAAGCTTTTGAAATGGAATTGAAAGAAGCTGATAAAAAGGATGCCACACCAGCCAGCATTAATCAACTCAAATTCAATCTCTCAACACTGAAAGATAAATGGAATCGTATTGAAAAAATCAGTCTTAAGATGCAGGAACTGGTGATCAATGAAGTGCAGTTGAGTGCGGAGGTAGGATTTGTTGAGTTTCTCAGAGACCGTATCGGAAAAATGATATTCGACGCAGAGCAAATCATTGAAAGGTACAAAATATCAATTTAAAACTCAAAACAATTCTTTATCAATTTCATCATGATTGTAATCTATTGGTATGATAAAGGAGCACTGAAGCTGCTCATCAAATACAGGATACTTGCGTCGACCCTGAATTGACTGAACTGAACAATACCCGTGCAGATTTAATCGACTCCATGAAAGAACTCCTCCTTGAAGTCGAGGCCGCTATGTCTGCTGATAGCGAATCGGATGTAGCCAAAGAGCTAATCAACACTCGATTAGAAAAAGAAATCTGGCCCAAAATTGTCAACCTTTCACTTGATATTGCACAAAAGATCCCGAATGTCTATATTAGGGAAGGAGAAGAATACAAATTCCAAGAAGAATTGATGAAGATTCATGCAAAGATTCAGTTAACTGCAAAGTGAGTACATAACATATCAATGAGTTATCAGTTATGGTTTAAAATACTAATTTCTATATATTCTAGGATGCGGAAATGCGAATCCCCTTTCGAAACCTACTTTCCTGCCAAGAAGAGATGCATGAAATTTGAATCGGATGAGTTAGATGGGGCCTGCCCTGACAACCAAGTGATACGCGACGGTCGAATCGACGGGCCAAACAATCGAGGACTATGTGCTTGCAATGTATCTGATTCAACCATAATGAATCGAGAGGATCATCAATGCTACGATCAATTTTCTCAAGTAAAATTATAAATTATAAATCTGAATGTAAAACATAGAATTCAAACAAATTCAAATGTTTAGGGTCCTTGTGTAGAAGACGACCAATGGTGGGTTCTAAACGATGCTAAAACTGGTGGAGTGTGTAAGGAAAAACCGAAGGACTGTCCGTCCGACGGTAAGCATGTTCCCTGGAGCTCTGAGGATCTCCATGTCGGTGAATATGGAGAACCTCAGAAACAATGTTACAAACTTGGAGAACAAGGCCCCTGTCCGAAAGGATCCATTCTTGTCCAGCTTAAGTTGGTGGTGATGTGTAAATCTGCAGACGAAGATAGCGATGACATGGATGTACAAGAGTCCGTCTTCTCTAGAGCTCCTATGGCCAAGTCTAATAATAAGTGCGCTAGAAATTCCCCAAAATGTGTTTAAATGTAAGTTATGTAATGTTTAATAAAGTTAAAGTTATGTAATGTGTATGTATGTAACGTTTAATAATACATTGCAGCTGGGCAAAAGTTATTTATTTGTGTTTTTTTTTAAGTACTATAAGTATCATGACAAAATGTTGAAGCAATCGAATTTGTTCCAACGTAAACATGACGAAGGAGTTGTTTAATTACGGCACAGTACAATTGCATTGTCTTAAAAAATAATCTTATTTAATTTTATTTGCACCAAAGGGGGGGGGGGGGGGGGGGGGGGTAATAGCTTTGTTAAATCAATTCAAATGTTTGGGGAAAAATAAAAGTTTCATGAAGTTCCCAAGCAGTAGATCACATTAGAATTCTTCAGTGCTTTGATTCAGTTAATCCGATTAATTTGTCCTGAATAGGAAAAATGGGGAAAAAACTTCACAAGATTTTGTTTATTTTTCATTATATTCCACATTTACCGATTTTTACGTTATATTTGCTGCAAGGGGCGAAAAGGGGGGAGGGTTTGTTAGGGTCTGAAAATGAACTGTTGAAAAGTTTTTTTTTATGTCTCGGCTGATGGGTGCTTGACAATTTTCTCAAATCAATTCAAATGCTTATGGATGAAATGAAAGTTTGAAATTTCCAAAACGGTAGGTTGCATTAGAGTTTTTATACGTATTTTGAATGTTCTTCTATGCTTTATTCAGCTATTCAGATTAATTTAGTCCAAGTAGGAAAAAATTAACTGTAAGCTTCGTAAAATTTCTTTTATAAATTTATATTTTAAAATATAAAATTAAGGATGGGGGGGGGGGGAATGTTTCGCTTTTTTACAATAAATTTGCATATAGTAGGAATTATTTAATGTTTATTGTAGCTATACACCATTGAAATGTAATATCAACTACATTATACATTTAATGGGTGAAATATATTAACCGGGTGTAAGAGGTCGGCGGCACTCATTTCTTATTGCAGATCGAGTTTCTCCCGGCGGACAATCACGAAGGGGCACAGAGTCCCCAATTGATAAAGGATTCACTTGTGAATCTGATTTGGGCAATAGCAAACTCTGTGCCCAATTAACAGCTTTCTCAAAAAATCCAATCACAGGTCCCACATTTCTATAACAATAAAAAATATTGTCTTCATTGTTTGCATAAAAGCGAATCTATTGAAAGAACAGCTTTTGATTATAATGAATAATGGTCAACTTACCCTTGGTCATCATTATTGGTTTGTTGCAATGCCGCTGGTTGTCTGGTTTATAAACCAAATAATTACTTGTTCTAGATAAACAAAGCATAAATAAAATACGAACATACTTGGCTAAAATAACTAGAAAACAGAAAACGCAAAGTTGAAGATGGGGAAACTGCATTATAGTCCTCATAAAATGATTACTGTTGACGTACCTTGACAAACAACAGTTGCACACTGATTTAAAGTTCTCTGTTTTATATAGAGCCGAAGCCATTTCAAAACGAATCACACTGTGGAAATATAACGTAAAGTAAAAAAAAAAGGTGTGCACATAAAATGGGCGAGGACCGAATTATGCAACGAGATCAGTTTTGAAGGTCACTATTCATTACCTGATTCACGCACTAGATACAAATTTTGTCGTTAATGTAGCTTTTCATTTACATTTGATTGAAAGGTGGCGTAGTAAATAAATGTTAATTCTAATATAAAATCGAATCAATAAGCAATGAACCCCCCCCCCCCCCTCCTTCTAAAAATGAACTGGCACCACTACCAAATTTATTTAAAATTGTGATGCAAGAATTTCATATACAAGGAGATGAATACACTAGAATTTAAAAATAGTTGATACCATTGAACACCATTTCAGTATTTGTATCACCAACTCGGTAAGAAATTTAGCCGATATACCGTCTTGACATAGTGGACTAACTATTTTTTTTTTTAAGGCAGTGACAATCGACAAGACAGATTCGTGTCAATCGTGTGCAAGAAGGAAAAGTGATGCTACTCTGGTATTGAAAAATACAGCTCCATAGGCTCTGCATCCACTGGCGGTTCGTCGGAGATTCTGAGTTGCTTTGATCTGATGGTTGATGATCGTGATGTTTCATGATGTTTTTTGTACATTGATGGCTTATCTACACGGCTTGACGTGCGATTCCGACAACGACATTCACTATTTTTGAATCGTGATTTTGAAAATCCTTTCTCGTAATTACGTAGGTATTTAAGTGGCTCATCTGATGGCTCTTTAATTCTTCTTCTCATCCTGGTTAAAGAACAAAAAATATTGCATTTTAAACTATAAAGGTTAATTTTTTTATCTCTTAAAACGTATGTTTATGTCCATAAATACATATAGACTGGCTTTTTTTTTTTTAAATATGCCTTAGAGGTATATTGTATGTTGGTGAGCATTTGACTTTGAGGTTATTCTTTACATACATCATCGTGTTTTTGTAGGGCTGATCATCGTAAAACGACACATCCTCATCGTCATCTCTATTAACAATAAGATAATAAGCAATTTGTATTCATCAATGATACATCATTTTTATCAAAAGGTACTATGTTTAACTTACGTTAATTCAAGAAGTGATGTCACTGTTGGTCCACCTCCATCCCTAATTAACATATAAAATAATATTCCATAATGCAAGCCATTAAATCAATCAGTCAATTCAGCATCATAGTGTCCTATCAAAACTTAATAAAAGTATTATTACCCTACCATGTAAGTAAACCGTAATTTTCCAGATGTAAGAAAGTTGCTGGTTGCCTAATTTGTAAACCATTTGAAATAAAGTTTAAGTTTGAATAATGAATGCATTTGTAAATAATGGATTACGGAGCAACGATGACGAAGAATATTAAAACGGCTAAAATAATACAAAATCCTGATATCACTTCGGTTCTGGAGTACATAGAACAGGGTGCTTGCTGATAGTCCATTATACTTTTTTCTTAAACCAAATTCTAAGCTATACTAACTTACTGAAGGACGATTTTTAACTAAACTTGAGGCGTGACAAGAATCGTGCATAAGTATGCTACGCAAAAAAAAACAAGTTCTAAACAAGTCTTAATTGGCCTGAGGGCTTTTGTAGTAGTTATATTTCACGAAAAAAAAAATTTATGCGTATAGAAAGCTGATAAATTAATTGTTTGTTAATCCCATTGCTAACGGTCATTATTTTAAATATAATGTGTTGTTCAAATTCACGTTTTTTTAATGTACGAGCGATTTCAATGCACATATAATCGAAGGAGGAACAAGAATGAGAATAATAAAACAGTTCACCTAAAAAAAATCAATATCAATGCTCAAACTGTGTATAATGTTCAAATTATTTTAAAAATGAAGTGCAAACAAAAACTTTTATTCTTTTTTTCTCCCTTATTTGTCGATTGACCTTGGCTATAGAACACGTTAATGATATAAATTTGGATAGCCAATGCTTTAAAAGGACATTTTAATTACTAACTCTTTTCGTTCGTATGTATTCATATTAATCAAAAGCGTGATCTCAAAGTAAGGTCTTGTTTCTGAACAATTTTTTCATTCATAGGCCTAGATTCGAATTAATTGTTTTTTTTTCTATCCAAATTGAATATATTTATTCGAAATAGTGCTTTTCAAATTCAACTTTTTCTAGATTCAAATGGAATCTATTGTGTAAGTATAATCAAATAAGTAGTTGCTAAAACCTTGATTGCTTTGGACTAGAAAGAGCAAAAGGGGCTAAATGAACAATTTAAGACATTTTTGTTGCAACATAATGCTAAAAGTTTTACTCACACCATTACCATCCATAATATTTAAAATTTTCGGAACATATGCTGTATCGATTGTTATGGACTTAGGTCATTAAGATATCTCCTTGAATAATAAATACTTTAATTTATACGAATGAAAACGAATAATTTCCATACTAGTATCTAATTTTATACGCGTTTTCCCACCATTTACACATATTTGGTGCTGATACCACATTCATGGAAAATATAAATTCCTATTATGAATATTCCTGAATTATGCTGTCATTTTAAGCTGGAAGAGCAGCTAATCTTTCTTTTTAACTGTTACAGAAACGGATTTTATGGTTCTAGAAATAGTTTTTATGGTTGAAGAAAATATGTTAATGCTTTCCGCAATCATTTGCATCCGTAGATTATTTTTAATCAAGCACCAGTAGGCACGGGCCTAAAAACTATAGATATCTAATAACTCCGATTAACCATTACTAATGGTTATTTTTTTCAAGTGAGCAGGCAAAGATGATTACGGTAAGCATTAATATAATTTCTTCAGTAACCAAAACAATTTCTGCCGCCATTAAAATAAATGATAGGCGCATCAGATTCAATTATGTAGCTAATAGGCTAATATATGAAATAATTACTATGCAATTTTATGAAAGCATGAAATCTTCATTTCCCAAGGTGATTCAATTATTTTTATCGATATAAATGATTGCGGTAAGAATTAAAGATTAACCCATTTTTTATTAATGGTGGAAAACGACGAATCTTCGTATAATACCCCATAAAAATATAGAATGGATTTGAGAGCATCCTATTTTTAATCGATAAAAAAAACAAGCTCAGCGTCTTTTAAAAGGTGCAAATTAAATTCGCCAGCTGTCCAGTTAAAAACGACTAAAAATAAAAATAAAGCACTTCTTTATTCCTTTTACATCAATTGGCGAATAAAATTTTACCTTTTTAGACAGCACTTGTTTTAATTAGACATATGAGAAATTCAGGATGATATTTGAAATTTAACGTTAATCCTGAAAATTATGTATTATCAATTGGATTATATCTCAAGAAAACATTTTTAATCGAAAACAAGACCAAAATTTTAAATGTCATGAATTACGAAATTCTATTAGACTGCTTTTGGGAAAAATTGCAGTAATTCCTATATTATCTTATGGTTTTTTTGGGGAGTGTGTATTTTAAAAAATAGGTGCGATATTTATATGGAAAATGCAGAACACTTTCAGTTTTATACAAACTGAATTGTAGGATTAAGTTAAGCCAGCAGTGACTATTTTTCGCACATCTTTTGACGATGTGAAGCTTTTATGACTCATCTGATTCGTGTGTTATTCTTATGATACAATTTTAAATCTTCTTACTTATGACGATATGCACATTTGATTTTTTGTTTTTAACTCTGTTGCTTATTAATGTTTCCAATCGAAATTCGAAGCAATCCGTTTAAGTAGTCATATAAGTCATAGTACCATAGTAGTACAAAAAATGAATATTTTTATCCAATAGAATGCAACGAACGAATATTAGCCGGCCGCTGGCGCGGGGGTTGGGGGCAGCGTCCCCCAGAAAAAAAAGCTAGACACTTAGCGTATTATAATAGATTTATCAAATATTACATAACTGAAACGGGGGGGGGGCTTAATTCAGTCTAAAAGGGCGAGCCAAAAAGCGAGCTTTTCTATCTTAAGATTTATTCACTTTTCAATTAACTACATGCTAATTCAATTAGCTAGATACTCAATAAATATTATTGAGTGAATTCCCTGCTGAAAATTATTAAAATAAAATCTAATACAGTAACAATCTATTAATACTTAATCCTATATTTTTAAAGTAAAAATTTAAATCAGGTAAAAATTGAATTATCTTGTAATTAATTATAAATTTGTTCAAAATTAATTATGTTATTATTTTTTTATTGCAATGAACATGTGTTAACTTTTAAAACACTGCTGCTCAGCAATATCAGATCTCGTCGACCCTGAATTGGCTCAACTGAACGATTACCGTTCAATGTTGAACGAGTCTATAAAAGAACTCCCCCTGGAGGTTGAGGCCGCCATGTCTGCTGATAGCCAATCGGAAGTAGCCAAAGAGAAGAAAAAAAAATTGGCCCCAAATTTTGAATCTTTTAATGTTTGTTGCGTCTTTGATCCCATTAGTCCATACAAGGAAATTGGAGGAATAAAAACTCCAAGAAGAGTTGATGAAGATTCATTAAAAGATTCCGTTAACTGCAAAGCGAGTATATAAAGTATCAACGAGTTATGGTGTTTAAATGATAATTTAGGATGTACTATAGGATACGACGTTGCGAATGGCCTCCCAAAATCTACTCGAACCTACAATCCATGAAATTGGAATAATCTAACCTATACGTTGTTTAATCGTAACAGATGACGAAGGAGTTAATTTCACTATTGTAGATACACTTTAACTTATTTTTTTTTATCTTTAAATTTCTCTTTTACTTTTTATTTTTTTACTGAAATTTCTTTCGAGCATTTCCCACACATATTACAAAACAAATTAATTAATAGTTTATCAGCTGAATTCTGGAACCTATTTCTCATTTTTATGCAAAAAAAAAAAGTTTTGAAACTTGCTTAAAAGATTTACGTCAGTTTTGCAAAATGTAAACCACGGCATTTAAACGGGTGATTCCGAGATTAAAAGGTGATTCCATAGTTAGTAAACAACGGGAATAGTTAACATGCTTTTTTAAGGATATCAATATATATGGTAGTCGTAATATATCATGGTATAGTCGTATAGAATACGTTCTTGACCAATATTTGGGTTTGTTTCCTACTTCAAAATTTCCTGCTCCTAACTTTAAAAATGTTGTACCAAGACTTCCTTTACTTTTTAACCTTGATTCAATATTAAATACTAATATGTGCCAATGTTATTCGAACATTGAAACCGACTATAAAATGCTTTCGAAAAAAAATTGATGGTCCAGTTTCTTTTTTTTTTAGCTACCAAATTTACTGTTTGAATATCAAACATGAATTCAATTGCATTCCTTCTAGTTTTCTTAGCGTTTTGCACAGCCACCCATTCAGCCCACAGTAAGATTTCTTTTTTCTTTGTTAAATTTTAATATATATCACAGGTAATACATATATTTTCATATATTTTTAATGAATAAGGTATGCTGGTGGAGTATTTGGTGAAAAAGACTTTTCTTCTGGAAGCATCATAATATCTCAAACTAATACCCCTAGCAAGAAATCTGAAACCAGTTCATTAGTTTCTCAAATATCTTCAACCGTTTGGTAAAAATTAACATTATTATTGTATATCAATAATTATGAATTAAATTCAATTTGTTTGTTCATCGTAACACATTTTGTTTCACATTGTTTCATTGGATAACCTTGTTCTTTTAATAAATATAGGTTACCATCAACTGTGATGTTAACTGGAAACGGAGATGCTGCCGTCATCCATAAGGATATTATCGTTCCAGTTCTCGATTGTGAGACGAGTAACACTGATTGCACGGGCGACACCTGTCTTAGAAGACTCTTGATAATTCGAAACGTTCTTTTACAACTTTTGAATGAGACGGCTTTCCAAATTGAATTGAAAGAATCTGATAAAAATGCTGATAAATCAGCCAACATAACTCAGCTGAAATCCAATCTCTTGGCTCTAAGGGAAAGATGGGCTCGAATTGATAAAATCAATTTAAAGATACAGGAACTGATGAAAAACGAAGAGCATCTAACTGCAGAGGTACTAATCACCGAAAATCTCAAAGACCGCATCAACAAAATGATCTTCGACGCAGAGCAGTTCATTGAAAAGTATTATATATTCAAATAATAAATTATCAATGAAAACCGAGTTTCAAATTTAATATTCATTTTTTAAAAAAGAAACAGCAAAACAACTGTAGAGGAACTTTCCGTCAACCCTGAATTGCTTCTACTGCACTCCAGGGCAGTTTTGGTCGAGTCTATGAGAAAACTCCTGATTGAGGTCGAGGCCGTCATGTCTGCTGGTAATCAATTGGAAAAAGCAAAAGATATTGTAAATACTCAACTAGAACAAGAAATCTGGCCAAAAATCATAAATATTTCGAAGTCTATATGGGATGAAGCATCTAGTGTTGGGCGAGAAGTGGAAATCACATATCTGGAAGAGTTAATAAGAATTCATGCAAAGATTCATTTCACAGCCAAGTAAGTCGTAATTATTCGAATTTAGCATCGATTACAACATTATTATAGGTCTACTGCTTGTCATTAGGATGCGACGTTGTGAATCACCTTTCGAAACCTACTTTCCCGCCATAAAACGGTGCATCGAATTTGATTCGAAAGATTTAGAGGGAGCCTGCCCGGCTAATCAAGAGGTTTACGACGGACCAGACAATCGAGGATCCTGTGGATGTAACCAAGCTGATTCAACCATAATAAATCCACATGATCACCAATGTTATCAACAATTTACCCAGGTAAAAAATAAATCAATCAATCCCTTCCTCAATTAAAATTAAAATAAGACAATTAATATACAAAGGGCCCTTGTGAAGGAGAAGATCAGTGGTGGGTCTTAAACGATGTAGAAGATGGCGGGGTATGCGAAGTGAAACCAAAAGACTGCCCATCTGATGGTCAACACGTTTACTGGAGCCCACCACCCACTAACGGTTCGACCGTACCGCAAAAACGGTGCGACAAATTAGGAGACAAATGCCCTGAAGGTGGTACTGTTATACTTAAGTCCCCGTTCGAAGTGTCGTGTTTTAGTGGCGACGCTGGCGACGCTGGTGGCGTTGGCAACGCCACCAGCGTTCCTGTCGGTTATTACGGTATTTTTACAGGTCCCGTAACAAGGACCAAGAAACCGTGCTCTAAAGGATCTAAGAAATGTGTTTAACAGAACATATTTATTGCATAATTTAGTAATAAAATTTACCATTACGTAGAGTAGAAGTGGTCTTACTGATTGATTGATTATTTGATAGTGATATATTGTATTATTAGTTGTATATTGTATGTATTGTTAGTTGCTGGAGTATTTTCAGTGAAGGAGTAACGATAACGTTAAATACAGTTTGGTGTCTAATCATTCGTATTTTTTATTCTCCCATAAAATGTGGCATCATAATTCCTAAAAGGAGATAACACCATATTATTTAAGTCTTACATCGTAAAAGTAATTGCAACGTTCGTCATATTTCTCGATACATACGTACGATAGGACATGTTCGGATGTTCCATATACATTAAGAAATTTTAAGAACATTTAAATATGCAAAATATCATAAAATTACATTTTTAACACATTGCTGCGCTGGCCGTGAATTTTATCAATGTCTATATTGCTTCGAAAGCCTTTATTAGGCCATCAAAAATTACCTTCAGCTAATCAACTCATTAAGATTTTTTTTTCTTCAGCAGTTGACCATTATTTCCTTAAATTTGACTAAAGAAGATAGAAGAAGCTGTTCATATAATGTCCATAAACACATTAATTACTGTAATTCACGTTCATTAAAATTAATTCATATTCATTAATTTTTTACTGAGCCCGTTTTTTTCTTCTTCTCTTCAAGGAAGGAATCTTCAAAGGAAGTAAAGTAGAGGGTTGCATTTCCCTTACAGAAACCAAACTCATCCCTACGCGAGCTAGAATTCAAATGGACAGCACGTAGACTTGTTCAACAGCTTGACTTTGAGAAAAAAAAACGTTTTTTAGCGAGCAATATAAATTTGTAACATTTGTTGTAAAATTTTTATACCATTTCCGATATGGACGATTATAAACAATACATACAAATATTACAGTAATTATGTCCAAATTCAAAATATGGAGTTATATGGCAATTTTGTCGTATTTTCAAATTGAACTTTAAACTTTACTGTGTTACACCGTATTTTACATGGTGTAACACAATTCAAACCAAGAAATAGGCCTAACGGATAAAATAGTTATTTTAACACTATACTTTCTTTTAAATAATATTGAAAAAGTCCATTAATCCCAAAATATTATACTGCAAAAAAAAATACAAAATAGTTCAGCATACCAACGGAAATATATATAAGCCAAACTTGAGTTCGTAACTTATTTAATACCGTCGTTAATATTTTTTAATTATATATTTTGTTAATTATTTATTGTTTGGTTTCAATAGACAAATTTGACGTCCAGGCCTACAAATGAAAGTAATTCTGTTGTTACTTAAACGCTAAGCTTTACGAGTGCGAGTGATACTGGTAAAATGTTCAAATAAAAAAAAAATTCTGGATTTTTAATAATATTTTTTGCAAAAGGAAAATGGAAGAAATAAACTATTGCTATTTCAATTAACTGGTGAAATTATTACGAGGAATATATTTCCTATATCCAAATTCCTATTTAATACATAAACACGAGGGGTAGAAATACCGGAAAATTGTCCACTTTCCTTTGGACATGATTATGCGGAAACTATATTCAAGCCATTCAAGCCATTCCATTCAAAGCCTTATAAGGTTATCTCATGATATGTGGACGGTTTCCTTAGCTTCCATCTTATTAACCACACAGCGGCGAAAACGTCGATTTTCACTACCGGTTTGATGCTAATCAGTGCTGTAGGTACTCAAATTCGACTTTCAGTACCGGTTTTTTAGTGGCGAAATAAAATGTTTTAGAAAAGAGAAAATCCCCGAATGTTACTTCAGAGCATTTTCAGACTCCCTCCAGTTGGTGAAGAAAGAGAGAGAAATAACCTCCGTTATCGAATAAGTTCTACCCAATTCGGATAAAAACATTCCTAGAGAGAAAACTTAGTTCAGTTTACTAGAAGAATCCTACTATTAGATTCATACAGTACGGGGTGTGGATTGAATTTCGCAGTTATGAATTCAATCATATTATTACTGATATTCTTATTTTATTGTGCAGTAATTCATTCAGCTCCACAGTAAACAATTTTGATAATTTCTTTTGCTTTCATTGTTATTTTTACTGTAAAATGTGATATATTCTTAAATTTAGGTTTGGTGGAGAATATAGTGAAAAGCAAAATTCCAGAGGCTCTGCTGTTTCACGAAATCCTCTAACTAGAAAAAAAGAAGAAAGTCGTTCCCTAATCTCCCAAAAATCTCCCAATTTATGGTAAAATTCTATGTTAAAAAAGAGTATATTTTAATTTAAGGATATAGATTTTAAAAAAAACTATTTGATAAAAAATAAAATTTTTATTTTTTATTGATAAAGGTTGCCAACTGTGATTTTGACTGAAACCAGTATTCCTGCCATTAATGTTCCCAATGATGTCTTCGTTCCTGTTATAGATTGTGAGACGAACAACAGCAGCTGTTACGGAGAAATCTTTCTCAAACGACTATTCATCATTAGAGGCGCTATTTTACAACATTTAAATGAAGAAGCTTTTGAAATGGAATTAAAAGAAGCTGATAAAAAGGATGTCACAGCAGCAAGCATTAATCAACTTAAATTCCATGTTTCAAAATTGAAAGATAGATGGAATCGTATTGAAAAAATCAGCCTTAAGATGCAGGAACTGGTGACAAATGAAGTGCAGTTGAGTGCAGAGGTAGGATTTACTGAGTTTCTCAAAGATCGCATCAGCAAAATGATATTCGACGCAGAGCAAATCATCGAAAGGTATATTTGCAGTTTTTAACTCAAAATAATTGTTTCTCAGTTTTATCATAATTGTTATCACTTGGTATGATAAAGGAACACTGAAGCTGCTCAGCAAATACAGCAGACTTGCGTCGAACCTGAATTGATTCGACTGAAGAATTCCCGTTCAGTTTTAATCGAGTCTATGAAAGAAATCCACCGTGAAGTCGAGGCCGCTATGTGTGCTGATAGCAAATCGGAAGTAGCCAAAAAAATAATCAATAATCGATTAGAGAAAGAAATTTGGCCCCAAATTGTCAACCTTTCACTGAATATTGCACATATGATCCCGAATGTCTATATTAGGGAAGGAGAAGAATACAAATTCCAAGAAGAGTTGATGAAGATTCATGCAAAAATTCAGTTAACTGCAAAGTGAGTATGTTAAGTATCGACGAGTTATGGTTTTAAAATACTAATTTATATGTACTAAAGGATGCGGAAATGCGAATCACCTTTCGAAACCTACTTTCCTGCCAAGAAGCGATGCATGAAATTTGAATCGAACGAGCTAGATGGGGCCTGCCCCGGCAATCAAGTGATACTCGACGGTCGAATCAACGGGCCAAACAATCGAGGACTATGTGCTTGCAATGTAACTGATTCCACCATAATGAATCGAGAGGATCACCAATGTTACGATCAATATACTCAAGTAAAATTTACTACTCAAGTTTGAATTTAAAACATAAAAAATAAAATTTAAATGTTTAGGGTCCCTGTGAAGAAGAAGACCAATGGTGGGTTTTAAACGATGCTAAAAATTCTGGAGTGTGTGAGGCGAAACCAAAGGACTGTCCGTCCGACGGCAAGCATGTACCCTGGAGTTCTGAGGATCTCCTTGACGGTGAATACGGAGAACCTCAGAAACAGTGTTACAAACTTGGAGAACAAGGTCCCTGTCCAGAAGGCTCTACTCTCGTGCAGCTAAAGTTGGCTGTGACGTGTAAAACTTCAGATAATAAAGATAGCGGTGATATGGATGGGCAAGAATCCGTCTTTTCTAGAGCTCCAATGGCAAGGACCAACCATAAGTTTGCTAGAGGTTCTCCGAAATGTGTTTAAGCATCTATTATGTACTAAAATCATATTTCTCATTGCAAGCTAGCCTAAATTTGGTTATAAGCTTAAATGAAACATAGTATACTATAATAAGAATTGTTGCAACGTAGCAGGGTGATGGAGGTAATTCCATTATTGTAAATACACTATTAAATATTATACAGTTTGAAAAAAAAAATGTTTTTCGTTTCTTTTTACTTCTTTACTGAGGTATTTATTAGGACGTATAGTACGAGAGCCCACGACATAAAACCTACGTTGTAATCAGTAGAAGCATGTTGTATACGAATGGGAAGAGAAAAATCCAAATTCAAAGAAAAGTAAAGTCTTATGAACGAGACCGGGGGCGTTTGGTGGGAGCACGCTCCTGAAAACTCCCAAAATTTCCCGAAAAAAATGAATATCAAAATTTCAAAAAATGTTTTAAACGAAAAATATGCAAAATTCTTTTTTCTATCTTTTAGAGTTTGTTTCAAGTTCGTATCTTAATTAGGATCGCCACAGCAATGAATCTAAAATAGGGATGAAATGGGCCTTTTTCGAGGTTTTCCCATCATTTAAGGCAAAAGTCAAACTATTGCTGTGGCGATCCTAATCATTATACGAACTTGAAACAAACACTAAAAGACAGAAAAAAATAATTCTACATAATTTTTGAATAATTTTTGTTTAAAACATTTTTCGAAATTTTGAAACATTCATTTTTCGGGAAAATTTCGGGAGTTTTCGGGAAGAGTTGTCGGGAAGAATGCAAATGGGACCTACGAAATACTAGTAATTTTCTGTTTTTCCACCCGCGAATGGCTGTATCTTGAAACTGTAGACAATATTTAGTGATTAACTGATTATGTTTTACTACTGTTTATAGAAGAATCCCCTTCTTTGTCTTGAATTGTAGGTGACATCTCGTTGCAAGGGTTATTGGTGCATCGACGAACACAACAAGATTTGATGCCTATTCCATTTCATATTCTCCAGAAAGTTGATCATTACTACTTTAATAGCAAGTTATTGTGCACAAAGATTTTGTTGCAGGGAACTATGTTTTTTACAGGGAACTGTGTGTAAGTTGCATTTGTTTATGAAAGTGATCATAATGTACCTACATATATTCAATTTAGTGGTGTTTGGATTGAGTGGTACTTCGGTAGATGATTTCTAAGGCGTATCAAAGACTACCGATTGACACAACCCAAGCTATTCCGATTATATAACAACACTGCATTCTAAATTTTAATTTATTTTTGCTTTCTTATTTATCGAATTATTTAGTTATGCGATAATGGCCTACTCTGTCGTTTCGATGGGTTAATTAGGTCAATGAATATACATAACATTTTCCTTATGATTTGAAAATAAACGTTAAAATTTATGGACCTCGCCAGTATGACCGTCGTCAACGGTGAATTATGAATTACGAATTGACGATCGTGAAATGCATTTTTGGGTTTCCGACCCGACAGAACAAATCCCTACCAAAGTACCGATCCGACACGAACAGCTACTGATCAAATCTATATCAGAGGGTGCTGTGAAAAGGCATTAGCATGCGGGATAGGTTAGGTTTAAAATACATTAGCACACGGTTAGGTTAGGTTCTGTTAGTTTTATTGCATGATTCCTCAGTCGTTAATTCAAAATAATCGATGGAAGGCAATAAACCAATATCAATAACTTTGACTATGCCTAAATAAATAAATCCATTAATTAAACCACATACAATTATTTAGCGCTTACATCAATCTTTAACCATTATTTCATACAACAATCAAGTCCAATTAATTTCATCCAGCTTCCATCTAACGAAATCCAAATTATCGCTTTAAGATTAATTCAGGTGTGAATTATAAGTCTGAATTATGCCATTAACCGCGAGCAGAAAAGCTCGCTTTACTGTCTTATATTAATCAGCTAATACCCCTTATAAACCTGTTTCTATAATCTCGTAATTTCGTTGAGAGACATAATAAATCTAAAATAGTTGTTGATGATGGCTGATTCTGTAAATATATATATAAAAGTGAAATGAGAATGATTTTTTTCAGTAGTAGACTATAAACGGCTTGATACATCCTCAGTGAAACGTATTTTTCAAAACAATAAAATGTAGGAAGCATTACATTTTACATATGAATGGCATATTTCTACGCTGAAAAACATATCTGATGGATTCTCAAATTCACATGGGATAATCGGTAACTGGCTTTATTATGATTTATGCGAATCAATATATATAATAGTAAGCATTTTTTTTAAATATAACAGCAACTCTAATGTTAAATTATGTATAGGAATGTGATGGAAAGATCACAAAAGCTATAAAACGAACTGCATATTTAGGCCTACTGTATTGTTGAGGTAAAAATCGTCTCCACGTATCGACGGAATATAAAATAATATACATATTTTTAAATAATGCAGTGATTTGCCGGAAGTAGTTTTAAAAAGAATCGCTCTCGGAACCGCTCTTTTGTTTCGATGAAGTCGGATCGTGTTTAAACTAAACTTTAAAAAAAATAGCGAGCGAGGCCACTTTTTGGCCCGTCTTATTTCCTCGTTCTATCCGCAATGTTAGGACTTATCTTATTGCCAATACTTTTAAATCAAAATGTTTCGATTTTCTATATAATTAAATAAAACTTTGCTAAAAAAAGTTTTCTTTTTTCCTATCTTAGTTATTCATTTTTGTCATCAATTAGTTGGTTTTTTCCAGAGAAATGAATAGGAAACAGACGAATTTTTGCCATAGATGGCGCATGGGCCACAATGAACAGAAAAAGAGCGTGAGAAAAAGAAAGAAAGAAAGACAGGACAAACACTGCAATCATTAATTGAAAAACACATATTATGTGTATTGATATAAGTATAGAAAAATAAAATTAATCATCCATGCTGCTGCCATCAAATATTAGGACGATCTATTCTCATTCCGTGCTGTGATCAGACAAAAAACTTAAGGAATTAACAAAAACAGTGCGTTTCTATCTGCTACTATCAAAATGATTACAATAATGCTATATGCTATATTTGGAAACAGTTGATTCCTTGGGATTTAACACCTGAAGTGGAATTTTGAAAGATGTGTTCTGCTTAAATGGCTGAATATTTGGCCAGCTTGAAAATATTAGCGATCTCCCTTTCAGCGTAGTGGAACTCGGTACCAAGGGCAATGTCTTAGCATGATGACCACTTACGGGTATCGCTGATCCGAACGGGTGGATAATGTTTAACATTTCTGATTGAGTAGGATCCACTTTAGGAACGATGTCACTCGAATATCTATTATCTAAAACAATTTGAAGTAATAATTAGAATAGTATAATTAATTGCACAAGAAATACAGATTTACTAGAAATGCATGAAGGAGTTGTTGGATCTGGTTTACGGAAATTGGGCCAAGGTAGGCCTAACGATGATATATGTTTAGGCCAAGCCCTTTGTGATGAGATCGTACTATGTAATTGCATTACGTTGCGCTTCCGTCTGGTACTAAAAGACGAAGCCCGGCGATGGCTGATGAATCGAATCCCATTCGGTCCCTCAACTTGATGAGGGTGGAACGTTTTTAAATGAACCGAGCTGGATGGTCGGCAGAGATAGTGACAAAAAGTCGACATGAAAGCTCGTCGGTACTTTTCGCTGAGCACGCAGTATAGTATGAAGTTGCATGCCGCGTTCAGAGCCACTAGGCAGTTGAAAATGTTCCCTAAAGCCTTGAGAACGGCCTCCTCATTTGGAGTCAGTTTCGTCACATGAGAGATCTTGTAAATGAGAGTAGCTGCCGTAGGAAGTTGACAAACAATAAACATGATCACGATAGTGATGAGGGTAGTAGTTATTTTAATTTCATGAGAAGCTGTTTTCTTTACACGCTCCGGGACCGCCTGTCGGGAAGTCAAGATTTGTCTCAACTTTCTACTCTGACGTAATGAATGAATTAAAAACGAGTTGAAGATGATGAGCAGCGTAATGGGTAGCAGTACCTACATTTATCATTATCAAGAACAAATGTTTTTTACTGCAAATTCACATATATAATAAAGGAATTAAAGCCTATATACAAAAGTTATGCTGCTGAACCAATAATAGATAGTTTGGTAAATTTTCATGTTTCCTAGTTCACTTGAAGCAATCTGAAACGTGGATGAATTAGTCGCCGGATCTATCATTCTCTCAACAGCCCACTCAAAAAAGGTGGGCATTGTAGTTGTGAAGCAAATACAATAGACGCCAATAATCAACTTCGCAGTCCTCGATACCACGCCAGTTATCCGGCTTCTGTATGTGAGGTATTTTGTATTTGTTAATTATATAGATGTATTTGGAACAATAAGAAACCATCCGTGTACTATGATCGTACTTGATAGGGTTCGCTATTGCAATGCAGCGCTCCATTGTGAACGTTACCGTCAGCCAAACGGATGTATTAGCTAAAGAAATATGTAAACACAAGTCCAGATATGGAACAATTAGAGTAGTTGCTGGAACTGATACTTGAACCCAAAAAATTCAAAGAGTAACAATTTAATAAATATTTCATACTTGTTGCATCTGCAAGATAGAGAGTGTAGGGCCAAACGTGAGAATAGATGAAACTCCAAAAGGGGTCTTCGTTCACGTAAGAATGGTGACGAAGTGAGAGCCATAAGACACAAATCAAATAAATTAGATCGGTGACGGCGAGAGCTGTAAGGTAGGTATTGGTGGATGTTTTCATTCCACGACGGGTTAGCACCACTGGAACGCATCGATAAAAAACATTTTGTTATTATTTAATGAGTCATAATTGTTATTTGAATGATTAATGATAGATTGTTTTACTAAGAAGCTTACAAATTGTAGCAGTATTTCCAAAGAGGCCCACAATGGCGATGATGGGCAGAAGTACCTGTTTGAATAAAATGATTATTTAATTTAATATCACGCATGATTTTCTAAGTTCTTTAATAAACATGTACAATCTACATAATGTTTTTTATCGTAAAGTCCAAATAACTTAAAGTTTTATTCTAATATGATTGTGTTCCCGCAAAGTCCGCATATATACCCGATATAGCCTGCTGTCGCTCTCCTATTAAAAATATATATATATATATATATATATTCTTACCCTTTGAATCCAAAACCGTGATTCATTGAGAAACTGGACGGTTTCTGAATCCACTTCTTCAAGGATGAAAGTTGGTTCACTGATGGCCATCGTAGATCTACTTACGTTTTTCTATTTGGTAAATGTACAACACTGTGCTGTTGTTATTCTTTCACAAATCTTAGGTATGGTGAGCTTTAGATTAGTGGTGGTAATCCTGCCGACTAAGGAGGAAGAATGCATGAAAACGTCAATAAGTACCACAAATAAGTTGAACTCAGAGGGACTTCCGGCTCTCTGCGATGCATAGTGATACCTTAATTATGAGCATTTGCGCTTGCGTCGACGGCTATTTCTAGTTATCATCGAACTGTTTTCCATGCGTTTAAGAAAAGTTCTTTTTTAGATCTACTTCTGTCAATTTGATATAGCAATAACGGTTTCCTATGTTCTAAACAAAGCTTTATCAATTATACAAAATACGAACCTATTTTCCTAGAGTCTATAGGTGAAATTGAAAAACAAAATACGGGATCATAATAATACATTACCTTGTACTGTTTAATTGCAATAAATTGAGGTTCCGTTTGGTTCTATATAGAATAAGAGGAGGAACGGTGACAGTTGATAAATCGAATCCCATTCGGTCCCTCAACCTGATCTGGGTGGAACGGTTTTAAATGAACCGAACTGGATGGTCGGCATAGACAGTGACAACAAGTCGACATGAAAACTCGTCGGTATACTTTTCACGGAGAACGCAGCATAGTATTGAGTTGCATATGCCGCGTTCAGAGTCACAAGGCAGTTGAAAATACGTGTTAATATACTATTCATCATAAGTTCACTGATTGCGTTGGGTTATTATTCGATTAATAATGCTCAACAGCGCACGGTTTTGGCGACTTAATTACTGAGAGTTTGTCAGATTATTAGTGGTCCCATTATACTCACGACTTATAAAGTGGAAACATGAATGAAAACGTGAAAAGAAAGCACAAACTAGTTCGACGCAGCGATACTTTTCGACTCCTTACATTACGTTAATATAAAGGCCGCCCACTACCTTAGTTATGGGAAGTAGCGCGCTTGCGTCGACCGGTAATATTTCAACTGAGAAAATGTATTATCGTCGAACATTTATTTGATTTTGAGATTCAATAACACAAATGGAATAATTCGCATTTACGGCAGAAAGCGTTAAAAGCTGTGCAACCTGATAAATTTAACTTTAAGTCTTTCAAAATAACACTATTAAAAAATATAGTTCAAATCACTAACAATATTTGAATTTCCCGCCACTATCATCTAAAGTAGCTCTACTTCAATTAAATCAAATGTCAAAACTTACGTCGTCTGCTAGTTTTCTAAGCGTCTCCACGTGAGTTTTCCTCACTCAATGAAAGTGTTTAAACAAAATAATCCAGCCCCAGATTACATTCCGCTGGATAATAAAAGCCGGCCATTGATACGTAATCATCTTGGCTATTATTCAAGCACCAAAATGTCATCTAATGGCAACAAAAAGACCCAATCTCGCTATGCTGGCATCTTGGACCGGAATCTGGTGCCCAGAGTGAGGGTCTACTTGGGTGAAAAGAGCCACCTTCGCTACATTGATGTAAACCAGATGGCTGACGAGCTTCAGGCCTCTTATCCTGACTATGGCAGGAAGAAGAAGATCCCATTTCGTCAGATGGTGAATCAAGGTGAACTTTCGCTTCTTCTAAATTCAGATCGTGCAAAGTTAAAGTTTTATTTACAGCCTATGAGGAGGTTCGTGCAAGCCAGCCAAAGATTGAGAGTGAAGATGACAGCATATCTGAACCCGAAGAGGTGCAGCCAGTGCCCACAAGAGACCCAGCGAATGAATCACTGAGGAGCATGTACAATCCCAACAGTACCAGGGAACTGGATGATGTTATGGTGATTGATGTCACTGGAGATAGGCCAACTGAATCATCACCCATCAAAGTTTGATAAATTCTTTTTCTTTAGATTGGGATATTTCATTATATTTATTTTTAATTATTTTATAGAAGAAGATGAAGAGGAAGAAGGATGAGGAAGGTAGTACACCGGCAGTTCCCAGAATGTTGAAGAAGTCCAGCCGGATAACAGTGTTCCAAGCTGTCAGGTCTGAGACCAGGTTCAATCAGATTGGGGGCAATCAGAAATCTCTGGCAGTAATTAATGCATTTTTCAATTTTTATAGTTCAATTTTAGAATTAATTTTCTAATTTTTAGAATTTTTATGGATTTTTTTAAAATTATTTCTTTTTCAGTTTATTTTTTTTTTTCTTGTTTTAATAATGATTTTTTTTTCTAATTTTCTTATTCGATTTTTCTTATTACCTTAATTTTAGAATTTTAGAATTATTTATTTATTTAATTTTTGATTCTAAATTTATGAATTTTCTTACTTGAATTTTTTATTGAACAGGATGTGAGGAAGCTTATTCTGCATATGAAGCATCCAGAAGTGTATGGTCACTTAGGTTTAGCCCCACCTAGAGGTTTCCTCCTCCACGGTCCACCTGGATGTGGCAAAACACTCTTGGCTCACGCCATAGCCGGGGTAATCCAATAATTTTGTTTTTTACACATTAAAAAAAATAAATTAAATAGAATCTTGATATAGGTGTAATGATTGTAATGTTAAATTTTAAAAATTTGTATTTTAAAAATATTAATTTATTTTCCTATTTTACTTTTAGAATTTAAAATAAAATAAATATTAATCTAAAATTTAAAAAATAATTTTATTGTTACTATTTTTTTATTTTTAGGAGCTGGGATTGCCTTTCTTTAAAGTGGCTGCCACTGAGCTGGTCAGCGGAGTTTCAGGCGAATCTGAGGAGCAGATCCGTGGGCTGTTCGATCAGGCTGTCGCCGCGGCGCCTTGCATCGTCTTTATTGACGAGATCGACGCCATTACGCCTAAAAGAGAGACTGCCCAGAGAGAGATGGAGAGGCGGATAGTCGCCCAACTCCTTTCCTGCCTTGATGGTATTTTAAAAATTAATTCATCTGAAAGCAAACTAACCAAATTCCTCTTAATTCTAATCGATGGAAGTGGAAATACTATACAATTTAATAAAGTTTCCGCAGAAACGACTTTTTTGCAAAAGTGGAAAAATTATTGTTTCGCCAAATTCCACTTAAACTACTATTTAGAGGAAATGGAAAAACAGCTGATTTAGTAAAATTCGACATAAATGACTATTTTGCGGAATGGAAATCTTGGAAATCCACCTAAAAAAATTAATTTTTATTTTTAAATAGATTTAGGTCAAAGGTGCACTGACAGTGGAGCCGGAGTGCTTGTCATCGGTGCCACAAATCGTGCGGATTCCCTCGATCCAGCTCTCCGGCGGGCAGGCCGTTTCGACCGCGAGATATCTCTCGGAATCCCGGATGCCATTGCTAGGGAACAGATCCTCAGAGTCGTCTGCCGCAATCTCAACGTCCACCCTGAAATGGATTGGAAGCAATTGGCCACTTCCACTCCGGGATACGTCGGTGCGGATATGCTCGCTCTGGCGTCGGAAGCCGGAATGATTGCCGCTGGAAAGTTATTTAAAAAGATGGAAGAAGGGCAACCTACTGGACCGGAAGCGACAGAAGAGGCTTCTTGGGCTTGGCTTATCAGTCAACCCGCTTTTGACCAAGAAGATCTGCAATCAGTTTGCATCCATTTGGATGACTTTTTAGGTAATATTATTTAATAATTGATTTAAAACTTACATAAGACATAATAATGCTTTTTATTTCTTGCAGAATATGCATTTAAATAAATTTTTTGGAAGTTAGTTAATTTAAAGTTAATTTACTTATGGTTAATTGAATTAAATTATATTTTATTATTTTTAAATTATAAGAAATTGAATTTTTAGATGATTTCTTTAAGTTGATGCATTTATTTGGCTAAATCTAATGCTAAAATTTTATTTTATTATTACAGAAGCGCTTAAATCAGTGCAGCCATCTGCCCAGCGTGAAGGTTTTGCAACAGTACCGGACGTCTCCTGGAAAGATATCGGAGCTCTGGCCTCTGTACGCCGTGAACTCAATTTGGCAATTTTGGTAAATATTTTTATTTATTTAAAAATAAAAACAATGTTTATATAATTTTTTTTTCTCAGGCTCCTATTAGATATTCTGAGCATTACGAAGCGCTTGGAATGTCCAGTCCTAGTGGGATTCTACTCTGCGGACCTCCAGGTTGCGGGAAAACATTACTGGCAAAGGTAACTTTTTAAAATAATTTTTTTCTTGATTAATTACAATAAAATAAAATATATATCTTTTTAAGATTATCCTCTTTTAAATATTTAGGTTTATTATAATTATTTTGTTATTTTAATTTTATATAGGCTGTCGCAAATGAGGCTGGAATAAATTTCATTTCCGTCAAAGGCCCGGAACTCCTTAATATGGTAATTTATATTTAAATTTTATAATATTTAGTAAATTTCTTTTTAAATTTTCAAATAAACATTTTCCAGTATGTTGGTGAATCAGAGAGGGCGGTTCGAACCGTATTTGAGCGAGCACGAAATTCCGCTCCTTGCGTCATCTTCTTCGACGAACTCGACGCCCTCTGTCCGCGCAGATCAGAACACTCAGAAGGTCCTTAACTTAATTCAATTAAACTAAATCTCAAATCTAATTTTAGATTATTTTTTTTTAACTCTTTGAATTTTTGTTAAATAGAATATTAATTAAATAAATCAAGTGGATTCAGAGTTAATAGAATTCAGCTCAAATAATATTAAGTAAAAAAATCCATTTAATTAAATCCAATTCAATCAAAGTAAGTTTAATTAAAATTAAATAGTAGTTTTATTTAGTGTTGATACATTTGAAGGGATTAATATGCTTTGATTCATTTTACGTTGACTTAAATCAACTTTTTTTTTCCAGGTGGCGCCACTCGAGTTGTGAATCAGCTGTTGACGGAAATGGATGGTCTCGAAGCCCGAAGAGGCGTCTTCCTGATGGCTGCTACGAACCGACCGGATATCATTGATCCGGCCGTCCTCCGTCCAGGCCGGCTGGACAAGATTCTTCACGTCGGCTTCCCATCGGCCGCCGACCGTGTCGACATCTTGCGAGCGC
Source organism: Chydorus sphaericus (assembly GCA_030141595.1). Taxonomy (NCBI): domain Eukaryota; kingdom Metazoa; phylum Arthropoda; class Branchiopoda; order Diplostraca; family Chydoridae; genus Chydorus; species Chydorus sphaericus. The sequence continues at coordinate 8,719,691 of CM057929.1, read as the reverse complement.
TCACTAAAGACGGCCAGAAACCAAAAATCTTTTCTGACGATTCCGGAATTGAGATGCTGGATAGGATCGGATCAGATTCAAGGCTGGATGGATACACTGGAGCCGACCTGGCATCCCTGGTGAAAGAAGCTGCTACGCTGGCGTTACAGGAATTCGTTTTTGGGGAAGATGGAAAATTGTTGGATTCGAATTTAATTCCCGCCGATTCTGGAAGCGGCGTTGCCGTTCATGAAAGACACTTTCGGGCTGCCATTGAAAAAATCAGACCATCCGTCAATGAAAAGGTTTTTAAAATTTGATTAAAGTTAATTATTTAAAAAAAATTATTTATGAATATTTTTTTTCAGGATCGGAAGCATTACGAAACAATGCTGGCTCGACATCAGCTGTAAAAATGAAATATTTTCTACGTGATAACCGTGAATTTTTTTTTCTAATTTACAGACTGCCTACTGAAATAAATTTTTTTTCTTTTCAAAATTATATTTGGTTAATTTCCTCCTTAATTGGCGAAAAGGTTTGTATTTTAACCGCTAGATGGAGTTTTCGATTTTCTTATCAAATTCAATTAAACAGATCATTTGAAAATAATTCTTCTTTGGAGTCATTTTCAAATATACCCGAAAAGTTCATTTGCAAATAACTCTTCCCTAAACCCGATTTTATTGTCATATGTCAGAGGATCATTTGCAAATAATACTACTCTGAGCTTATTTTCAAATGTCTTAAAGTTGATTTGCAAAAATGAGTTGAGTTTTAATAATATGGGAGCTGGTTGAAAATTTAATTTGCCACCAAATAAATCTACCAGGGTCTTAATTTCCTTGAGTAACATTTCGTCATTCCCTACGAAAAATGTGGGGTAAAACAGGATATTCTTTTAAATATTTAATTTCATTTTCTTTGTATATTTAAGAATATGATTACGTCTCAAAGTCCAGTGTTTCTGCATAAAATGGCAATAAGATGTTTTGCAAAATTTAATATGATGTTGTTATTATCGGATTCCAAATATCCCATATTGTCTAGTGGTTAGGATACCCGGCTCTCACCCGGGAGGCCCGGGTTCAATTCCCGGTATGGGAAAACTTTTTGGTATTGGAAAGTTAAAAAAAAAAATTAAATTCCATCAGAATTTTATATGACTTTATAGTAATATGAATTTGACAATTGGCTATGGCTACTATTTTTATATTAACACAAAATTATAATTGTAAATCCAGAATTATTCGCTTTTTAAAAAAAAGATGTCTTAAGTAATCTACAAAAAATGCTTTTCATATAATGTAAATAAATATATATATATTTTAATTTATTTCCGTATTCGTAAAGAAAAAATTGAATTGTACTATTAAAAACGATATGATGTTATTATTACGCATGTACAAAAATAATCAAATCTATGGGGTGCCAATAGGAGACCATTTTCTAACATTAGAAACTAATGTTATTTTATTTTAATGTTATGTTATGTATATGTTAGAAAACATTAAGATTTTTAAAATCGCCGCCGTAGAGTTACCGGACGTTCGCTAGCTATTATAGCCAGGGCAGGGCAAGGATGACGCATAATTAGTATAGTCGGCGGCTCGATTATAGATTTATAGACAGAGACAAAAAATTTAAATATATTAGCGAAAATCCATATAAATGTTACGAAAAATACCTAATTCTTCGTCAGTGTCATAACGAATTTGATATAAAGTATAGGTAAATATCAATGATTGGGCGTGCCATTTCTATCAACAATATATTAATTTTTAAAAAAGAACCTCCTGAACTTGAAGTTTTCTTCTCCGCTATTACTATAGTATACATATTAGAACAATTATTGCAAGTACGGACGTAAGGGTTACTCTTGCGTTTTCATCTTCATATTACATTTTCGTGGTTCATTATAATAGCGTCATTTGTTATTTAATTTTATTGACCACGTAGCTTCATTTATGACGAATGGACTCATACAAGATGTTATTAATTATATATACGATTAAAAACAAATGAGAAAAACTGATATTTTTTAGATTATCGGACTGTCGAACCACGAATCTAACACTCTTGCCTGCCACTGAAAGGGCCACTATGAGAAAACCAACGGTAGGCCTCTCTTAACTGTGGCGATCGGAAGATTCATATATACTGTACACTGCATATTACAATTGGACAGAAACATTTAAATTACCAAACTTTTAGGAAAATGAAGACCATTTAGTTTTTATAAAACATTTTATATTAGATCTTAAATCTTAGATGTTAAATCTCAAATGTTAGATCTTAAATCCTTATTTTAGAAATAGTTTCCTATTAGCACCCTATCAAAATAAATTAGGAAAGCAAAGTGAAATCAGTTTTTAAAGAATTGAAAAGAAATCTTTCATAAATCTAAAGACTGTATTGGGATTTAGAGATAATTTATGTTCAACGATGTCCGCCATAACATTTGACCATATTAGGCGCCGACTTGGGGGGTGCATCATCGGTGCTCGAGCACCCTCCGGAAAATGTCAAGGGGCGCGCTGAGCACCCCTCGGAATTTGGTTTGTTTTGGTTATCTAAATTTGGAAAGTGTCCGAAATGTCCAAAAACAAGCATTTTTGACCGAAATATAGATTTTTTTTTATAAAACTTCGCTGGGAAACCCTAAGTACTGATTTCGTTTTAATATTTAAATTCTCCCCTAAAAAAAATCGGTCTGCGGCCGGCTATTTCCTATTCTTTCTCCACCAAGGTGCTCAATATTTTTCACCCGGTAAAAATTTTGAGCACCCCCCGGAAAAAATGGAAGTCGGCGCCTATGCATTTGACGTTTGGATGGTACTTCGATGATTTTGTTGTTGAGCTTTATTCTTTAACGCCACGACCGCTATATAGACGAAGGAACATTTTAAATTTTTTTTTCCTTCATTTTTTTTCCTTTCATCGTCTTTTAAATATTTGTCTATTTTAATGAGCTATTTTATGTAAAACGAGAATTTTAAAATGAGTCAATTTAAAATTCGTTAAATTTGCTTCAAGAGAATGGAGACTAAATAACACGTTTTGAATGTCAAAAATAAATAAATTTCAAGTATGTATTGTTTGAAATGAAGCCCCCATCATCGATGAGAGTAATAAACTAAATCTTACTGTTAAAAAATTCAAGAACGCAATGTTATAAGTATAGTATAAAGTATTATAGACTATATTACACACTGAAAAATCGTGTATTATATAACGTTACATTAGTATCATTCAGGTATTATTAAATTCTATATTTACAACAATACAATGCAGTTGGTTGGTAGAACCCACAAAACTTGGAGGAAAAGCAAATACTGTGCATGCTACACTATAAAAATATTTGATCGAGCGTATATATAAACTTTGTACCGTTAGCAACTTAACTGCAGGACTATTATGACAATAGCTGCCTGTCTATAATTATTTGTAGTCTCTGTTGTGAACAGAGAAATGGCAAAATTAATTATCAGCAATAAATCATGCACGTTTAGTTACGATAAGTTTAAACTCTTTCCTGGGTCGTATGACAATCAAACTGTCTTCAGGCACTTTCATTGGCTGGCAAGGGTCTTCCGACGACGAAAAACGGAAATTTCTGAGTAAGTAGGACAGCATAGTTTTCATTTGAATCATCGCGTATTTGGAGCCTAAGGCCATAAAATAAATTCAAATTAAAGGTTTATCGAACAATGTCGATTACTTTATAGAAAATAGATGTATTATACCAATGCATCCACGAGGACCAGCACTAAAAGGGATGAAAGCGTAAGGATGCCTTCCTTCACTCTGTTCGGGTAGAAAACGTTCCGGTTTGAAAGAATCTGGATCCGGAAACACTTCTGGATTACGATGCATTCCATAAATGGAAAGTACTACGGTAGCCCCAGCAGGAAGTGTATAATTTCCTATCATAATGCAATTATACGAAATAATAACTTTTTTTCAAATCAATTAATAATTTTTCAGGCCTACCAACGACAACATCTTCTGTTAATTCTCTGGATATATTCGGGATACTAGTGTAGAGCCTCAAAGTTTCTTTAATGCAACATTCGAGGTATTTCATCTCCGAAAAATCCTGGCTAGTACAAGGACGATTCTTGTCATTACCAAATATTTGGTCAATTTCATTTACCACTAGATCTTGCTCATCTGGATGGCGAGCAAGGCAGTAAAGGAGCCAGCACATTGTAGAAGTTGTGGTATCGCTTCCCTAATGAAAGAAATTATTGGTTTCAAAGAATGAAAACATAAATAAATAAATATTGAAATTACTGCTTGAATAAAATTGTCGACTTCCTCTTGAATTCCTTGCTCTGTCAACTTCCCTGTTCCACTTTCAACCGTTTTGATTAATAGATCCAAAAAAGGTAATAATCTAGATTCTGCAATGGATTCATACATCAGTTAATTTTGTATCCTATTATTTAAAAGTAATTTTTTACTGTTATGCAGATCGTTCTCGTTGTTATTTATATCTTCTGGTTCCTTAGTTTCATTTTTCAAAACTTCCCTTCTCTTCTTTATAAGCTGTCAATAAATAATGAATTTTTATTTTATTTTTTAATGGCATTTTTAATAATAAAAATGCGTCATATGATTTTACCTGGCCAGTAAAACGCTGTATATCCGCAACACGTTTTTTGGTGTTGTGGCCAAGAGAGGTTAGCCAGAAAATTGAATCAATGGATAATAGTGGATTCAAAACTCGTCTGGCAACACTGCCTTCAAACCTGTACATAATTTGAAATATGATGTTATGCATTCATAAATATATTTTAGAAGATTTTTCAAATGAAATACCAGTCTAAGTTATGGAGAAAATCCATTTTTTCCTTAGAATCAATGGGTGGATGTCCCATCAGAGATTCTTAAATATAAAAAAAATTAATTATAGTGTTTAATAATTATTTAGATATAAAAACCAAATATTACCTAATGTGGCATCCATTGTCATATCCCCAATGAAAAAGTTTACATCAACCTCATTGTCTGTATTTGCTGCTATCGTATTTTCCAGCTGATTTTTATAATCAAGACTCTTGTTGTTAAATACATCCAAATAAGAACCTTCCAACATTTTAAAGTGAAAAACGGGAGTTATGAGGCGGCGGCGCTCCTTCCATCTCTCTCCTGTATACATATTGATATAAAATATTTTTTTAAAAATTAGAAATGTACATTTTTATGAGATTCGTTTCTTTACCTGTACTAACAAGTAATCCTTCGCTAAGCAAAGGCTTGAAAAGATTGTAATCTCTAGATTTTGTTATCAAACTGCGACTGGACAAGATAGGCTTCATCAATTCTGGTGAAGCGATTATGATAGTTGCTTGGTTGGCGACCCAAAAACGACTAATTGCACCGTATTTACGCGGCATATCGAGCAATTTCATTAGGAGCCCTTCATGATAATTACGACTATTTGAATGTTATTGCGATATACAATTTTAACTGTAGAACGAACCTCCTTTATCTAAATGGATAAACTCCAGTGCGTTGCCGATGATTGGTAAAGTCCTGGACCCTGGCAATTTGTTGATCAGTTGAACGAAACGGGAACGAGACCATCGCCAATAGTAATTAGCGGTAAAGATCACGAAAAAGATAACCAAGTAGGGTAAAATGAGCTGAAGTAGCATTACGTCGTCGATTGTCGAAACCACTGTCGTCCAAAGAGGATTGCATTTTCATTTATAGCCAACTTGCGAACTACATTTTCCTGAATGCCAAATGATCACCTAATAGAGAGTGGGGAATACCAACAAAATTGCGAAAGGATAAATTCCACGTAAGGGATGCATCCTATATTACGTCATGCTAACAGGTTTTATAAAGAAAGAAAACTTCCGAATTGTAAAGGTGTCAAAAGGTGTTAATTGTATGTATCCTATATTACGTCATGCTAACAGGTTTTTATAAAGAAAGAAAACTTTCGAATTGTAAAGGTAGGATAGGCCGCATTACTTTTTAATCGTGTATTTCCATAATTTAGCATGGCGAATTCAAATATCTTATTTCCTATGACGTATATTCCAATAGGAGCAACGACCGGGTTTATGCGGGGAACCCCCCCCCCCCCCCCCCAAAAAAAAAAGAAAGCGAGAGGGGGGGGGGGGGGATTTTCCCTTACGTCGTAAATGTTGGGCTATTCGCTGCAGGTTTATATCGGTTCCGACATGTATGTTAAAAAGCCATTTATGATTCAACAATAATCGATTCTACATGGATGGTGGTTTTCGGTGTGGTATGTTGAATTTTTATTAATTTGTTTACTGACGGGCAGACGGGCAAAGTTACTAAGTTAGTGCGGGCGCTTGTAAACCAGTATTATATTTCGGCTAAAGCGAATGGACCAATATGAATCTCGCTATTTTATTACCAAATTATGGGATTAAGCATAGGCTGATAGGATTGATGAATTGGCAAACCATCGTCTCCCTATCTGATGATAATATAACAAAAATAGCCATTACCGAATGCTAAATGTATGTATGTCCGCGATGAAGCGTTTTAAGACTTTTAGATTGGGTGATATTTACGAAACAATAACCTTAAATATTAATATTTTAGCCCCAGCTTGTCACACCAACAAGGCATTTTTTATATTGTCAGCCTTAAAGAAAACTGTACTGCACAACATTGCCATCAAACGGACTTAATTCACTGATTGATCACGGCATTCGCTAATAAAATCGGCCGTAGAAAACCAACCAGCCGTTCCATGTGGTATCGTCTTACAGCTAATTAGACTCATTGTCCAAAATGAAACTAATTAAATAAAAAGGAAGGAAGGGAACTTGAAGCTAGCCTACAACTGTAACTCGAAGGATCTTGACACAAGCTACTCTGTATATTCGACGAGTTCAGCTAGGCTGCTAGGGGAAAATAAAATGCAGGGGAGAACACTAATAAGAGAGAAGGGAAGTTTGAATGCTGCTACTCTCCCCAAACTAGAATACGACAGTGTTAATATTGTCAATCGAAAAAAACGTGCGTGCATCTCCCTAAGGGGGTGGGGGGGAGGGGAGATTTTCCTATGTTTGGTCTTTCAAATACTCACGCTACAGCCTTTCTCAATGGAATGCGTGTCACCTTTTCACCTACTTCGGGTGCTAGTCCTTCCTGTTTCGTCGAGGCTCGCGTATTCTTTTACTCAACACATCAATAAGAAAATACAACATACATTTCAATTATTGATTGGTTGAGATGGGTATTTATTGGAAGGAAGTATTTAAAATTAACAACGCATTTACACATTTAAATTATTTAACGTAATGATACTTCTTTTTTAAAGTTTTTGTTTTCATAAGAAAAAAAAACTATTACACAAAACTATATAAAATACATATACAGTACCGGTCTAAACTATTGAGGCATCGTCTGCTCTCCCATAAGATCCTGTGTTATAGGCCTCTTGCGAAAACTTGAATATAAAATCGAATTCGAGGGATAGAAATGTTTTGAAGAGTGCTTTCTGGAGATAAATGACTGGGCTATCACTGAGTAAAAGAAGAAAAAAAAGCCATCGCTGGCTAGCCCACAGTAGATTGTGACAAAATTATTGAGGCTATCCCTCCGTCACTCATTGAAACACGTGTAAAAGTGTGCATCACTTACCGATAGAAAAGAGGTTCTAAAACTAGAAATATTCCAATGAAACTTTTTTCTCAAATCAAGCACACACTAACACTTAATAAATGTGCTATACAATTCACAATCAACACGGTTTACTATTTTTAGAAAATCCGTAAAGTGGAGAGAAACGCTTTTTTCAACTTTTCACGAAAGTAAACAATAGGACGTCTGTCTACTTGAGGCACCCGGAGGTGAACATGTATTTTTTACCAATAGATGGCGTTCAGGCTCAGTATCGAGTGTGGCCGCCATGGGCCTCAATAACGGCACGGCAACGAGATGGAATATTTTCTATCAATCCTTTTACATAATTGGGAGTTGCAATCGCTTCCCATGCTGATCTAACCAATTGTTCCAACATTTCGACAGAATTTACATTACATTGTAAATCATTTACATAAAAAAGAATTTCCTCAAATAAATCAGAAATAGCCATTAGGTCGGCAGATTTTCTCGGCCAGGCGAGGACGTCAAAATGAGGATTGCTCGCCAGCCAGGTTGCAACTGCACGCGCTTTGTGCACTGGATAGTGGTCGTGAACAAGGCGTTGTCGTGGCTCGTCAGATAACTCTCGCAATACTTGCAGAAAATTTAGATATTGCTGAGTGTCCATCCTTCCTTTTACCGGTTGAAGCAACGTTTGAGAGGGGTTACACGAGATGGAAGCGACGAAAATGACTGAACAGGGAATGTTCCGATGCTCAACCCCCCAGTAGTAGTACACCCTGCCTTTGCTGTCAAAACTTAAGAATAATAAATTAGAATAGGAAACGGAAGCCTAAATGATTAAAAGACAAATACTCACGTGTATCGAATCTCATCGACGATCAGCGTTGATTTCCAGAATGAAAGAGGCTTCTCTACGTGGCGACGGGAGAATTCGAGTCGCTCCTCCATGTCACTCGCACCCAAAAGAACGCCATGTGGGTTAGCCATTCCTTTTGAGACGTTAATGTTAAATTGTACTGTTTCACATCATGGCTGAAATTAATTTCCGAAACAGTCTTACCTTTCACTTAATGATGATGGCTCCTATAGACTCTTCAACTTTGGTACGGTAGAAATGATGAGTGATCTCTTTTATCAGCGATTTTATAGCAGATGATAGTATACCATCAATAACACAAAGAAAGATAAGCTGTCATTGGCGCACTCTGTGCTCTTTTAACCAATTAGCCGCATCATTATAGGCTTTATTTAAAAGAGAAAAAAAACAATTGAATTACTAATCGCGGTACATCCGATAATTGCCAGCGGCTAATTAAATTGACCACATGGCTATCTCAGTCTGAAAAGAAATTACGAGCTCTTACACGTTGATTTCATTGAGTTTATTATGGTGAAAGTACGCGAATATAGTGTTGAGGAACGTGCTCAAATCTGTGTTTTACGGGAATCCGGTAAATATTTTAAAAACTATTTGAAAATGGTGTTTTATTTAGTTTGATTTGTTTTAAATTTTAGGACATACAGTTAAACAGATTATGGAGATTGTAAAGTGTTCTAAAAGCACTGTAGAGCGTACTTTAAAAAAGTATAGGGAGACAGGAAATTGCGATAATCTTGGTAGGAGGGGTCGTAGAGATGCATTGACTGAAAGTGAGAAAAACTATGTACGACTTCTTTCCATAAGAAATAGGCGGAAGACGGCAGTCGAATTGACCTCTGAGTTCAACTCTACCCGGGAGATTACAAAAAAAGTTTCGGTTTGTACGGTGCAACGAGCTCTTAGAAAGAGAGGCCTGAACGGAAGAGTAGCGGCGAAGAAGCCTTTGCTACGGGCAGTTAATGTTAGAAAGAGGCTCCAATTCGCTAAAGACCATGTTGATTGGACCTTGGAGCAATGGCACCAAGTATTATGGACGGATGAAACTAAGGTTGAATTCTTTGGCACAAAAAGGCGAGTAATTGTGCGTCGTTTCCGTGGCGAGAGATTTAAAAGAAATTGCGTAATACCAACGGTCAAACATGGGGGCGGATCTATCAATGTTTGGGCAGCAATATCAGCCAAAGGCACCGCACCGCTGAAACAGATTCATGGTACGGTATTACTTTTTTTATACACCTAATATTTTGTAGATGATATACTTAGAAATTCTATCAAATGAAAACAGGAATAATGAATAAGGAGATGTATCACGGAATCCTGGTCCACCACGCTATTCCGGCCGGGAAAAGATTGATTGGGCGTGGGTTTGTTTTGATGCAAGACAACGACCCAAAGCACACCGCCATTATGAATAAAGAGTATCTAAAGCGAAAAGAATATGCTGGTAAATGATTTAAAAATTATATTATTGCTCTATATTAAATTTTTCGGCTTATTCTTTAGGTGAGCTCATTACTTTAGTATGGCCGCCTCAATCACCGGACCTCAACCCAATAGAACAGTTCTTCGACTTTATTAAAGCAAAAATGCCCCAAATGGCTCGGACTTCCGAGAAAGCAGTGTGGGAGTCGCTTAAAAAAATTTGGAATCGTGTTACAATTAAAGATCTTCTTAAATATGTCAATACGATGCCAGACCGTTGCCGGGCTGTTATCGAGGCGAAAGGCTATAGCACTCGATACTGAGCCTGAACGCCATCTATTGGTAAAAATACATGTTCACCTCCGGGTGCATCAAGTAGACAGACGTCCTATTGTTTACTTTCGTGAAAAGTTGAAAAAAGCGTTTCTCTCCACTTTACGGATTTTCTAAAAATAGTAAACCGTGTTGATTGTGAATTGTATAGCACATTTATTAAGTGTTAGTGTGTGCTTGATTTGAGAAAAAAGTTTCATTGGAATATTTCTAGTTTTAGAACCTCTTTTCTATCGGTAAGTGATGCACACTTTTACACGTGTTTCAATGAGTGACGGAGGGATAGCCTCAATAATTTTGTCACAATCTACTGTGGGCTAGCCAGCGATGGCTTTTTTTTCTTCTTTTACTCAGTGATAGCCCAGTCATTTATCTCCAGAAAGCACTCTTCAAAACATTTCTATCCCTCGAATTCGATTTTATATTCAAGTTTTCGCAAGAGGCCTATAACACAGGATCTTATGGGAGAGCAGACGATGCCTCAATAGTTTAGACCGGTACTGTAGTTGTGGACATTCCGTAACGACAAGTTAAATATACTCCTGTAGAAGTCCTCAGTGTTTGCAATCATGCCTCACTCGACCTGTTAATGCTGAGACGAAGAGCATAGATTGTTATAGCTTAAATGAATATTGCTTAGTATTGCCTGATCTCATTAAATGCATTATTTCCAAATCACAGTCATGCTCATGCTAATTCATGAATGATGTAAGAAATGGCGAAGAGATTTGTGACGCAAGCTTGAAGGGGGTTTCCTCAAATTCTGGTTTTCCTTGGCACAGTATTCTTCGGACAACTATCACAAACAGTAAATAATGACTCAGTAAAAATGTGTTACTTGAAGATGAAAACCTCCCTATAAAACAGCAACCGAAAACACTGATGAAGGCTAGTTCTTTTTCTGAGTAGCTTAATATTATTCAGCCACTGAAAGTAGTTCTTTTTATAAATATGAATTCAATTATCTTATTAATCGTTTGCTTAGCATTCTGCACAGTTATTCATTCAGCCCCACAGTAAGTTTTTACCGCTTCTTCAATGACAAATCTTGTCATTGATAAAATCGATAAATCAATAATAAATCTCTCTTTTAAATGCAAGGTATGGCGGAGTTAACGGTAAAAGAAGTTATCCTGGAATCCTTATTATCTCTCATTCGAGCGCCCCTAGTAAAAAATCCGAAACTAGTTATGTAGATTTCCCGACACAAAATCAACAAGACAGGTAATAACATAAATTCAATTATTCGGACTAAAATTTAACTTTATTTTATCATTATTTTAGAAAAACAAATTACCATATGAAAACAATTGAATTGGAAAAACCTTCCATCGTTATTGAATTGTTTCGACCGGAAAATTTTCCATTGGGATGGGGGCGTCAAAGAAAAGTTAGCCCCGAACGGCGGGAGCCCATCAGGTAAATCGTTGAAAAGTGTTATATAAACAAATAATATATGAGCAGCTGACAACCAAGTTTGTAATTTAATATCCATTGAAAAATAATTAGTAAAACAACTGAAAACCAACCTTCCGTCAACCCTGAATTGCTTCAACTAAACAACTCCAGAGCAGTTTTAGTCGAATCCATGAGAGGGCTCCTGATTGAGATCGAGGCCGTCATGTCTGTTGCAAATCAATCGGAAAAAGCTAAAGAGATTGTAAACACTCGACTAGAACAAGAAATCTGGCCACAAATAGTAAAACTATCCGAGTCGATCGAACCATTAGTACTACGTGGATCAGAAGTGGAATACAAATATCAAGAAGATTTAATGAGGATTCGTGCAAAGATTCATTTAACAGCCAAGTAAGTTGTAAATAATCTAATAAAAGTAGCTAAAATCTAAATTTTAAAGTGTGTTATAGGATGCGGCTTTGTGAATCGCCTTTTGAAACCTTCGTTCCAGCTAAAAAACGCTGCATCCAATTTGAAACGGAGAATTCAGAAGGGGCTTGTCCTGAACACCAGGAATTACTCGACGGGGAAGGAAATCTAGGTGTTTGTGTTTGCAAAGAATTTGAGAGCTCTATTATGAATCCAGAGGATAAAAATTATTACAAGCAGTTCACACGGGTAAGGAGTTATTAATCTCAACCAAAAGAAAACAATAATCATAAAAATATGTATTTTCAATAGGGTCCTTGTAAAGGAGAAGATCACTGGTGGGTCTTGAACGATGCCCGTGATTCTGGATTTTGTGAGAAAAAACCAATGAATTGTCCGTCTGACGGTAAACACGTTTCTTGGCGCCCACCGTCTAATAATGGCATTATCCCACATAAACAATGTTACAAAATTGGAGAAAGAGGGCCATGCCGAGAAGGTGATAAAGTCTGGTACGATGAGCACAACATGTTTCAGATGGTTGTGGAATGTAGACCAAAATTTGATGGAGCTGTGATGGCTGTCTACGTTTCAGCTCCCATTTCAAAGGTCAAGAAGTCTTGCCCCAAAAATTCTCCAAAATGTGTTTAAATACTGTACATATTAATTGTACAGTTTCATTTATTATTAACAGCTTGGCATGATATGATTAGTTGCCGCGAAGTTACATTTTATTGTATTGAACGCAACGATAAGTTGTTCAAGAATGAAGTAGTTGGTGTGTTAAAAATATACACTTTGATGGTTCGCTGACTGTAATTATTTTTTTTCGAGTATGCGAGTTTTATAATTAAAAAGAATAAAACCGATAGTAAAACTATTGTATGAGTTTTTGTTAATAAAAAAACCTTAATCAAAACCTTTAAAATATAGTCGGGGAAAAAATAAATCTGAAAAATATATGTAAATGTAATACTGTACATAAAATGTATATATGTGTAAGGTATTTAAATAGCTTCCTAATAAAAAAAAACTGCGAAGAGTCACCATCAGACGAATCTTAGGCCCATATAGTAATAACTAGCAAATAATAAAATTGTAGTTTCATATCTTAGCAATATCGAGTATTCTTTTTTTAGTTAGCTACTACTATACTTAGTCTTAAGTTAGCCCCTGCTACTTATTAAACTCAATTTGATAGAATTTGATGTTTATCCAAGTCTCCCAGAAAACTCTTGAATTCGATAAATTAATATCCTTTCAATTTTAAATATATTAGGTACTTAATTAATATAGCTTTATTAATTCCAAAGAAAATAACGAAATATTCAATAAACTCGATCAATTAAGCTGAGTTTATTTTCCTAATCAATCAACCATATCAATTTCGCGGCAAAAGAGGTAAGTGGCGTAAAATATTTCCATTAAACTTAAATCATTTTAGGAATATTATCTTAGAATACAATATAGTAAATTAAAAACCGTAACGTGGACAATAAAGTATATGCAAAGTGCAAACTGAATACTACTTTATAACAATCCTTTAATTTAATTTTTATACTCTTGTGGTTTCAATTGAGGCGAGTATCTTGATAATGGGTTTGCTTTGATTTTGTGTTTACACATCCTGGATATTGCGGTTGAACGAAAATTGAATAAAAAAAGAATCATAATTATAATTACATGTCGCAATTAAATGAAAAAAATGTCACCACCTACTATAATGATAACAAAAACTGCTTATTTCTAACATATCAGTCCTAGTGGAAGTGTTTTTCAGCTAAGATGAATTCAAAGAAAGTTTTTCTACGCAGTTCTTGCCTGTCTATTATTATTTATCATATAATGGTAGTACATCCTGTTTCCTTGACTCCAGCACGGTAGGCCACACAAATCACAATGATCAAAATAATTTTTAGTTTTAAGTCATTGTGATGATTATACAGGGAAGGGTTAGAGCATTTAAAGAAAGAATTGACGACTTCTGATGGGTCGGAAGATGAATCGCCTATTAAAATGACATCGGTAAACGAAAAAGATTTAAAGTTAACAAACAGGGAATTTCAGGAAACGATATTAAATTATATTGATGAATCAATGATGCAAACACCAATTGACGAGGAAGAAGAGGAATATTTTACCCAGCAGCTTCGGATTAACCAATCTCATTTCATTAAATCCAGAGAAATATTTGTGGACATGATGAAAGACCTTTTGACTGTGGTAACTAACCTGTCTGTCCATCATCCTGAAAGAGCAAAAGAGATTGTTATCTCTCGTTTGGAAGACGAGACATCTGGAATATGGCCGAAGATAGTGTCATTGTCACTATTGATAACAGATTACAATAACTATGGTTCCCATGAGGAAACCACGGAAAGGATGAAATCAGAATTCAAATATCAAGAAAAATTGGTTTATTTACGTTCAAAAATTCATTATTTAGCCAAGTAAGTTTTCTTTAATTGCTTTTTATCTATTCAACATTTTTTCAATTTAACTTGTTTGCAAATTTATGAAAATCTTTCAAAGGATGAGACGCTGTGAGTCGCCTTTCGAAACCTATTTTATTGCTAAAAAGCGCTGTGTCTCATTCGAATTTCAAGATTCAAACGGGGACACTGGGAACGTGTGTCCTGGCGATCAAGAATTACTAGATGGTCCAGACAATCTTGGTGTTTGTGCTTGCAAAAACCGTCACTACTCCATGGTTGATCTAAAGGACCACAGATGCTACAGACAATTTACTCAAGTATTTATATCATACCAGCATTCTAATTTACAAATTCTAAATAGATTTATAAAACAAAACAAAATGAATGAATGCGAATATAGGGTCCTTGCAAACATTGGAATCAGTGGTGGGTATTTAACAAGGACAGAGATTCTGGAGAATGTCAGAAGAAGCCTGATAGCAACTGTCCATCAGATGGTGAGCACGTTTATTGGGGACTAACTACCAATAAAAGTGCCCGAAAACGGTGCTACAGTCTATGGGAACAAGGACCATGTCCAAGAGGCAGTATTCTGATCCAGCTCGAATTGGTAGTGACTTGTACCGATGGCTACTTACATGACCAGCTTTCCCAGGCACCGCCTATCTCAAGGAATCCGAACTGCCCTCAAAATGCCAAAAATTGCGCCTAAATAAAGACACTCTCGTAATTTTTCTAATAAGATTTTGATTACCATCATACTTATGTGAAGTGACTAAAACTCGTGGGAAATAAAGCTAAATATTTATATACACACGTATGAATCTGTTAAATACAGTGGATAAAAACAAACTATTTCCAAAACCGCCTCTTTTATAATATTTCTCGACTAAATAACAAACTAACCTAATACTAATATTGTAACTATATAGAATAGATTTATAATTTTCTCAGTTTCTCTCTCTCTCTACGACTCCCTCCCGCTTGACCTCCACCCGTTTACAAGTGGAGCAGAACATTCCGGGTGGCTCGAGTAACCACGGTAACGACACGTCGCGAAGCAGATGCATCCATCTAGCTGCTCTTCGAGGAATCCCAAATCCGGCCCTGACGTCACATATCATTGAAAGTATTCTAGAAGACTCTGCCTTTAGTCTCTCTACCAATAAATACTCCACCGTTCGCTTTGTGTAATCAGTCTTTTGGCGAGAACGTATAAAACAAAATCATTTACGTTCTAATATTAAAAAAATAATTATTATAGCAAATGTCTGCCTAAACTTGAGGAAATGAGGAAATAAGGCTGAGCTATACATTTAATTGAACTGTTGCATAGTATACTTCAATAACTTCAAAGAAATAAATGCGAAATACCATTTTTAAAGTTAAAACCGAAAACGTGTAACCTAAAATAATCTGATTGGGTTCGAATCGAGTTTCTTCAGATAAAAAGACAATAGGCTACTTAATGAATTTAACATAATATAATAGCGATGTACACAAGAATATATAAATTATATGAAATGATAATATATTTTTTGTAGGAGACAAAACATTTTCATAATATTTATAAATATCCTGATTATATACTCTAAACTGTTTAACGTTTAAAGTTATTGTATACAGGACGAATCAAAATATATTCTGTATATTAAGCTGTTCAATATATTTTTAGTTAGAATATTAACTTTGTATCATATCAAGATGTATCTTTTTTCTGACTTTCACCAAACATATGTATGGAACATTCCGGTTTATTTTTAGTAATATTCTTTTCTCCGTTTGTTAACAAGCCGACCATGCAAACAAGAGAAAGTTATTTTATATACCGGACCGCAGTATTCTTTTTCACGAAACCAGAGTGACAGACACTTATAATTTCATTCTAACTTACTTAGCCAATAAAAAAAATATTTTTCAGTTATTGTAAGAATAAAATTATGAAAAATACACTCACACACATACAAACAAATTAGAACCACATTAAACTATTGTTAGCTATGTCTTTTGAGTTTTAATTTAAAAATACGAATCTGGTGGATGAGTATGTTTCACGAATTTGAATTTATGTTACGTAATACACGTAGTGTTTATGTTATACCAGTTGACCGGTAAAAAACTGCGGAATTCAAATATAACTGTAAATAGAATATTATGCAATATGGTGTGGTAAGAATTACTTCACATGACAGTGAAAGTGCCGAATTCCATCCCTTAATTTTTTATACACAAAAATAATAATTGGAGAGAATCTGCTATAGGAACCAGTTTACTATTTTTCATTTCTAACTTGTTTTCAAACTTTCACCATACAAAACCCATCATCGTCATTTTATATGTGATTGTTTAAATGGCTCAAGCTGAAACTTCCTATTTTTAGTATTAGTCACCTGAAAGCCAGTACAGTAACATAATGCTACTTCAACTGGTTGTTAACCGCTGGGCAATACTTGCTGTAATTGTGATCCTATTTTTACTATGGTATTGGACCCGTTCACGTTTCGTCCGACTTGTAAACGCTTTGCCTGGACCTAAAACGTGTTCGCTTTTCGGGAATGTACTTCATGTAATTGGTTTGGATGAAGAAGGTTGGAATCTAATAAGTTAAAACCATAAAAAATAATATCTTGATGATAATTTTATTTTTGCGAATCCATAGGAATTTTAAAGTTAGCGCATTTGGAGTTTCCCAGTAAATTTGGACCTATTTATCGGTTTTGGGGTCCAAGGAAGGCGTTTGTTATTATAACCTCTCCAGAATTGATGAAACCCATTCTTTCAAGCCAGAGTTTAATAACAAAGGGCGCACTATACGATTTACTAAAGCCTTGGCTAGGTGTAACTGTGTTTCTCAGTACAGGTAAAGATCGTATATTCCACATATATAGATTTTATAGTTACTAATATAATTTCTAATTAATGACAAACTTTATATTTTTCAATAGGTGGCATTTGGAAAGCTCGTCGCCGTTTGCTAACGCCTACCTTTCACATCAAGATCCTAGAGGGTTTCTTGAGTATATTTAACGAGAAGGCAATAGATTGTACAAACCAACTAGATGAAATTATATCTAGCAAAACTAATTCTTGCGAAGTGGAGGCGTATTCATTAATGACCAAACTTGCACTGGACATTATATGTGGTATTTAATCATATATATGAGCATAAAATACGATTATATTATTTTAAATAAATAAAAACAAACCCTTTTCAATGTTAGAATCTTTGATGGGTAAGCTTGATAAAACCCAATCCGAAAAGACAACATATTCCAACAATGTAGAGAAGTATAATACATTATTTATTTTACATTTGTTACAATGCTTATTTTATGGCACGCGTCAATTTGAATCTGAATTTCAATATTGTTAAGGTACCAACGTTGCACTGTGAAACGAGCAATGAATCCTTTTATGCTAATTAATTGTTTATTCAAGCTAACATCTCTTGGTCGAGAAGCTGGTAATTGTATCAAGGAACTCCATTACTTCACTGACACTGTAGGTTTATATTACTTTGATTAATTTACCAAAATTGAAATAAGTAATAGCAATGATAATTTATTTTGCCAGGTAATTAAAAACCGGCAAGAAATATTGAAAAAAGAAACGAGTAAAATAACAGACGGTTTCGACGATTCTAAAAGTAATGAATTTAAAAATATTTATATTCTCTAGAATATCACATCATTAAGTATTTTATTTACGATAGGAGAACGATTATCGTTTTTGGATCTGCTAATTAAAGCTGCTGAAGATGAGAACGTTGTTTACACTAAGGAAGAAATCCAAAGTGAAATTGACGCTTTCATGCTTGCTGTAATGAAATTCAATATTTTTCAATTTAGTTTTAGTTATTGAAAATGTGTTACAATATTATATGTCCAGGGCCACGATACTACTGCTTCAGCTATGAGCTGGTTCTTGTACTGCATTGCCCGGTATCCGAAAGAGCAAGAGAGAGTGGTTGAAGAGCTTGACCGCGTCTTTGGACCCAACAACGATCGACATTGCACCAACCAGGATTTGTCTGAGTTGAAATACTTGGAATGCTGCGTTAAAGAAGCGCTGAGGCTCTACCCAAGTGGTCCTAATGCCTTGAGGAATCTAACCGAAGATATTGAAATTGGTAAATTTGCGTAGATCATCGTTAGACTATACGCCATTCCTATTACTAAAAAAGAACTTGAAAGTATACATAATGTGTTTTGCTACCACTCATGTATTAAGGAGGCTATACACTTCCAGCTGGGATAACAGTAGTATTATCAATTTACGGAATGCATCACAATCCGGATGTTTTCCCTGATCCAGAAACATTTAAGCCGGAGCGATTCCTACCAGAACAGAGTGAAGGAAGGCACCCTTATGCGTTTATTCCTTTTAGTGCTGGCCCTCGCAATTGCATGGGTAATAATAATGAAAATGATAATAACTTCAATGTGATTTCCGGATAAAAATATTCTTTCTGATAGGTCAAAAATATGCGATGATGGAAATCAAAGCCGTGATGGCCATTTTACTACGAAAATTCCGTTTTTCTTCGTCTGAGGATCCTAATGAGCCCTTGATGACTCCTTCAAGTATTTTCGTTCTCAAGCCTAAGAATGGAATAAAACTAACCATTACAAAACGTTAATATAATGCCGTTTGTAGATTAAAACACTATTGCCAAGTAATACGTCATAAAGATGAAAAACCCACCAGCAAATTGTTGCCTAAAATTTTATTTGATCCATCCAACAGATACCTATTAAGATGTTCAAATACTTAAATATATTACCTTACGAATACTATACATATATTCCTTGGGTTAAAAAGATATATACTCTCGCATAGTCTTTTCTTAGTCTTGCCTTTTTAGTGTTTTCAATGCTGTTGCTTTACAAAGTCGCATTTTAAGATATATTTTTTTTTTAAATACCAATAAATACCATAAATGTTTAAGGAACAATATTTTTAAATTATATTTTTGTAGCTGTTTTTCCTTGTATTTTAAGACGTATGAATATTTTTATGATTGAAATATGATCCTTTTTATTGAACAAAGAACGGTATAATACCACGCATTATTTATCGGGTTGATACATTTTTATCAATAAAAATTGTGTGTAAATTTTAGAAAGCTTCTTTAGCTAAAAATTATTGATGAAAAACTAGAGAAAAGCAGGTTTCTACAAAATAAGTCAAATGAGAAGTGACAAATAGGGACAATATACATACTCAAACGACTCCTTTTCTTTTTATATCTAATTATTTAAATTTTCTTTCCATTTTTACATCTCCTTTATCAAAATTTAAATTCTAGATTCCATCGCCATAATTTTTATGTTAAAGAAAGCCTAAAAAACTTTGTCTATAAATATACTATTCAATAATTTCTGGTACAAAGCCATTTTTCTATAAATACATTTAAAGTAGCTTTTAAATATTAAAATACAAAAGATTATTTCCGATTATGTTTATCCTTAACTTCTTTTCTCTCTTCTACTTCTACACATCCTTTAAGAAAATTCATTTTTCTTAGATTCTATTGCCATTATTTTTATGTTGTAAGGTAAACCTAAAAAAAGTCTAAAAATTCATTAATTTCTGGTACAAAGGCATTCTATAAACATATACAGTAGTTTTTAAATATAAAACTACAAAAAATTCTAGAATTATTGAAATATTTTGCTTTTTCATAGCTAACCTATACATTTTTTTCATAGAAAACGATCATAGGACGATGGATTTTTATTCCATAAAAACTATAATACACAATACTTTTGAGCAAGTTTACTTTCATTTCATATACATCCTTATTTAGATCAATTCTATTTATAACATTGAAATGTGTAAATGGAATCACGGAGTTCATATTTCAAAATATACTTAACTTTAAGTTTACTTAAATAACTTTACTACTTACTTCAAATAAAGTTTACTTTGAAATAAGGAAAGTTTTATGAAACCTGGTTGATAGGATCAATCTCATTTGCAGATATCCTTGAAATTATTTTTATTTTATTTTGATATTATACTGGATTGAATTTGTTATATTAATATAATCATTTCGATTCGAAAAAGAATTTTCCATGTGAAGATGGAAAAAAAGATTTTACCTATATAAATCTTTCACAAGCGAAGATTCTTTAAAAAGAGAAAGCATCATGAGCAATGAATCTTGCAATGAATAAAGCTCAATATTCTAGTTTCAGAAATTGAAATTTCATTTGTAAACATTTATTTCTGTTGTTACATTCTTCTATCTTCTAATGAAGATAAACCATAAAGCCTATTGTAAGAGATATCACAGAATAATAAAACTTATTCAAAGTACATTTTAGCTACGTTTTCTAGGGTTTTTTAACGTTTGCTTTGTTTCGGCGTAGGTACGGCTGTCTCAGATTTAATTAATACGTTAAGTAAAGTTTGGATATTCAATGTTTAATCAAGATTTTCTTTGTATGTGGAAATATAAGGACCACATATAATTTTAATTAAATGTAAATTCTTAGGTTAAAATCGGCGGGTTTTCTACATCATGAAGAGAAAGCTGAAAAAGAATGCAGTTGGTGAACATATTATTATTAGCAGGTTATATATAATAGTTATATCTAAGTTTTGAAATGATTGCTATTCAATTTTTTACCCTCGTTTTTTACAGGATATCCTTAGTATATTTCATCAAATACAAACTAGTTTTGATTATCCTTTCCAGGGTAAATTTCACGACAAAAATTCTTCCACATGTGAAATATAGCAAGTTTGGATTGATGTCATAGTTCACGATACTACCACTGCGACACAATTGACTTGAATAGACGGAGAAGTTAGCTTTTAAGTTTTTAAAGGAAGTCTACAAAAGTTTGTTTTGTGTGTGTGTGACGAAAATAATCTAAAACCTTAAATACTAGGGTATTATATAAATAACTACTGAAAAACATATCGAATCGAACTTAAGTATAATTTCCTTAAGATAAGACCTGTCAAATAAAGTATGTGGATCAAAGAAAAAGAAAAACAAAAGTCTAGAATCTGGAAGAATTAAGCTATACATCATTTTAAATTTTATTAAAATCTTCAGTTCACTAATAAAATGATAAATATTTGTATTGATTATAATTCGATTTTTTGGGGGAAAATTTCATTTAGAATGCAAGCATTAGCTCCGAATAACATTCTATACATTGTTTTAAGTTTATATGATGTAAATCAAACGTCCTTGTGTTTGGAATAAGTTTCGAAACGCTGCACATATTCAAGCGTGAACGCATGCATGGCCTCGCAGGTACAAAACTATCAAGCGATATAAAAAAAGAGGATGACATACCACTTTTTTTTTGCTAACCGCAAATATTTATTATCTACAGTATCATAATGTGAGACAGCAGATGGTCACCTCTAATGGCTTTGACATTCAAAACACTAATAAGATTTGTCTTAAAGACATTTTTTTAATTAGTTGTACAAATTATATTAAGTTATGTATTAAGTTATAATAGTATTCCGTTAGATTATTCAAAATTAGAATACATGTTCATATTCACCACTCACATTATTTTAAGAAGTGGTCTATTTTGTATAAATAGCCGGGAAATTCTTGGAAAGAAGCCAGGCGCATCATATGGCTTCGTCGTCTTATTATACCCTCATTTTATTACCGACCACAAATTAGTGCCATCGTTATCATCCTAATTTATAGTATTTTATTGGAGAAGTTGGTCTGTGTATATATAAAGGGGACTCTAGTTTCTCAAACTCGAAAAGAGAACCCATTCAAAATGAATCCAAGTAACAACAACACTCATCTTTTCTTTCTTTCCATTTTTATTTTAATCCTGATTGGCAATCAGTTGGAAAGAGCTCAAGCATTTCCACATGAAGAGTAAGTTATTTCATATAAATTACATTCAATAATCATTCTGATATTTTAAAAAGCATTATTAGCAACAAAAGTTATGAAGCTTCAATCAAAACAGAGCACGAGTTAATTCTCGACCAACCAATGACTAACATCATAACTGGTGATTCTACTGAAATGAAAGCTATTCATTTTAAAGCCCAACTAAGTAGGCCTAAAGCAAAATCACAACAATAAATTTATAAGCTTAGAATGCCTGAAAATGGAGATGAAGATCTATTCGTAAATGAGAACATCTCTGCAACATTCGATCACGATGATTCTTATCTAATGGTCGACCAAGATGAAGAAAGTGATTACCGTCATCTTGCAGAAAAGAAAAATCACGTCGGCTGCTATTATTCACCATCAAGCAGTATCGCATTGTGCAACGGAACCATTCAGCACCTTTCCCTCATCAGAAAAGAAATGCTCCAGAGTCTCAACAACACGGTCAATCAGTTGATGACAGCTATTCGTCTACAGACCATCGATTTGGTCAAAAATCATTTGGTCAACATCAAAGAAACGTGGGCTCGAGTAGAGCACATTAATAAAGTGCTTATCGACTACGTGATGGCTGTCAATACTGCTCGATTGGAACATGAAGTAGAACTCAATCAGAATCTGAAGCGGGTTATAGATAAGACCATCAACGATGCAGAGATGTTTCTATTAGTTCATTGTGATGATAACAGCCATCAACCTAATACGTATGTTGCGTATAACATTCATCAAAATTTGATAATAAGCCTTACAAATAAATCTTAATATGACTTTTTTTTTACATACAGATGGTTCAAAAACCAAGATTCATCGAAGCCTGAATGGCCCATGATTCCAACCATTAAAAGACCTACCCCAATACCAATGGATGATCAAAGTAGGCTTAGGGAATTGAGAGAAAGCAGAAAAACATCAGTAGAGCTCCTCAAAGGCTACAAATTCAACGTAGAATTTCTGGCAGCAGCTAACAATATAGAAGGAGCTTTCCACACTTTTTCGGTCTACATTAATGACCCTAAATATGGGATTTGGCCCAAGATCATCTCAAAGAGCATCGGAATTTATGAAATCATCGTTCGAGATGTGCGCAATCCAAGACGAAAATCAGAAATCGAGGCAGAAGAGAAATATCAGAATGAACTTCTAGATACCTATGCAGCCATTCTGTTCGCTGCTAAGTATAAAGCTATAGGAATCAATAAATAAATTTCATTTTTATAAAATTATTACAAAATTGTAATATTAGAATGCGTCGCTGCAAGTCTCGTTTCGAAACCTACTTCCCTCCAAAAGCTCGATGCATTAAATTCACATCAGAAAAAGATATTTTAGGTGCCTGTCCTGATAATCAAATCATAGTGGATGGTTCGGATAACCGTGGAACTTGTGCCTGCAAAAAAGATGAACCAACCATACTCAATCCTATCGATAGTCAATGCTACGTAGAATTTTCTCAAGTAAGATCTTATCTTTAATTCCTTTTAAATCTTCAAAAAACTATAAGTGATTGTTTTAAGGGCCCTTGTTTGCATTTTAACCAATGGTGGGTGATGGCTGATACTGGTTTACCAGAATGTCGCCTGATTCCCGATAATTGCCCACCGGATGGAAAACACGTCTTTTGGAGTCCTCATAATAATGGGCTTAAACGCTGCTATCGTATAGGAGATCGTGGGCCCTGCCCTATAAATGAGATAATCACTCGCAAAGGATTGAAGATCTACTGCAGTTCTTGACACAGCAACTCTTTGAATGACGAATTGGAAAATTTTGAATTTCTAATGATGAAAAGTGATCTATTCGATCGTTTGGAATAAAAACGAAATTCGTAATTAAATTTTAGTGATAGCATGAAACAGATACTTATTCATGCATGCAATATCTCTGTGGTTCATTTATTACTGGTGTTGGTAGTGGCGGTGTTCTTTTACATAATACATTTTTTTACTATGCATATGCTATCTAAATTATTGATTTATATTGCTCTTCGTTTTGAATGATTGCATTTTCATTATTTTGGAAGCAATATTCGTTGTTATTGTGATGGAAAAAATGGGACGTTTGGGATCTGAGCCTCTCTTCTAGTTGATTGATTCTTTCTGAATTTCTTTCATTATGAATTTTCAATTCCTCGTTCGTTGTTAGAAGGACGATTTCTCTGTTTTTCAGTAGAGATACATCGTCAGTTAGGGACTGAACGGAAGCTTTGAGATCTTCTATTTGCTTGAGGAGCTCTCCTTCTGACTAAAATAATATGAAATTTTTAATTTATTGAACAAATTGTATTGAAAAAGAAAATATTTACCTGGTTTTCAGTAGACTTATCTTCAATTTTTATTGTGCTATCAGTTTCGACAACAGCATCCACTGCCAGGTAAAAGAAAGCTGTCCATCAAAATAAAATGTGAATAGTAAGCAGCAAAGAAAAATGCATATTTTTAAATAAGGTATATACTACCATCAGTTACTCTTGCTGGAGCAGTTAGTGAAACTTGCAAATAAATTACATTTAAACTGGCTGAGATCAACCAAAATGTGTACATGTTCATAGTATTGCTGGATTTTTTTCCCAACCACTTGAGGCAGTTAAAAGAACTAGAACTATTTGTAGCTGCTGGATTTTTTGAGAAATTCAAATACATTCAGGTTTCTTTTTATTAGCACATAGTTAAAAAATAGATACTGTAGGAATTTACTTTTTGGTTAGTTTCCTGTAATTAACTATAACTTTTCAATATATTATTATACTTCCAGTCATCCAGTGAATTATTATCAATATTATTATACTTCCAGTCATTTAGTGCATTATTATCAATTTTAACTGCATTTATACATGAAAAAGAAAATATACATCAAACTGAACTTGTACTGCAAAGTGTAATTTTATTGGGGGATTTTTGAACCGTAAAAAATAATTCAACCAGCAGAATTATGATGAATTCTCAAATTCTTTCTCTTTATAAAATAAGCTTACAGGGTATAAAACAGAATCTGATTCTATTGGTGAAGATTAATCCTCATAGCCGCTCAATCGCAAGTAAACCTCGAGTAATATATGTTACAAACTTATTTATTAACTACTTAGTTTTGGCCAAGTAGCTAGAAAAAATTACAAAATTAATTGTCAACCTTATTTTTTATACCATAAACTTAAAAAATTTAAGCCTAATTAAAATCGAGAGAAAAAAATTCGAAAAAAATTTTAATTTCAGGACTGGCAGGTAAATATCAATAATCATCAGCCCTGATCAAACATGTGTTGTAATACGATGTAGTAGAGAATAAAACTTAACCAACATGAATAGAAACAACAACAAGCACTGTTTTTACTTTTTATTGCGTTCGTGTAAAAATAAATTAGATTTTGAAAACTTGAACAGAAACAGCAATAAGATATGGTAGAACTGGAAAATTCAAATCGTGAACAGAACAACGTACAGGGACGGTATATTAAAACAGGAGAAAATAACTTTTCCGCGAGCTGCGTGAACCGGAACATTAGGTGAAGACGAACAGCATGACCATAAACAGCGAAGAATGCAAATAGTAGGACTAACATAGAAGCGGTTTACTAAATATTATCGCCCTGATTTATTTTTATTTCATTTTAAAAGTCTTTGCTATGTAGAGCTACGACAGTTAAGTTTTCCTTTTTTTGAAACTCAAGTTTATTTGGAAATTATTTATAAATTCTGTGCAGCCAATTCTTTCTCATAATTCGGAAATTGAAACAATGTTTTATTTTTATTTTTATGTTTTGTATTCATGCCAATTGTATACAACAACGCTAGTCGCGCACCAATCACCATCGATAAATGATCAAATCCTTCGCTTCTTAACAAATTGGCCATCTTGCGCCAATTTCTTAACCTTTTGAATTTTAAATGTCATCACGTTTTATTACGACATTACTGGGGCCAATCACATTACAAAGATACTAAAATAGATTTGAACCTTATTAAGTTTCAGGAAACTAGCTACTAGTCATCAACTAACGAGTTGACACAACGCAAGTTGACACAACTTGCGCTGTTCCCTTAACCTTTTCATTGAAAATCGTACCGTATTTCATTGTGACACTAGGTAACTTTCAGCAGATTCCATCTCAAATATTTATCTTAATAAAGGAAATATCTAAAAATATGTTTTAACATTCAATGGCTGGCTATAGTAATTGATAATGAAGTTCTCATTTAAAATAATGTAATATACTAAACGATAATTACATGAAATGTTGTTATGTTAGAACTATCAGCTGCATACAATAAGCAGAGAGAGAAAGTTATATATTTTTCATGCTAATTATCTTAATTTGAGTCGCATAATTAATTATTTGAGTCGCACACTAATCGTACGAAATTCGACAAAAATTTAAAACTTCAGATAAAATCTATAAATATGTATTTATTAAATTTTATTTTTCTGACTACGTTTATGATACAGAGATACAACTATTTTTGTACTGTTTTTGTACAGAAATACAAAAATAGAATTGAACTTTAAAAAATTTCCAGGAAACTAGGTAGCTGTTCGTCAACTTGATGGTGTCAACTTGCGCTGTTCCCTTAACCTTTACATATTTTTTTGTTTTTTCACGTTTCATGGGGACGCTAAGTTTCAACAAATACTGTTCGAGATTATCGTATTACGAAAATATCTAAGAAAAGACTTGAACTTTAGAAAGAAAACCAACTCTTGCTTAGCTTTCATAATTTTAACCTTTAGATTTTAAATTTGATATCTAATTTTAGCAAATGACATGCAGGAAAATCATATAACCACAATGATATTTAACAAATGAATTTCAAAAATCAAATGGCTATATATTCCGCAATACAGACATCGGCCGACATCAGTTGTTTTTCTTCTGATTGAACAGAAGGTTGATTCATTCAAAATCCAAAAACCAAAACGCTGACCTGTAAGTTTGCTTTTTCAAATTACATTTTAATTTTAAATTTAATTGGGTTGTTCATATATTCACTAGAAGATCCCCACTCTCTACAAGAATGGCTTTTGTGGCGCTTCTATTCACTCTTATTTTGATGGTAAGCTGTAATTTAGACTAATCGAACATATACTTTTCTAATTGAACATATACTTAACATCTCAACAGGCTTCCCAAGTGATTCCTAATCAAAGCAGCAACAAAACAGGAGAGACTGGCCTGGAAGGAGCAACATTTGACATCTTTCTATTTTTCATGAACCTCAAGGGCCGGTTAGACAGTGCTGAGAACAAACCAGTTGGACAATGCGGAGAAAAGGAGCACAAACAGCGCGAACGGGAGCTTCGCAAAAAGGAACAAATTGAACACGCCAAACGCGTAAAGAAACTTCAGGAACGCGAAAAACGTGAACACCACAAACGCGAAAAGAAAATGATCGAACGTGAAGAGCGTGAACACCGCAAACGTTTAGAGGAGCAACTCATAAGCGAACAAATTCGATTCAACGAAACCCAAAGAGAGGCACACATCCGCGAACAACGAGAGCACATCGAACGCGTACAAGGACTGCGTCAAAGCGAGCAAGAAGAACACGACCAACGCGTTAGGGGACTTCGCCAAAAGGAGCAAGAAGAACACCGCCAACGTGTAGAGGCACTACGCAAAATCGAAGAAGAAGAACACCTCCAACGCCTACTCGACCAGCAGAAAGAAGACAAAGATTGCTTATGCGAAAAGGATGAACTCTCGCTAATTGACCAAACTACACTTGAACCATTTATACCAAGTGAAGATCCGGAACCAATCATCATTGATCCAGTGCCAGTTTCGCCGGAACCACCTGTAGCCGGACCAGGATGCACGGGACCAGGATGCAAGGACCAGATTCCACGGGTATCAGGACGCAATAACCGAGGACGGAAACATCGACCATCTCGTCGTCCTCGTTATCCCTCCGAAAATGATATCTCCCCTGTCCAATATCTTTACTAAGGAAAGTAATGTGTAATAGCCGTTTATGTTTTTTTCCCATTCAATTAAGTGCTTTTCATCAGCATCAACGATGCAGTAATGTTGTCATTTTCAATAATTACGAACACTGAATTCGTGAAAATATAAACATAAATCTGCTGTTATCTCAATGTTTCTTACAATGGAAAATTACACAATTGGCCTTCTCTGATTGTTCGCATTTACTTTATTAACGACATTTTTAAAGATTATAAAAGGTTGAAATAAATAATAAAACGGGGTAAAAATAAAATTACCCTTCTATTGATATCCGATATTAAATGAGTTTATAATAAATACAACAATCATTACTTAAAGGTAATAACAGTTTAAGTCACAACTGTGAACTAAAAAGATAAAACATGAAATAAATATGATATCACGCGCGCTCTACATCTACCTTCATGGTAACCGGATGGATTCCTGTTACATATTTTGTTACGTCTCTTCCTTTTTATTTGGAAAGGAACCACCGAACCACATAATTTAAAAGAGTGTTCGTTTTTAGTTAATAACTAGCACCGAAAGGAGCAACTTTAGTTAACATCCTACAGAAATTTATCACTTGCAAACTGTTTTTTAGTCACATTCTTTTTTCTGTTTTATCTTTCCAAGATCGTCTCAAAGAGCATCGTCATCTATGAAATCGTCGTTCGAAATTATCCCAACCACTGAAAGCTGTCGAAAAATATAAAAATATATTTGTAGCTTTTGGCTTAAATCCAAATATATATTTAGGTGTTTTATTAACAGAATGGTGAAAAGTTTTTTACATATTCCAAGAATATGGTTGATTGAGAGTTTTGTCTTGTTGGTAATACTTCAATACATAGTTATAGTTCCAGCATATTTTTATCAATATAAACTGCACTGACAAAGACTACAAGTGTATTTGTGTTTTATAGGGAAAAACTCGTGTACCATAAAAAATAGTTTAAGCTCCAAAATCATGGTAAATTCTCTCTTAGGAGTCTTGCAGAGGAAGTAAAATAATTCAGATTATTCTGCTGAAAAAAATTATTATAAGTCGTACAACCAATGACCTTCAAGTAATATTACGATATAGTTTTAAAATTCGAAATAAAAAAAACTGTTTTATTCTCAACTTTATAGTTGAAACATGACTTATGATATAAGTCGATGGCAAACTTATAATTAACTAGTTCTGAGAATAAATTGAAAACAATAATAAGCCGATTATTAAACGAATAAATATTTTAAATACAGTACGGAGAAAAATCCAAATGACCTTGGTCATTCTATCATGTCATTCTTTTTATTCCAAGAACTAATTTTGGTTTATATACTGCATTTTATTTTGTTTTTTAAGAAGGGTTTTTTTTACCGTGGGAGTCTTCAGTTATTTCTCGTCCATCATACCGGACGCATGCAAATAAAGTTTGTGGCAGTTCATATTATATCAAAAATCCTCAATCACACAAACAAAGGCCTCCTGATTTACCATTGATCACCATAATGGTAAATATTCGTAATTGTAAATAAATGGTTGATTTCATCGAATAAATGTTTGTTACATATCATTTAGGATTTTTCCAATGTCAAGGAAGGAAATTCAATTCAAAACGATCAGCTTAGTAATCAAGCAGATGAAACGGGTAAACCAGAGAGGGAAGAATGGTACTACTATGATCCCAATAAGTCTAGGCGCGTGCGATACATCTATTGCGATCTTTGTGGCTACCAAACCACTTGTCAGAGAGCTCTAACGGATCATATAAAATCGTGCCACCCATTAGCATCTTCACGAATGAATTTACCGGTGCCGCAAAAACGGCTACATCAACCTGTGTTCAATCCATCCTTCTCTGCATTTCAGGAACGTGGATTAATCATTGAAAGTAGTAAGACGATTCCATCGCCATCACGAAAGACCCCTATAAATAAAGAAGTATACTATTTGTACAAGTCTATTTTTAACATGATTCCTTCAAATTATAATTTACTTTACAGAAAATTTCTGTACCGAAAAAAGACAAAAAAGTGCGGGAATGTAAAGATTGCAATTACTCTACTCATTTTTCAGCTCAAATGACCCTGCACAAACTTTGCCATCAACGGATCTCAGAGTTCAAGTGCAATCGCTGTAGCTATTCTTCTCAATTTAAGATTAGTATGACTCGGCACAAGAAGTATCATCACAATAATAATCCGACTAATGATGGGGTGGAAACCATCCCTTAAAACCTTGAGGTAATTTAAATTATTTCGCAATACATTATACTTATTTTTAACCTTCGTGAATTTAATAAAACAGGTAGAAGATTTGGATTTTGAGATTGTCTATGAAAGTGAGCCAAAAAAAACGGAAAACAGATGCTGAATTCGAAAAAAGTAAGTTGTAAAACAGAACTTATATTTCTGTAAATCTAAAAAAAAAATAATTCATACTTTTTTTAGTCAAAGCAGAGACTCATAAAAAACAGTTAAGAGGCACCATTCGCTTCGCTCATTTTAATCTCGGAAAATTACGACAAGAAGTAAATCAACACGTTCAAAATCGTAATGAGAAAAAGAAAAAATTGATTTGCTGCAAAGTGCACTATACTTGATGCATCGGAGAAGGCCAAAAGCAACGAAGCAACCTTGGTGAAATTTGTCATTACAGAGGTAGAAATTCAAGAGAAGAAAAAGGAGCTGTCCATCAAACAAATTCGAACCGAATTGGGACTTCGAAAGCAGCAATGCCAGCTCGCCGAATTGAAATTAGCTTCAATTGAAGAGGAGATTAAAAATATCACACAAGATTCGGAATTGATTGCACATATCCAACACCTGAAAGGCGAATTAAAGCGGATTGGAATTGAGTTGGAAGTTATGAAGAAAGAAAAAGAAAATGTATCCAAGAATTTGGAGAAAGCTAGAGAGGCTTATGTTGAAGCTAAGAAACTAATCCTAGCTCTCAAGGCAGACTGAAATGGAGCAGTTTGAATCCGAATGGAAAACATTTGTTCTGGGAAACAGCACGGAGGAGCAGTTCAATCGACTTATCATTTCTACGGAAGAGAGAATAAGGGACTATTTTCAGTTGTGAAAATATGGGAATGGGCTCATCTTCGAGCTCACTTTTAAGAGAATTTTTAATGAATAAAGGATACTTAACAACATAACTCTTTTCTTTGACAAAGTGACCACGTGAATGAATAAAATGACAGGTGACACTCCCTACTTTTTTGTTAAATTTATTTTGATTTAAAATTTTCTTTTGACGTAAAATTTGTAAAAGGGAAAAAATAAACTCAACTGGTGTGTGTAAACATGCACTTAAGTTTCGATTAACTTTTAATAATATACATTGATATATTGAAACAAAATAAAACATGGGATGCCAATATGTAGCGTGAAACATACATGTTACAATTACATCATAAATTATACAATAAATAAGATAAATAAGAGTTCTAGTTTTGTTCTGATTATTCTGTTGCATAATCGTGGGAATAAACCATGGTCTTTATCCTTGAGAAAATGAAGGGGATTGGCTGAAGTGGATCGTCATATCTTTCATATTTTAAATCCTTTCTGATTTCATTTTCACCATCGATAACTTGACATCTTCGACCGTTACCATCGTAGATTTTACCTGCAGCCTCGTGAGATTCCGACATCTCTTTGGGTGTGCGAGCTAACCAGGAAATAAATCCATGGGCGTAGCATTCTCTCAAAGGAAATCTGGATCGAATGTCGAACATCCTATTTGATATGGAATTATATTAGGATAAAATGTTAATTATTCCAAGTCTGCAACCTATACTATTTATCTGTAACAAAAACTATTCGACCACTAACTATATATCAATATAACCAAACTGCGAAAACTTTGCCGACATTATCAACAAAATGAATTTGTTTTAATGTTACGTTAGTTGAATTTAACTTCAGAGTTGTTGTTATGAATAAGAAACTCGTTTCAACTATATATTTTACTATTTGAAGGATAACTAGTTTGAAGTCCTAACATCATACAACCCAAAAGTTCCAAACTGTTCATCTTGTATCCCAACGTGTCTTTGCTTGTTCTAGTCTCTATAGCTCCTCAACTGAGTATTAAACCCACGAGAACCGGATATTCTTCTTTACTTTTCAATTTATTGTAATTTTTAGCTGCGCTTTATCTATAAGAAAAAGACTTACTGAAGCTAAAATATCCTAGCCTATAACTATAAACCTGGTGTAATAATCTTCATACTTATTCAACAAATGAAAATATGCGGTAAACTACTACTATATCAAACCTATAGCAAAAAATTGTCTATTATACATTATACTATGATTGCTGAACCAGCTAAAAATTGCAAATAGCCAGATTCATGTTTTCGCGAGTACCGCTAAATACTACGAGATCAAGAAACAATAAAATATAAGACATTTTTATAACGAGTGATTCCCTTCTTTTACCTCTCATTCGAGTAAAGTGGGACTCCCGTTTTTTCTGCTACCAAACCGGTGAGGTAAACGTCCCAAAATGGTAGGTAAGGTGTAGTCTGCATGCCAGCTAGTAAAGGAAGAAGTGATTGACCGCCTATCAAGATGTTGGAAGAGCGCAAGAAAACTGGAAAACTCGCCCATGGCCATACTTGAAAACTAGCATACCACTGATCATCTAAACAAAACAAAAAT
The DNA here is from genome assembly GCA_030141595.1 of Chydorus sphaericus. Taxonomy (NCBI): domain Eukaryota; kingdom Metazoa; phylum Arthropoda; class Branchiopoda; order Diplostraca; family Chydoridae; genus Chydorus; species Chydorus sphaericus. The sequence continues at coordinate 8,686,719 of CM057929.1, read as the reverse complement.
ATTCGAATTTTTGTATAATTAGAAATTTATTACATTAAATGAAATTTTACTCGTATTTCTTTGAGGATCCAGGTAAGGCATCTCAATTCCATAGATTCCATTCCTACTCGAATGCGTCGAAGAAAGACTCATTACAGCATCCAATAGGTTCTTGGCATTGACATAAACATCATCCTGAACTTGAAGAATGTAATCAATGGTCGGACAGTTTTTCTTTACCCAGTTCAGGGCAGCTGCAACTTTGCGAGGGGATAGATCGCTATCATTCGATCCTACTTGAATGATATCTCCGTATTTCTTGCTCTCACTTTCGATCAAATTTTGAGCACCTTTAGTTTCATCTAAGCCCAGGATGAATGCAAATCCCAGCACTTCAACTCGATGGTTTATATCTAACCCGTGTTTATTAATCAGTGGATCAGCCCAGGTGCGACGAATAGCTTGACGTTCTTCAAAGTTCGATGGTGTGGATAGAACCATTACAAAGAGGCTTGCAGGGCTCGTATCATCTCTCAATGAAGGGCAGTTATTCTTACGCATCTCCAGTGGATATTGAAAAGAAGCGACGTCATTAAAAATTGGTCCTATATCTGGCAACAGAGGCTCGACATCTTGAAGAGGTTCCAATTTAAAATTGTCCACTGTGTACTGTGTATAGAGCTCGGACATTATTCCAATTCCACCGTACTGCCTCAACACATTTTCGTAAGATCTCAAAGTAACGAAGAGCATTAAAGAAGCGGATATGACCGCTAACCAACGTTGCGCGAATCGCATTCTATAATAGAATTACACTTTGTCGTAATCATAAAAAGTAACAATGCTAACTATTCGAATGTCGCCAAAGAACTAACTAATAAGTATAAGGAACAAGATTTTCTTCTTCTTTTTCCTTCTAATTATAAACAGGTTAAACAAAAAAAACCTGTTATTTGTATCGCGTGCACACTGCAAGGCACTTTTGTAAAAATATCTTCAAAAGTTTATTACGATTGAGATTAATCACAACATAATTTCACAAAAAAGGAACTAATTTATAATGAATGGTATAACAATTCTAAGAAATTATCAGGTGGTACGGATGACATTGGTAAAAGGGAAAGCAACAGGTTCTGAAGGATCCACTGGAAATCCTTCTATCAAATTAGGCATTTCTTCGGAATTGACTGTTGAACTATTTGGTTGGGAATTGAGGTGATTCGTTCTTGTCCTTAAATATTCATCCCTTATCTTCATAGCTTTGGCTGCCAGTTCTGGGAGGTAACACTCTTTCTCTTTGTTATAAAATTCCTTAATAGCTACGTGAGATTTCAACCATTTATCAGCCGTGCTTAATTTCCAAGAAATGACGTGGCGGACGTAGCAAGGATCCAGTGGGAATTTCGGAGTAATGTCGAACATCCTAATTATTAGATTAATGAATGGAGTAAATTAGTTTTTTTTCTAAAATTTTATTGATTTATTGAGAGATTGTCACGGTTGTTAGGTAACATAGTCCCTCTTTTTAGATAGACTGTACATACCCATTATTGTTATAAATTGGGATCCCGGTTTTCTCGGCGACCAATCCGGTAAAATAAACGTCGGGTAGTGAGATGAAAGATGTGGTCTGGAAACCTACTATAATACGGCGAACTAATGTGTTGGATATCAAAAGACTCCCTCCGTGAAGATGAGCTGGAAATGTAGTCCACGGCCAAGTATCATTGCTGGTGTAATTGGTTGAATCTATTTTTTAAGTGTTTTATTTTATTTTTATTTTATTTTTGCTTAGTTTTATTTTTCATTAGAAACTTTTTTTTTTGCTTTGCTCTGCTTTGCTACACTAGATACCACTTTTGGACATACATGTGGTACTCCCTCCGCATTTACGCGCATTTAACGCTTTTTATTTTGACTGACAGCGCGTAAGTACAGACTATACTTTTGAGTACACTATGCGCCCTCTAGACATTTGACGGTCTATCCAAGAATAAAAGCTGCTTATGCCCCGCGAAGGGGGTACCATATATATGTCCATTTATACTCGTGTCTTTAAAAGAATATTAGAAATTGTTATTAATCTAAATTTGACAAAAAATTTCAATTATATGAAGTTAAACTAATAATTTGGTTCTGTTGTTACTGACTTCTAAGTAGATAGAAGAAAATCAGCAAAAAGTATCCTACAATCTTACCATTATTCCGTTGAGGCAATAAGTTAGGATTTGAAGTCCCGAATATCCCTTCTTTGTGTATGAACGCTCTGCTGACCAGAAGGTTTCCTAGATTTCTAACATTAACATAAACATCATCCTTGACCAGAAGGATCTTACCGACCCCTGAACATTCTTTGTCTATCCAATTGAACAGCGCAGCCAATTTTGTAACTTCATCGTCACTTTCTTCCTCGCCCAACTGAATCAGGTCCTTGAACTTTTTTTGTTCAAGATTAACCTCCTCTTGAGTACGAAAATCGTGATTCGGACTGAGGAAGAAGGCAAAACCGGCCACTATGACCGGTTCTGATTCATCGTGGAGCATGAAACGGCCCCAGGATCTACGGATCATCATCCTAGATTCTTCGTTCTCCGCTCTGGATAGAACGGCTACGAAGAGACTTTTACGCACATTTCTCTGCTCGCCGCAAGGTGGAATACTCAATTGGTACTTGAACTGTGTCGCGTTATTAATAATATTAATGCCAATGGCTTGATTGTAACCATCAAACTGATCGGGAGGAGTTTTGTCCACCTCTATTTCTGAATAAGCTTCGACATTGGCTTTAACACGTTGATGATCTTTGATAAAACCACGATGATTGTAATGTGGACGAATCTTGTCAAGGTTCAATGTGAGCGTTAACATGACACCAGTCATTAGAGCGAGGATCCATCGATGGATAAAGTGCATGATGCAGCTGATGCACAGAACTACACGCACTGTGAAAAGACGAATTAGAACTGGTGATGATTATTACAGTGGAAACCTGGTGAGCTAGTTTTAGGTTTTCAAGAAGTGAAGTTCAACCAAAATAAACCGGTTATGCAAAATATAGGTTGCTGTCTGATCTTTATATGGTATATCATCCTATGTAAAGGATGATGTCCCAAGGGCTATTATTTATTTCATAGTCGAATCATCGGCAGTACTAATTTGAATATTTATAAAGTTGTGTTATGCATTCAAATGAACCAAAATTCATTCCATTGTTTCACTAATGAGCGTCAAAGGACTGTTTTCATTTGAAGGTTGGCCATAGATGACATCATCAGTTGGATGATAAGGAAGTTGTACACATTGATGTGGATAGATCCAGATTCTTCGATCGGACCCGATACTTGAACGCCTGAGGCCTTTTAGATGCCTTGTGCTGATTTTGATGTAACTATCAGATTCTGAATGAAAAATCGGAATCTCTTTAACGTAAAGATTGAAAAGGATTCTATCTTGATTGTAGGCTGGACCGAGTTCACTGAAGTAGACGCCCGATGATATTCCATTACGCGATTGATGGATTGATTTTGATTCAAGAATGTCGATCAACTTTTCTCGAGTGGTGTAGTGGTACACGTACAGAGGGACTCCATCTCCTTTCTATCAACATTGGAACTTATGATTACATAAGTTAAATTGATAACTATAGCTTAAATTTAAGAAAATAAATTGTTTGATAACTCACTTTAAAGTCAGAGTTCATCATCTTGTTTCGACAAACTGTTGACTTAAAAAGTAAATGAGAAGAATATAAAACAACAATGGCAACACGTCAAATATATAAAAAAAATAAAGTAGATCAAGCTGTTTTCACTTGTTGTGTATGGGTTTGAATAAAAAATACAAATGTTTTATCAGTAAGTTGGAGCCCTCTTATAATACCTTATCGTATTATTTACTATGATTAGACAGCGAAAATAGTTACAGCTTATACTTGTAACTTATTGATAATGAGTGAAGGATCAGCGGTTATTGCCAGTTATTTTTTACTTAAATTGATAATTGATAAACAGTCACAGATCTGCAATATTTAGTAGCACAGTAAATTAAACTGTTTTATTTGGTTACTACAAAGTAATCAATAACTTTTTCTGTTAAATTAATATTGTTGGAATAATATAATAATTACAATTAAATACAATAATTGTTGGATATCATTTATTAAGACGAGCGCGTTACAGAACTAATTTAAATGGCATGTAGGCAATAAATCTTTTAGTAAGCGACAGGAGATCTTGTGGGTTCGACACGAGACCTTTCGCAATTTTTTCAAATTCGGTTCATTATAATTATAGTTATATCTGAAGACAAAGACTACGTTTTTCTTAAACTTTAAATTATTTATTGTGTTTAAAACACGCTATTTTGATATTTTCTACGTGTATGTTAGCCTTTATACGGTTGACGAGAATTATACAAGTTTCAGTCTAAATGGCACATCACACCAGAAATATTAACCTATCAACAGGAAAACCTAACAATGTCATCGGTGTCACAGTCAAATTTACACTTGAAAACTATTAGGCAAGACTTTCAATGCGGAAATGACCTTTCGTATGTTATTTGGCAATTTATAAGCCTAACCTGTAATCATGCCTAATGTAACTCATATAGTCTTTCATACAACCTTTCTATTTGACCTCCGACAATAATCAAAGTAAAGTACGTACCCGTACTTACACGCCTTAATCCTTGATGGCATCGCGGTACCTTTAATCCTAGGTTTGAGCTTGCATTTGAATGGATTCTTATGTAAAGAGCTAAAAATAAAGGACGGCCCATGTCGGCCCAACTGATTCAAAAGGTCATATTGCCTTTTGGAAGCGGTAATGTGATCATCATAGAAGGTTATAAGGTACACAAATTCATCTACGTTTACCAGTTAAACGCCCATATTGTTTCAGCAATTCAGTCGTTTTTAATATAAGACTATAGATATTATTATTATAGGAACTTATTCGGAGTTTGTACTGCAATAAAATGGTAGTGTACAAGATATGTACATTTAATCTAGGTATACTTCATATATATATAGACATTATTAATTTAATTAAAATAATGTCGCGTCATAAAATGCACCACTGTGTTTTTTTATCAACTAATTCACTGTAGCTTTTGATTTTTTAAATAATAATTTTTAAAAAAGTTATTGGGCTCGATTATAATTGACTCTCTATTAATATACTTCCATCTTATAACAGCAATGATCCATTTGCATGTTATCAGTATAAGTTTCCATCTATTATTTTCATAATTTTCCATGTATTATTTTCCTTAAGCCTGGTTCACACTAGAGACTTTATTGGACCTCGATTATAAGAAAAAAACTGAATTAATTGCGTTCAAACTTGTTAGGCAATCTAGTCTAGCAGAGATTAACTCGTACGTGTTAGAAAAATAAAACCAATTCGTTCAGTAGTTTTCTTAAATTTGAGGCCCAAACTCTCTAGTGTGAACCAGGCTTTTTTACCATATTATATTTATAATTTTATTGTCGATTTTTTATTTTACTTTTTTCATATTTACGGCAACGATTTTTTCAATGTAAACAAAAATATTTTGAGTAAATACCATTTTTATGCGTAAAAAACGACGCAAGCTGCAAAAAATGCATTTTTTTCATATCCATTCCAATAACAAGATTAATCGTCTGCAGAAAGACAATATATATAAACACGTTGTCATAATCTTTTTTTTAAACCTCCTTGTACATATTAAGAACATCAGGCACTATTTGAAATATTATTGTATGATGGGCTCTTGCTATAGAGTATGGCCGACGCTTTCTGTTTCACGGAAATGTAATTTACATAATAAGAAACAAGATTAATATTCAAAACTGTTTTGGATTTTGGATTTTTAACTATCATAGACTAGTGGAATAAAATTCCAACCTTTTTTAGTACAATTCTTCATTTATACAATGTTAAGCTAAAATTCCCCCATAAAATGTCCGATTGTATCACCCTCACAAAAAATTCAACTTATAATGATATAAAATGGCTCTACTTTACACTATATTATTATTAGCAATTACTTAATCGTCTTCAGAAAGGAGCCATCCAATGAATTGGGTGTCAAATTCAGTCTTACTATCTGCCAGTTCTCCTTCGTGTTTAATAAGATCTACGCGATCTCCCTTCATGATTCTCAACGTAGCGATAATATTAACATTTTCAACAATAACATATCCAACTGCCTTTGTATAGCCCCTCGCTACCTCCTTTGTGTTGACACGAAGATGGACGCTCAGAGTGATACTATCCCAGGATTTCATTCCTTTAAAGGCGAAGTAGTAGATGCCACTGACTGGAGCGGTGAATATTCCCTTCTTGTAGTCCATTCCACCGCCGATGTTGAGCCTCTCAATCTCGAACGGAACAACCCCATTAAGGAAATATGATGAATGCCTCTGAACGTTGAAAACGATCCTTTTCTTATCGCTAGTCTTCTTCTGAATGCTGGATGATGTGATGACTTCGTTGGACTCTTTGCCAGGAGACGATTTGATAATGGAATTGGTGTATCTCTTTTCCGTAACTATTAAATAATATATAACAGAGTATGTCCATACATAATATACATGTAAGTTTTTCATTTGTTTGCTTACTTTCTGGATCGTAAAAGAGGGATTTTTGGAACTCACAGAAAACGATTTCAAAGATGTCAATGGCTATTTTTGGATTTTTCTCGGGGGCTCTGAGGACGTAGAAGCCGTTGAGAGTGTGGCCCAAGTAGTTCAGCTCTTTGCAGGTGGAAGGCTCACTATCTTTTGTATTATTTGGCCTTAAGGTATAATAAATGATAAGTAACAAGCTAAAACAAAAACAAGATATGTCTGTACCTTCTGTTGGTCAATAAACTCATGGGAAGAAGTCTGGCCGGGCGTTTTCTTCGCTTATTTGTGGATTTAATTTCCACCCATTTATTGTCTTTTACTAGTTTATTCATTTGAGCTTTTAACTGGGCGACATCTTTTCGGATAAACAGTTCTTGTTTTTCTTTCTCATTTGCTTTTGTCTCCTGGATTCTCTGCTTTTCCTCTATGGCAGCCACTTTTTCTCTTAAATTCTCCTTCCATTGAGATCATTCTGGCCTCCAATATTTTCTAGAATAATTAATAAGTGCTTTGTATTTTCCAAAACTGTTCAAGTTCATATAACTGCTCATTATTATATGTATATGTGTTGTATACCATTTGATCAATTTGAGGTGTTGGTTGACAGGTAGACAAATCTTGGGATTTTTTCACCATGCTGCTTTCATGATCACTATTTTGCTGGCCCTTAGTCAATTTTTGGTGACCTTAATATTTTAATCAATTTAATTTTAATAGTGTAATGACATTGAACTCCATGAAAATTTACTTTGAAACTTGAAAAACTGTTTTCTCGTAATATTATTGTTTTATTCCAACACGAATAAGATAGTTATTTTTGGTTTAAAGAGCCACGATTAGTTAGTTCGTATAGCTCGGTCTCTTCACTGTATATTGCGTGCAGTACCTATACTATTTCATTACCATTAATAATGTCATCTGAAGATACGATTTGGAATAAAGGTGTTTGAACAAGAAAGGTGACGACGACGACCATAAACCAATTTGTGTTCCACATTATTTTTTACTAGCTGCCTTATTAAAAAAATCAATAAAACATACATTATTAAAGTTTATAAAAACAATAAGACTTGTGTTGTGAAAAATGTTTACTTACTTTGTTCCATATGATTCAAACCGGACTGTGATATAGTTCGATATGTCGAGCAGGAATAAGCTGTTGGCTTTGTGAAATTCAAATACATTAAAGAGGACGTGATGCAAATTGGTGGGTGGAAATAAATGTTTCTGGAATATTTTATGGTTCCATTTGAAAGGCTTCAAATCGTAATAAAAAAATAGTTGAATGCATCACGCATCAGATTGTGACGATTAGTAATACATATTTTTGAAAAACCAGTCATGAATTTATTAAAAAGAAAAGTGGAAAATATAAATATGCCCTGAATTTGGTTTTCAATAATTTAACCACAATGCGACATTTCCACAAACAAACAAAATACTATTTCTTTATTACTATTTGTATAAAATTCATATGCGTGAATATAATTTTTTTTCATTTCCTAGCTACGCTGTTTGAAAACAACTATATTCTGATATTTTTTCCGCTAGATTAAAAAAAGAGAACAGTTTGATCCTTTTGTTATGTAGATTACTGTCATGTATTGTCATTAGATCATAGATGTCATTATTGTCATGTAGATTACATGTAAGCAAATACAGCTAGGTTTTACCTGTGGAAACTCGACACGAGCTACCGTTCAACTATTGAAACTTAGTCGGGCGACATTCATTTAACAATAATTTACTATCAAAATCTGTACTAAAAATCTGTACTAAGAAATATCTGAGGGAGAACTTAAAAATTTTCGTTCTCTCCGTCATACTCTTTTCAAAACTCTGATTGAGCTATTAATTGTTAAATTTTTGAACATGTTTAACTCGGTTTAATCATGATCTAAAAAATGAGGATGGAGATAGTACACGCAGGATGTCATTTACTAAGATCTACAGAAGTCTACATTTCTATAAGCCGTATTTTCAGTTTAATGTATTATAACTATTTATAAGTAGCAAAAATTCGAGATTTCAAGTAAGCAAGAGCTTCAACTGGTTCGTGCTTCCCAGAACCATCTAGCGGTTCGATAATAACTCCATTATCAGCGTGAACAAAGAAAGCCACTGACTGGCGTCGGGTGCGGCGCTTAAGTTCCTCTTCCGGCACTCGAACCCGATGAACGGTAGCTACATAACGATCCGAAGTCCAGAACTGCATCAAATCGCCCAGATTAACCAATATTGTTCCAGGGATCGGAATGGCCGCTATCCATTGCCCTTTTGATAATACCTATATTTATTACATGCAAATGTATAAACTGAATTATAATAGCTTGAAAAATGTAATTACTTCTAATCCACCAATATCATCTTGAAGAAGAAGAGTAATGGATCCGTAATCAGAATGAGCTCCACAACGTACTACTCCCGGCTGGATGTCGGAATCTGCCAACGATGGATAATAAAGTGATCGGAATATGGTTCGATTCTTTTCAGCTCCATGGAACATATGCTGATGTCTACTACTGAAAAACTCTTCACCCAATCCTGATAAATTTCGCAATTCAACATAAATAACTAAAAGTTTTGTATTAAAAATGTATACTATTATTACCTAAAGCAATGGCCATGCATTTGAGTACACTAATAGTTAATTTGCATAGATCGGGAGCTAAATGGTGGATTGCACGGCTCATTTCGGGAGCGTGATCGTCTGGATAAATGCCATCGTAAGATGCTACGTCATAAGATTCGCGAATTTCGTGCAGACTTCCAGCATCCAGACTATATACATTGAGAAAGCAACATAGTTTTTTTAAGCAACATAAATTATAAATTGTGTAAATTGATAATACATTTCTTGATCTTGGCCGGTGTAACCATCAGAAATGGCGGGACAAGTCCGGTAAATGTTTTTCACATCTTCTGGTAGATGGAAAAATGTTCTGGATGCCTCAAATACGCGTTCAATCTATGTAAAGTTTAAGAGAGTATTAAATTACTGTTTTTTAAAAAATAATAATAGCTGCAATTGGTAAAAATACCGATTGTTGTGGAACACCGTGATTCTTTAAATAAACGAAACCAACTGTGGAAAATGCCTCATTTAACTCATTGGCGACTCGATTTTTCACCTCCTTATCGGTCTCTATTAATTTATGTTAATATACAGTATACCGTATACATAACAAAATATTAATTTTGTTATGTTGAAATGTAGCTTACCCAAATTTTCGAGATCGACGATTGGTATAGTAATAGCAGCTGCTGCAGCACTATCATCCATGACAGTATTCTTTCAGTTCTAAATGTCTACTATAATATAAAAGTTTTTTTTTTTCAGAGATGAGTCACAGACTTGGAATGGGCGAAACATGTTATCTCCCCTCCAACTGTTTTGTTTTAACAGTGGGTCCTAATATGTATGCAGCATATAGCTCTTCATGTTTTGAATAGTAATCAGCATTCAGCAATAGCATCAGCGCATGGTTGTTGTTCTATCTCGGAAGGCCAAGGTCGATGAATGATAAGATGAAAGAAACATTCTTAACTGTTTCTAGGCTAAACTTCACGATCTCTAAAGCTTCTCTTTTATTTAATTTTTTCGGGTGTAATTGAAAAGACTTATAAAATTGAGGTATTCAATTTTACTCATTAAGATATCGTTTTTAGTGAATAATTTGAAAAAATAAGAACTTTATACGTTTTAAAATAAAATAAGAAGCTACTTTATTTCAGCCTAAGTCCATAATAATATAAAGATATGTAAAATCGTCTATTCATATTATATATTCATAATGTATTCAATATCGATAAGTAGCAAAGATTCGCGATTTCAAGTAAGCAAGGGCCTCAACTGGTTCGTGCTTCCCAGAACCATCGAGCGGTTCAATAGTAACTCCATCATCGGCGTTAACGAAGAAAGCGATGGACTGGCGTGGGGATCGACGCTTGAGCTCCTCTTCCGGCACTCGAACCCGATGAACGGTCGCTACATAACGATCCGAAGTCCAAAACTGCATTAAATCTCCCAGATTAACCAATATCGTTCCAGGGATCGGAATGGCCGCTACCCATAGTCCCTTTGACAATACCTATATATTGTTATACAGAATATTTTGAAATCAGTTATAATTATAACAATCCGCACATTTTAACTATGTCTATGGTTAACCAATTTATAACTTAAGAATTTAATTACTTCTAATCCACCCATATCATCTTGAAGGAGAAGAGTAATGGATCCGTAATCGGAGTGAGCTCCACATCGAACCACTCCCGGCTGTATATCAGAATCCGCTAAAGATGGATAGTTAAGTGTACGAAAGATGGTACGATTCTTTCCAACTCCATGGAACATGTGTTGATGTCTACTACTGAAAAAGTCTTCCTCCAATCCTAAAATAAGTTGCCATAAGTTACTTTATTAGATCCAGAATATCTTTATTTATTGTTACCTAAAGCTATTGCCATGTGTTTGAGTAAACGAAGGGTTAATTGAGAAAGATCGGGAACCAATTGACGGATAGCTTGACCTAATTCAGGAGCGTTATCGTCGGGATAAATACCATCGTAAGAAGATACGTCATAGGCTTCACGGATCTCGTGCAGACTTGCAGCATCTAAGCTATAAGCATAAACGGTATGATATAAACCGAATTAAATCACTATAATAAAAGTTAATAAGATATTACATTTCCTGATCTTTGCCAGTGTAACCGTCGGAAAGATTAGGGGAAGTTCGGTAAATGTTTTTCGCATCTTCTGGGAGTTGGAAAAATGTTTTCGACGCCTCGAAAACACGATCAATCTATGCAAGGTTATTATTTTAAAAAATTATTGTCAATTGGGAATGTTAAACTTTTACTGATTGTTGTGGAACGTCGTGATTCTTCAAATAAACGAAACCGACTGTAGAAAAGGCTTCGTTCAACTGTTTGTCGATCTCTGTAAAAGATGTAAATGAATAATTTCCGAAGTAGGCTCATTTTTTTGTGTTATGAAATAGGTATGTACCCGAATTATTACGGAGATCTACGATTGGAATAGAAATAACAGAGGGTGCAGCACTTTCATCCATGACAAGGGCCTTCCAAACTTGAAACGAATACTAAAAACATTATTTTTTTCAAAGATGAATCATCAACTTGGAATGGCCTAGACAAACTGTTATCTTCTTTCTCCACCCCCACCCTCCTCAAAAACAAGTTGTGTATGCAGTATTTATAACATGGTTTCTGTTTTCGTGTTTTGGGAATTGGAAAAGAAGCAAAAACATCAGATATTTTTCAGAGGTCAAAAAATGTAAAGATAGAAAATAAAACATAAAAAAAAAAAATATTTTACACGTGTATGAACATAAAATAGTAAATCAAATATGGATGAACTAATTAATTAATTTTACAGCTGAGAAAAAAGAATAAATAAAAAGTTTTTATGAATAAAAATTTATTTACAAATCTGTGTAAAAATTTTTGTATTTTTCATTAGGATGTGCTATTAACTTAGTGATTACAAAAATGCAACTACGAATTTTCAAAGATAAACCAATTAAGTTTATTAACGAAAAAATAAATGCATATTTCTAATAATGTAAATTAACATAGAAAATAGAAGGAGAATAAAGAAAAAAGAAAATTAAACTTATTTTTCAATGTTTAAAAACGGAGTTCTACGGAATTGTTTTCGTAGTGCTAATGAGTTATGCACTTGGCGGGTCATAGCGTCTCGCAAGGCAACCCCTCAAGTAAGTGAGGGCTTCAATGGGAGGATGTTTGTCTGATCCGTCCAGTGGTCGAATTATTACGCCATTGTCAGCCGTTGCAAAGAATGGAATCGATTGCCTACATTTGCGGCGCAGATTTACGTCATCCGGAACCAGTACGCGATGCATCTACAATACAATTTAAAGTAATACACCTAATAAGTATATATATTTAAATAATAAGTAGTATCGTTAAAAAGATATGGTTCATATAATGTACCGTAGCAACGTAACGATCTGCGGTCCAGAATTGAATTAAATCTCCTAAATTAACTAGAACAGTACCAGGAATTGGTGGAGCTGGGATCCATTCACCTTGTGAAAAAATCTTTTAAGAACATTATTATGGATTCTTATCGTTACAATACGCAATTTATAAGCGTATTACTTCCAAACCACCGATATCATCTTGGAATAACAGAATAATTGTTTCGTAATCTGTATGGGCTCGAATTCTTACAACTCCAGTGCCGATCTCGGAATCATCGGTTAATGGAGGATAGTACATGGATCTCATAGATGTACCATTCTTCTTTGCACCTCCTAGCAGATGCTGATGCCGACTTGTGAAGAAATCTTCCTCCAATCCTTATTTAAACTTCATTATAAAGTTCATTATCATAGAGAGATACTGGATTAATTGGTTTTACCTAATCCAAAAGCCATGCATTTAAGCAATCTCATTGTAAGTCGAACTAATTGGGGCCCCAATTTCTTGACTGCCTGTCGAAATTGAGGGACGTCTTCATCCGGATAAACTCCGCCTTCCAGTCGGGTTATGTCATAAGCTTCACGGATTTCTACTAGATTACTGTTCCCTAGTCTTATGATTATAATTATAATTTCATGGTTAATTATAGACTAAATATACAAGCTTTTTTAAAAACTATACTTTTGGGATTTTTTGCCACTGTAGCCATCGAAAAGCTCGGGATCTCGAGGATATTTCTCCTTGACTTCATCAGATAAATGAAAAAAAGCTAGAGAAGCTTTTAATACTTCGTCAACCTGCAAGTTTTTATTTATAGAATTCTGCTGTAATAATTATCTTTCAAGATACTGAAAACTACTCCATTTACCGCTTCTTGTTCAATGCCATGGTTTTTCAGATAGACAAAACCAACAGTAGAAAAAGCAGAATCCAACTCTTTAACGATCCGATCGATAGTTGATTTCTTTGCCACATTATCCTCATAATTAAGTCCTTAAAATATTTATTTTAAAATAAGTTTTCTTACTATTTTAAAAGTTATGTATCATAAGGATATTTTTAAAAAATGTTATCAGCTATAAAAATTGTTTAGTAGTATAATACCTAGCTCAGCCATATCTACAATTGGGATTTTCGCCATGGTTTTTATATTGATATGGGCCGGTTGGCGCTACGTAAACACTCTTCCTAATTCCACAAGTATGTAACGTTGACTGAGACCATAGTTCAGGGATGAAACCTTTTTAAATGTCAGGTTATCTATGTTTTCAAAATTGAAATCCAAGCTTATTAATAGCGAGCTATATTGTACATTTTTGAGGATGCAATACGTTTTTCATTTTATAGCCACATAAGCTATTATAATATTATGAAATAAACTTTTACTACAGATGCGAATAAAACAAGAATATTTTTTCATTTATTAAACTTATATAATGTAGGAGTTTTTGTTTTGATATACTCCAATGATCCTATAGGCTGGAAGCGTTCATCATCCACGGACCCGTCTAATGGAGAAATGACTACTTCATTATCAGGTTGAAGGAAAAAAGCGAGAGAGCGCCTCGGAGAGCGACGCTTAATCTCATCTTCCGGCACTAAAACGCGATGAACCTTCAAAAATTGTGATTAGATCAAATTAACTCAATAAAAAAGTAAATTATAAGATCAATAATTACGGTCGCTTTATAACGATTTGATGTCCACAATGCCAATAAATCGCCTACAATCACCACAATAGTTCCTGGAATGGGTTTGGCAGGCACCCATTTATCGCCAGACATAAGCTAATTTAAATTTAGAAAATGAAGAGGAATAGTTAATTAGTAAAATATATCGTTATATAACATACTTCTAGTCCCCCCATATCATCTTGCAGAAGAAGTGTAAACGTTCCATAGTCAGTATGTTCAACGCATCTAATTAATCCAGTGATATTATTACCACCCTCCTTAATAACATCCATATCGGAATCAGTTAAAGGAGGGTAGAAAGCAGTACGAAAAGTGGATAAACATTTATCCGGACCTTTAAAAATGAATTTATGGCGTTCATGGAAGAAATCCTCTTGCAAATCTGTTTAATTACATAAATAGATAATATATTCTACAAATTTAAAACGAAGATTATATGTTTTATTACTTAGAGATAATGCAAGGCATTTGAGAAGCCTGCTTGATAGTTTAGTTAGCAATCCAACTAAACAGGAAACTGTAGTTCGGAATTCTGGAATTAAATGATCTGGGTATTGGCCATCGAAAGAGTTGCAGTTGAAGGTTTCACGAATTTCGCGCAATTCACTTCTAGAACCTGGCAGCCTGAGCATCATAGAATATATTTTTTTTTAAGTAAACAAAAAAGTGACTTTATGGTTTCCATTATATATGTATATTTAAAAAAAATTATTTTATGGCCATATACTGTAAGCCTATAAGGTAAAAATGATATGCCTATGAATGTTATTTGTTTATTAAAATTAAATGTTTTAAATTTAAAATGTAACATAAACAATCTCAGCTTAATCAAACGAAATTTTTAAAAATTATTGCAATAAAAATAGTTTTAAAAATAGTTTTTTAGTATATAAAAAAATAGTTGCATGAATTACACTTCGACTTTTTGGCCGATGTATCCTTGAAAATTTCCATCACCCACAAGACGGATCGTATTTTTATCGGCCAACGGTAATTTAAAGAAAGCGCCAGTGCTTTCAACTGCTTCGTCAATCTAATTATTGATAAATATAAGTTAATATTAAGTAGATCTTTAATTATATTTAAAATAAAACCTTACCTTGGATTGTGGTACACCATGATTCTTTAAGTAAAAGAAACCAACAGTAGAGAAAGCAGCATCAATCTCCTGAGCAACTCGTTTGAAAATAGAAGGATCTATTTCGTTCTCCTGTTCAAACAGTCCTGAAAGAAAACAATTTCACTTCAAAATAAATAAAATACATTCACTATGATTGAATTCAAATGGTCTATTACCCAACCCTTCAAGATCTATTATAGGTATTTCAATCGGCATTTTCAAGTATAAAGAAGCAAACAGTTTAAGCGTAGAACTCTCGATAAAATGTGAAGTAAAATAAAAATGAATAAGATTATTTTTTATTTTTCCACGTATAGATGGCACTTCATCTCCCTTTTCTAACAAAAACCTTGAAATTCCATTCAGTATGCGAGCTCTGCGGTCTCCTTCCATATTTGGTTACTTTTTCTTCTTCTTGTTATCTGATTTTAAGTCCATAGAGCGGCAGTGACCATCAGATGGACACTGTCCTATTCGTAGAAAAGAAAGAAAAAAAATTTTTATCTCTCCCCCCCCCCTCCCCCCTTATAGGTGACCTTTGAAACAATGCCAAGGGTTCTCTGTTGTTGATAACGAAGAGTGTGAAACTATATATTTTAAATGCATGAATATATTCATAGAATGTATCTGAATGTTAAATACTAAGTTAATTCTACAATAATAAAATATTGTGGTATTAAAGAGCTTTTTGGTTAGAATATTCTATTTGTTTTCTAGATTTCCTTATTTGGCCGAATAATAATCTAATTCTTTTGTCACTTGACCAAAAATAAGCCCATAAACATCTGTATGGCAACAGCCAACAGTTGTGTTTCACCCAAGCAAAGGACAGATCGAAGTAGAATTCACTCGTCTTTAAATTTTCTCACTTGTTTAAAATTTTAAATGGCTTCCGTAAATTCGAAAATTCCTGTTGTTGACATGGCCGAATGTGGTAACTAAATAAACTGAGGGCATTTCAAACTTTATTAACAAAAATGATTTAAAACAAATTATTCCTGTTAAAGGAATTATATTCGAGGAGGAGATTGCTGATAAATTGACCATTGAACGTGTCGTTCGAGAATTGGATTCTGCCTTTTCCACCTCTGGGTTCGTCTATTTATCTAACCATGGAATAGAGAAAGAAACGGTTCCAATAAACATCCTTTTTTAAAATCTATTTCTCCTGACTAATTTATAATACGTCCATAAGGTTGACAACTTTTTTCGTGTTTCCAAGGATTTTTTCAATTTACCAGAAGATGTGAAAGAGAAATATTGTCGAGGTACCGAAGGCAACATTCAAGGTTTTTGGAGTAGCAGGAAATCTCCCAAGTTAGAAAATATTTATCAAACAATCTATTACTGAAAAAATACTGTATTGAAATATTCATCTCATATCCACAGGCATCAACATGAGCTCAGAGAATTGTACGACATTAGTATACTAACTCCAGAAAGTCTATTTCCTGACGAAGATCTTCCTGAATTTAGAACGGCGGTGCTAGATTTAGCTCCCAAACTCATTAAATTAACTCACAGGCTACTAAAATTCATGGCAATTGCATTAGGTAAAACCTATTACTCGTGAATTTTTGGTTTCTATTTTTTTTTTTTACTTGTATTTTTCTTATTATATAAGGCGTTGATGACGATTATTTCGTCAGCCGTCATCAATATATTTTAAAAGGAACAGACAAGAACACTGGAGGATTTCGTTCTATGCACTACCCTCCAGTTGAAGATAGCGATCTACTGAAGCCCGGATTAGTGAGGCTTCACAGCCATTGCGACTTTCTAACCATTACGCTCTTACTTCAAGATGATGTAGGAGGGCTGGAGGTTAAGTCGGGAGATGAATGGATTCAGGCAACGCCGATTCCTGGGACCATATTGGTCAATCTTGGGGAGATGATGCAATTCTGGACAGCAGATCGTTACGTTGCAACCGTAATTCTTTTTCAATGAGCACAAATGTAAAA
This sequence comes from Chydorus sphaericus, assembly GCA_030141595.1. Lineage (NCBI taxonomy): Eukaryota > Metazoa > Arthropoda > Branchiopoda > Diplostraca > Chydoridae > Chydorus > Chydorus sphaericus. The sequence goes on along the minus strand of CM057929.1, from coordinate 8,669,374 downwards.
CAAAATTACTTTTTGTTAATTTGTTTTGTTTCTTTCAAAAAAGGAGCATCGTTTATCGGTGCCAGAGGACGAAATTCTTCGTCGGACGGGTCGCCAATCCATTCCTTTCTTTGTAGGACCAGATAATGACGTTATGGTGAGCCCTCTAGATGGATCCGATAAACACCTACCAATTAAAGCTATTACTTACATGCAAAACTGTTTTTCAAAATTCTACCCAAAATCTTGATTTAAATAAAAACGTATTCCCGATTTAACGGCGGTGTATTCTTTCAATATTTACTACAAATAGTAAACTAAACATGATCGAACCAATCAAATAATATTTAATGACAAAATTAATAACGTAGCTGGGTATGACCCAGCCTCATCTTGATAGGGTTTATTAGTTTATACGTCAGTAGGCAGACACATTTGCTTTATCATGGATGTGACAAACTTTTTACATATTACCATTTAGTGAAATCATAGTACGACCCGACATTTTTACCACTTAGTTAAGATAATGGTTTTTTTTATTGCTACATTTCGTTAACTTAAGAGAAATGGATAAAATTTAGATTTTCAAAATGGCCTTGTAATGAGACTTGCGACCCGTTTACGTATCAAATTTTTATTTTACACCTGTGTCATCCTTTTGTTCTATTTTTTTGTAACGATATATTTTTAATTAAAACGTATTTCGATGCCATAAGCGAAAGGAAAAAATAATTGAGAGTATATTTCAAATAAATAAAATATACGTTTTAGCTACGTTAGATTTAGTAAAACTAAAATATACGATTTTATAATACAACTTTTAAAAAATATGTATTTCTCTGTTCCATAGTAGATTATATATATAAATATCAGCGAGACTTTCAGGAAATATATTTGTTGTAACATGTAATTAACATAACATACTAGATCAAAAAAAAGTTTGAAAAGATAGTCTTGGTGGAGGAGCGAGGAAATGCACTTAAGAAATAAGGGCTCTTGTTTAAACAATATTAAATTTTAATTTAGAAAGAGGGAACGTATTAATAAAGACTTTTATGTATCAAATTATTAAGATATATTTAATTAAATTTCAAGAAATGGATAGATAAGTGCTATAATAAATTTCAGAGTGCTTTTAAAAATCGATCAAATTCAACTTCATGTTTGGAAATACGTCATACAGAGTGTGAAAAATACCAACTGGGTGAAATAATACCTTGAGGTGAAACTACGAGTCGAACGTTCAATGGACCGTATAAAGGAGTGGAAACTTTCTAGGAAACGACACATTTAATTGATTCCAGGACGAAATATCTCCCGATCTCGATGAAGCTCACTATTGTCTCTATACTTTTATCTGCCGCTCTTCTAGTGGTCTCTTCTCCAGTCGACAGCGACGAGCGATCCCAAACCAAGTGGGAAAATTATAAGGTATAATTTTATTTCTCAAGTATCTACAAATTTAATCATGAATGTATTTATATCTCAGGCTAAGAATGATAAAAGCTACACAGGAGCAGAAGATGCTGCCCGAAAATTAAACTTCCTCAAAGTAGATGCCCTGATCCAGGCTAACAACAATGAGCCCAATTCATCTTATGTGATGGTTCACAATAAATTTTCTGATTTGGTAAGTTTATTTTTTTCTGCTTTCTCAATTGAATAGTTGAAAAAAATTAAAACGCATATTTCATTACCAATTCTTTTAGCATGACCACGAAAAGCAGTCACTTTTGGGATCTGTTGCACCACCAAATTATGCTCCATTGGCCGAGGAAGTGAAGCTATCACCTGGGCGTGCTGCTCCAACTTCTGTAATCTATGTTTTTACTTATCCATTATGAATATAGATTATTGATCTTTTGTAGTGAAATAACTTTTAATACTTTCAATTTCAGCTTGATTTGAGAAAAACAACCAAATGCGTTGGTCCCGTGAAAAACCAAGGACAAGTACAGTACTTAAGTTAAACGAATTCAAAAAGCCACAACAAATTTAAAAAAAATGGTCTTTACACAGTGTGGAAGTTGCTGGGCATTCGCTGCAATCGCACCTCTAGAATTCAGCTACTGCATGAAACATGGAAATACCTCCGTTAGCTTAAGGTCCCTAAAAAAATTTATGCTTTAAAGTGATTGTTAATAAATTAACCGACAATAACTCGTGTTTAGTGAGCAGCAGATTGTTGACTGCGATAGAACCGACCTCGGTTGCAGTGGAGGCTGGCCCCATAAAGCTTATGCCTATCTGAAATCGGCTGGAGGATCCGAGCCTACCTCTGCCTACCCTTACAGAGGCGTTGTATGTTATTTTAAAGAGCTTGTTTAATTATGGTTTTTAGGATATAATTCATTATATTTAGAATCAAAATTGTGGCTTCTCAAAAAGCAAAGTGAAGGCAGTGGTCGCTTCTTATGGTGCCATCAGTAGCAGCTCAACTTCAATTGTGAACGCTCTTGTTCAATATGGTGCCCTTTCCGTTTGTCTTCAAGTAACCAGTAGATTCATGAGTTACTCGTAAGTTTTCCTATAGGCTACACATTAAATAGGCATTTTTAAAAACTAGTCAATTATTTTTTATACTTTAACCATTTTTAAATATTCTTCTATTTTGGGGGGATTTTTCAACTTCATCTAGTTCTGGCGTCTTTTCGGATTCAAGTTGCACGTGCACGAGTTCTAGTTGTCCCACCAATCACTGCGTGGTCAACGTTGGATACGGCCGAGATAGCTCTTCTGGAAAGGATTATTGGATTAGTAAGTTGGTTTTTATCTTGCTACAATTGGGGAACGCGCGCATACATATTTTCAATTACAGAAAGTAGGAACAGCCTCTTAAATTGATACAGGCCATTCTGCTTAGAATAAATTTATTTTATAATGATGATCTTTTATTATTTTAGTCCGCAATTCATGGGGCAGTGGATGGGGAAACAAGGGCTACATGTTGATACAGAGAGGAGTCAAGATGTGTGGTGTGGAAAACTACGTCACCCGTGTAACAGCCCAGTAACGGAAGGCATCGGTGTATATTTCAAAATTTATAACGAGCCCATCTTTTGAAATATCAACACTTAAGTTTTGATGAACTAAAACATACGATGGCAATAAAAAGCATCATGCATAAAAATTTGCTCATACCATTTTTAAAAATCCATAAAACAAGTAAATGCGTAACTTGTATGTGATTAAATTCAAATAAGATTTTGATTTTTTCCTTGTACGATAATTTTCAATCAGCAATTTAAAAACTTAGTTAAAGAAGATGATTCCATAGCTGATTATTATGCATAGTTAGTAGTTTTCGAATATAAAAAATAATTAGAATTTTTTTCTAAAATCAAAGTGGGTGAAATAAACTTGCTAACGATGATTTCATTCACCCAACACAAAAATTACATTATTTATTGAATTTCATTGGAGAACATAGATTTAACTGGGGCATTTATTTTCTTGTATATGTTATTAAATGAGAATATCGATCAATAACGAATAGCCTGTAACCCGTGCCATAAAGAATTGTAACAGTATAAATGATGAAAACAGTGAAACCAACCCTAAGATTGATTTTTACTTTAAAACTATTAATGGGTTAAAAATGTCTAATATTTGGAAGAGTTAAAAAGGAGTCCTGCTAGATAATCCTTGGCCCTCACTGGCGTAAAAGGCGGTTTGCCAACATGAAAATGTTCCAAGGGGCTGTACATGGCTGCGTCATCCGGCTGAAGGAAAAGAGTGGCAGACTGTCGAGGAGTTTGCCTACGTATCTCTTCTTCCGGAACTCGAACTCGGTGAACCTATTCATTGTAAATATTTTTCTTATTTTAAGATTATAGATCTATGAATATGTTATAAGTATTTACTGTAGCGACGTAACGATCCGAAGTTAAAAGCTCAGTCAATTTGCCAACGTTGATCAGTAAAGCGCCTGGAATGGGATCCGCAGGAATCCATTTACCATTAGAAATGACCTATAAACAAGAATCTATAATATAATTTGTTTCATCCAATATGTTTAAAATGGCGTATAATATAATTTGCCTCTAAGCCTCCCATGTCATCTTGCATTAATAGGGTCATGGTTGGGTAATCTGCATGCTGTCCACAACGAAAAACTCCGTCAGAGAGCTCTTCAGTCTCCGATAAACCCGTCAAAGGTGGATAGTATAGAGTACGGAAAGTAGCGGTATTCAATTCTGGATCCTTGAAAACGAATTTATGTTTTTCACTCAAGAAATTTTCATCCATTCCTGAATGTTGAGTGTTTTTAAATTGAAATAAAACAAGATAATCGACCATAGTATTATTTAATAGTTTAGATAAACACTTATTATGCTGTTAAATTTACCCAAGGCAAGAGAAAGGCACTTGAGGAGTCGTTGGGCGAGAGAGACCAAGTCTGGGACGAGAGCCTCAATAGATTTGCGTAATTCCGGAACGCTGTCGTCGGGGAATAGATTACTAACGAGTGAGATGCAGTTGAACGATTCTCTCATCTGTTGTTTGCTTGTAGGCAATCTTTATTGGTTTTAACGAAAGATGTTTTATTATTTTATTTAAAGTTTCATTTTATTCCATGTTAGAGACGCTTGATACTATTGACAGAATGTAATATAATTGATTACATTTCTTGGCTGTGTTTCACGTATCCGTCGTTATGGTTAGGCAATCGCCTGACCTTCTCTTTCTCCTCTATAGGTAGACGAAAAAAAGTTCTTGATGCACTAAACATTTCTTCAATCTATGTATGAAAGAAATTATTTTTTTTTCAAAAACAACTTTATATTGTTGATTTAATTTAGATTCAGTTACCTTTTCTGACGAAATTCCATGATTTTTTACGTATACAAAGCCCACAGTGGAAAGGGTAGCATCTAATTGCTGCGCAATCCGTTCTTTAGTGTCCCTTGAGGGTTCATCTGGATTGTCTAAACCTATTAATGCAATGAAATCGATTCAGAAAAAAAGTTTTCAAAATGGATTTTGCATTTTTATTCAAGAACATTTTCTTTTTAACCGAAAACGAAATATTCTTTACCAAGACCTTCCAGATCAATAATGGGAATCGTGTTTTCTACCGCCATACTACTGCACTCTCAGCTTTCAAACTGAGGAGTGGGTCACGGAAAGACAGGACCGCACAGAGGGTCAGAGGGTGGGGGGATCCGGGCTAGTTTCCTCCGGGCATCACGTCGAAAAGGGCATCAAGAATTGGAAAATATAAATTTTTGACGAAAAATTCGAAAAATTTCGGGCTGCGGCCGGTTACACCCGGGCATCGCCGGTTCTCTGTGCGCCCCTGCGGAAAAAAGCCTTTTTTGCTCTTCAAAATGGAAATAAACGCCATAAATTAATTGTAGTGGATAATGGCTGAATGAAATCAGAATATAAAGCTTTAGCATATGTTGGTTGCTATGCTAAAAGATATGTCCCCTGATGTGTATTATTATTTTTAAACGTCTAGTTTAAACAATTGAAGGTCAAAGTTGGTTTTCATAGAAAGAGAATATTCAAAATTAAGAGAGTGAAAATGAGTTCAATTACTTTTCATTTTTATCAATAGACTATAACGATTTTCTAACCATAAATTATATTTAAAATAAGGAGAGTTTCTATACAGTGAATATGGTAGTTACTTTCAAACGAAGAAATGCATATTATATATTTGAAAATTATATTCGTGATTTTATACCCCAACCATGCTCTCCCTCGATTTCAATAGTTACAGATTTAAAAAGTTATGATTATATTATAAAGGTTTTTGATTATAGCTTATTCTGGCGAGATATGGAAATTGAAAAATTTTGTACTATTTAATAATTTTACGAACATTGTTTTTTTTTCGAGTAAATAGATTTAGAAATAAAAGTATAGTATAATATATAGTATTTGAAGACGAAAATAAATTTTGGTGCTTTTATTGTTGACTAAACTTTATAGTCAGGGTTTCAATGTTTACGTATTTCAATGATCCTTATAAGATTCTATAAAATCCTAATGAAATCCTAATAAGTTTTTATAAAATGAATTAATTAAATTTTAGCCTACCTTCTACTGGTTGACCGGTGAATGCCACGAAAAGTACCATCGTGCCCTTTTCGTGCCAAGGTAAATTTCGTATCGTTAAAAAAAAAAAAAAAAAAAAAAACAAAAACAGAAGGATAATTTTTTTCTGAATGAAAAATAATTAACTAAGTATATACTACATTTTTATACGATTTGTTTTGATTTTATACCCTAATTCTTCACCATCTGTTGTAGGCATTACAATCGACACAAAAAAAATAAGCAAGCAACATGTTTCAGCATAGAACTCTTTCCAAAATAAGAATCGAGAAAATTAATACAGACTTTTATAAAGTACCGTAGAACGGGGTTACTTTGAACAAAAAAACGACTTTTTTTCTTGTTTTTCTTGATTTGCGTCCATTGAAAAAGAAAATATTGAAAAACTAAAAATAGCGTTTTGTTCAGTTTTCAATTCTATATCTATTGGCGTAAAGTATGATTCAATAGAAGTTGATTTGAATTAACTACAAAATTTCAAAAAAGGTGTTCAAAGTATCACTCTAATCCGGGATACTTTGAACGCCACAGAACCTTATGGAGAATTTTATCTTTTTACAATAAATAAATAAATAAAGTACAAATCCATTATAACTTGATGTCATCAGATAAAGAATCATTAACTTGTACTTATTCAACCATTAAATTTGATTAAATCAGTTTCGAGTTTATAGTTTTTTAATTAAAACCCTGAAAAACGCGTCCTTTTCTTTGTTTTGTGGCGCTTCAGAGTACACCAAACACGCTATTTTGACAGCAAAAACTTAGTAAATCCTTGTTTTCGTGCTGAAAACGGAATAAATGTCTAACAATGTTATAAGATTCTGAAACCTCAGGATTCCCTCCATTCATTCATAGTAGTTAAAAGTTAATTTGATGAATATTAAAAGAAATAAAGCACTACTTACTTCTAGAACTTTTCAGCAAAATCTTAGCAATAATTTTCGGAGCGATAAAGAAAGAAGAGTTCGAAACTTTGGATCGTAATAACTGACATATAAAGATTCGTCATTCTTTCCTCTTTAAAATGAACTGTTTAAAAATAATATAGCCCTCTTCCGTTGCCCGCAATTAATTGTTGAACAGAGCGTCTTTTTTGTTCAAAGTAACCCGCAACGTTCAAAGTAACCCCGTTCTACGGTAATTCTTCTTATGTAAAGATAGCACTCATAGCACTCCCATCCCTTTTCCTTTAAAAACCTTGAAATTCCATTCACCCAGTCAGTAGGAAATTAGTCAATGCCGAAAATGAATGTTGCATATATCTTTATGTATATCTCTAATTTTATAATCTAACAATCTGAATTTTTTTATCAAATATGGGGAATTTAAACTTGATCAAGAGCTTTTCGCAGGTTTTCATTGATTTCATGTAATATAATTACCAGTACTAAATTTCATTACGGGATGGTTAATATTGGTTTTACTGGAGCAGCGTTCCATAGATGTTTATTTCGTTTACTTATAAATTGGGAATAGTGATGGAAGTTTAAAAAATATATATTTATGCTTGATAAATGCTAGGTTGAAACTGTCTAATATTTGTAAGAGTTGAAGAGTAGTCCTTCTAGATGATCCTTGGCCCTCACTGGCGTAAAAGGCGGTTTTCCAACATGAAAATGTTCCAGTGGACTGTACATGGCTGCGTCATCCGGATGAACGAACAGAGTGGCAGACTGCCGATAAGTCTGCCTACGTATCTCTTCTTCCGGAACTCGAACTCGATGAACCTACTTATTGTGAATACTGAATAGTTGTTTTTCTTTTCAAATCGGATCCTTTAATGTAGCAAACATACCGTAGCGACGTAATGATCCCAAGTTAAAAGCTCAGTCAATTTTCCAACGTTGATGAGTAAAGCACCTGGAATAGAATTCGCGGGAATCCACTTACCATTAGAAATGACCTAATGAAGAATATAAAATAATTGGTAGGCCTACGCGTTTGTAAAATATAAGATAGCGTATAATATAATTGCCTCCAATCCTCCCATGTCGTCTTGCATTAATAGGGTCATGGTTGAGTAATCTGCATGCTGTCCACAACGAACAACTCCATCAGAGAGCTCAGTCTCCGATAAACCCGTCACAGGTGGATAGTATAGAGTACGGAAAGTAGCAGTATTCAATTCTGGATCCTTGAAAACGTGTTTATGTTTTTCACTCAAGAAATTTTCATCCATTCCTGAATGTTGAGTGTTTTTAATTAAAATTAAACAAGATAATCAACCATAGTATTAGCTATAATAGCTTAGATAAACATTTATCATGTTGTTACGTTTACCCAAGGCAAGAGAAAGGCACTTGAGGAGCCGTTGGGCGAGAGAGACTAAGTCTGGGACGAGAGCCTCAATAGATTTGCGTAATTCCGGAACGCTATCGTCTGGGAATGGATTACTAACAAGTGAGATGCAGTTGAAAGATTCTCTAAGCTCTAGCTTGCTTGTAGGATGCAATCTATATTGGTTTTAACGATAGATATTTTGTTATTCAATTTAAAACATTTGATTATATTCAATGTTGAGAGCCCGTTTACCCTATCGACATAATATAAATATTTACATTTCTTGGCTGGGCTTCACGTATCCATCGTGATGGTTAGGCAATCGCTTGACCTTCTCTTTCTCTTCTAGTGGTAGACCAAAAAAAGTCCTTGATGCACTAAACATTTCTTCAATCTATATGAAAGAAGTTATAATTTTTTTCGCAAGCAACTTTACAATTGAAAAAAAAATCAGTTACCTTATCTAGCGAAATTCCATGATTTTTAACGTACACGAAGCCCACAGTAGAAAGGGCAGCATCTAATTCCTGCGCAATACGTTCTTTAGTGTCCCTTGAGGGTTCATCTGGATTGTCTAAGCCTATTCATGCAACAAAAGCGAATCAAGAACGTCTTAAAACGACTCATTTTTATTCAAGATCATCTTTTGAAAACCAAAAATTGTTTACCAAGACCTTCCAGATCGATAATAGGAATCGTATTTTCGACCGTCATTCTGTTGCCCTCTCCGCTTTCAAACTGAGACGTGGGCCGCAGAAAGAAGGCCTTTTTCGCTCTTCAAAATGTAAATGAACGACTTTAATTATTGGTAGTGATGGATAACTGCTATAGCTGAAATCATAATATAAAATTTTCGTATGGTTGCTATGCTAAAAGATATGTCCCCTGATGTGTGTGTTTTTTAAACATATATATAATTAAAAACATTTGAAGGTCAAAGTTTGTTTTCCTAGAAAGAGAATATTCAATGTCTTCGAAGAAATTCCTGTGTTTATGGTAATAAAGTTGTTAAAGTAATACTAAACGAATAATTTAAGTTTTAAAAAAGTTAACTTGCATAATTTAAGGCAAACTATATAGGCCTTTCGCACTATTTATTCAATTTTGGCCATACTTTATCGAATTACTCCTATAGGAGTGTATGATAATGTATTTCTGCTCTATACGTGAATCGAAGAAAATTATGCATAGTCTTATGTAATATTCCCTCTTATGTAAAGATAGCACTCCCATCAGTTTTCATTTAAAAAAGAACCTTGAAATTCCATTTCAATATGCGCGCTAGATCTCATCCCTTATTTGGTTAGCGTTTTTAGTTGGATATTTGTTATCTGCGGTTTAAACTCCAACAGCTACGATGACCATTAGATAGACACAGTCAGTTGTAAAAGAAGCCCCCCCCCCCCCTTTCCTTTTATAATAATCTCTGGAGCCATGCCAAGGTTTCCCTTTAGTTGATAAGTTAGTGTGAAAAAATAATTTTACAATATTAACACCGACGATTCCGACAGTATCGAAATATATATTATCACTGACTTTCATCAATATAATTAGTATTTTCGTATAAAATATTTGGAATATAAGCTTTTATGAGGAACTTCATTCTTAATAATATAACATGAAATTTATTGACTTTCATAGTAGAATTTGCAGTAACTGGGACAAACATATATACCAATTTATTTTTATGTCATTCGGAGATAATGATTATGATGAGCATAAACAAAATAAATGTAGTCCCTTTAAAGTATAAAGAGAGAGAGAGCTTAACATTGGAGACAACCGCGGAACCCATTCCCGAAATTTATAACATATTAAGGGTGACTATATGTACGGTGATTCGTTTAAGAGTGCTTAATTCTTGTAAGAGTTGAAAAGAAGTTCTTCAAGATAATCCTTGGCCCTCACTGGCTTAAAAGGCGGTTTGCCTACATGAAAATGTTCCAAGGGGCTATACATTGCTGCGTCATCCGGATGAAGAAAAAGAGCGGCAGACTGTCGAAAAGTTTGCCTTCGTATCTCTTCTTCCGGCACTCGAACTCGATGAACCTATTGATTGTAAATATTTTTCTTATTTTAAGATTATAGATCTATGAATATGTTATAAGTATTTACTGTAGCGACGTAACGATCCGAAGTTAAAAGCTCAGTCAATTTGCCAACGTTGATCAGTAAAGCGCCTGGAATGGGATCCGCAGGAATCCATTTACCATTAGAAAGGACCTATAAACAAGAATCTATTAAATAATTTGTTTGATCCAATATTTTTAAAATAGCGTATAATATAATTGCCTCCAATCCTCCTAGGTCGTCTTGCATTAAAAGGGTTATGGTTGCGTAATCTGCGTGCTGTCCACAACGGACAACTCCATCAGCGAGCTCAGTTTCCGATAAACCCGTTAGAGGCGGATAGTATAGAGTACGAAAATTAGTACTATTCAATTCTGGATCCTTGAAAACATTTCTATGTTTTTCACCCAAGAAATCCTCTTCCATTCCTGCATTATTTCAAATTATGTAAATGAAATAAGATTAAGTGTTTATTTTAAATAATTACCTAATGCAAGAGAAAGGCACTTGAGGAGTCGTTGTGAAAGAGAGACCAAGTCTGGGACGAGTGCTTCAATGGCTTTGCGGAATTCTGGAACGTTATCGTCTGGGAAAGGATTACTAACGAGTGAGATGCAGTTGAACGATTCTCTTATCTCTTGCTTGCTCGAAGGATGCAATCTTTATTATAATATTTATATAAATTATTTGTTACTATTCGATTAAATATGTATGCCAATACAAACTTAATGTAATTACATTTCTTTGTTTGGTTTCACGTATCCATTGAGCTGATTAGGCATTCGCATGACCTTCTCTTTCTCTTCTAATGGTAGACGAAAAAAAGTTCTTGATGCGCTAAACAGCTCTTCAATCTTTTAAAAAGTAAGGATTTTTAACACATTAAAAAAGTTTACGTACTATAGGACCTATATATAAATTTGGTTACCTTATCTAGCGAAATTCCATGATTTTTAACGTAGACAAAACCCATAGTGGATAGGGAAGCATCCAATTCCTGCGCAATACGTTCTTTAGTGTCCTTGGAAGGTTCGTCTGGATGGTCTAAGCCTATACGTGCAATAAAATCGTTCCAGAAATATTTAAACAACCAAATATTAAACATGATTTTGTATTTAAATTCATGGACACATTCTTAAAAACCAAATTTTCTTTACCAAGACCTTCCAAATCGATAATGGGAATCGCATTTTCGACCGTCATTCTGCTGTACTCTCTGCTTTCAAACTGAGAAGTGACTCGTGAAAAGAAAACCTTTTTCGTTTTTTTTTTTTCAAAATGCAAATTAAGAAAGTAAATTGTTACTGGATAACTTCCAGCTAAAAGCAGAATGTAAAACATTTGCAAACGGTTGCTATGCTGAATGATGTGTCCACTGTGTAGCCTATACATATTGCTTTCCAAATTGGAATATCTGTAGATTGAAAACATGCAGATTTTTATGTTCTCTTTCCACATCATATATGTCAAACGGTCGAACACTACATTTATCACTAAATGAACCGTTTTAATTGATTGATTAAGTAGTCAACGTATATATATAAATATATGTATATTATATTAAGTATTTTTATCATATATTTATCAATTTTTATTAAAGAAAAAGCGTAGTCGCACTCTATAGCTTTACCAAATAACTAATTAACTCTCTTAGCTGACAACTAAAAAAGAAAACATATTTAATTATTCAAGTTTTTTTTTTAAACTAACCTAGCCAGAAACTAAACAACTTATCAAATCATTACAAAATATCAAACAGATAATGAAATCCTATGCCAACAAGTCAACAACGAATGAAATCCTTATGGTTATAGGACACCGGGTTAAACGTAGTTAATTGATTATTTATTCAACTAATTAACTTCATCTCTTTTTGCTCGTTGCATCTTTCCCTATGTTATTTTTTTTAATTTCTCTTTGACTACGTTTATGGCTTGTTCTGTCAATGTTGTTGCCAATAGCTTTGCAAACATTTGAGGGGGCGCCCATCGTGTTGGTGAATGTGTTGAGAGCTTTCCAGCCGGGCGAGTTGGCCATATATGAAAAGGCCGGTATGATATTGTTCATAATCTGGATGCTTAAATTGTGCTTCACTAGGCCTATATCGTGAAATTTGGATTTTTTAAAAGGTTAAGTTGACAAAGTTAATTAAACTTATACCAGTTATTTTTCCATGTTTTCTATTTGTAGTTGATTTGCGATTTTTAAAATTTTATTTAAGACCACTTTAACAGATTATTGTAGTCCGATTATATAATGATCCTACTAATAATATTATATTGAAGACTAGAAGTTAAGACTCTCAAAGTATCTTATTTAATCGCTAGTTAAAATATTTGTATTTCCATCCTTATTTTTAAGTAATTTTATGAAGAAATACTGCGTTCTCTTTTTATTTTATTCTCGTCTGATTCTATTTTAGGTGAAGATCTAATACAGTCAAATACCAGTAAACAACGATAAATATATCAAACAATTTTACAACATCCCCGTAATAATAAACACTACACCCTTTTTTTTATTCCATTCCCTAATTAATTGTAAAAAATTTAAAATGATGCGTAATGCCATAACTAATTTTGCGTGGGTCCATAAATCCTCACTTTAGGGTACCCGAAATGAAGCGTATGAATGGGGAAAAAGATATTCTTCTGTCCTTCAATTACTCCTCTATTGTCATCACCTCTTTTTTCCTCGTCGTCAGCAGATATCACTTGATTGCCCTTCTCCTCTTCTTCTATCTCGTAGTATTCTGATGAATCCTTTATTACCGCTTCCGCGTGATCATTCGTTTCCAGATCGGTATAGGTTTCATCGTGAAATGGATGGTACGAATTATAGTAGTAGTCATAATCATAGTTGTCGTCGCAGGCCAGCTGCTCGTTGATATGTTTTAATTCGGATTTGAGTTTCTTCAAAGTGGACTTCAACTCATCCCGGAAGCCGTCTTTCATGGTGAACATTTCTTCTTCTCTAATTGATTTCTCCGCTTCGTACGTTTTGAATTTGTGCCTGTTGATGGTGCGATCCACTCCGCTACTGATGACATCGAAGACGCTGAAACTGTTACCTAAAGTGTTGGAGAAGGTGTCCAGTGCAGCCCATCCGGGCGATTCGATCATGTAGTCAAAAGCGGCCGTAATGTTGTTCAAAGATTTTATTGTTGCGTTCTGATTCAGGACGTCGTACATCTTTGTGAAAATCCGCACAATTTTGCTCACTATTGGAGTTGAAAGAGTTTGGTCTTTGGCATTTGGTCTCATTTCAATATCATCTCCATTATATTCTAATTATAAGATTTTTTATTTGAAATTTTAATTGATGATTTTACAGTTTGACATTTACCTGATGCTACGGGTTCCAAGATACATCCAAGGAGGGATATTAGCCAAAAAGTTAGTTGAAGATTCTTTGAAATCTCCATATTTCCCAAGTTGAATTGATAGTAACCGCGGCTTGTATTTTTTTCTTGTTGAACTGATGTTAGTGGAAGTCTTTGAGCGAGTGCCATAGTGTAACTTGAAGTAGTTCATGATTGTAGCGCAAAGTAACCGTGTCGGTTGCGCATGTTGGATCATAAAATGTAGCGACCCGTTATATCTGTAAATCGTTTATGTTCTTTTTGAAAAAAGATGATTTCCGCTCTTTCCGGTGATGATTCCGCAATCTTGAGATCTATTTTCTATTTTTTTTTCAGAGTTTAACTGGAAAACTTTCAACTGTTAATTAATGTTAAGCTAAGTAACCTAAAATTTAAAAAAAAATGTTTCAGTTTAAATTGACACTGTATTTAGTCGGAATAACTGCAATAACTTGATGTTGAATGAATAAATGTTTCCGCTTTTATGACAAACGTACAGTCTGGTATAAAAGCTCCTCCTAGAATTGTGCAACTAATACTATAATAACTATCATTCTATTAATCTAATAGGACTACAATAAGGCACCGCTACCTTTTATATTTATATTCTTTTGCGGCATGTAGGTAGATCCTAACTGAAATCTCTAGTTCTGATTGTTTGTTAAAAATGAATCGTTTTCAATGACATCGTTTAAGTGCATTTCAATCGTAAGAAACCTAAACGTATTGTGATTATTTGGTACAACGTGTTAAAATAGAAAAACTGGGACAAATGTTCACCCAGAAATTTTTCTTCGTCATCTGAGCGATGTAAGACATTCGTAAACTATACATGGATGAAACGGAGACAACCCTTAAAATAAGTGTACCAGGCTAGTGTATTATTATTGAACAATATGGGTTAATTATTTGTCTCGTTTCCTCCACTTATAGATTTCAGAGGAATACAAACGAGATTGATTTCCTTTGATTACATCAGAGTCTCTACTTGATCTCCGTCTGGTATAGTTCCTCGTAACATTGCTTGTCGTATTCAAGGCAATTTCGAAGCACATCCGTATTTGATGGGATTCAAATATACAATTAATCTTATTAGAAGGTAAATAAACTAATATTATTCATCTAACTTTCCTTAAGTATTTGTATTTTCTTGAGAGATGATATATAGAGGATAATGATTGGCCTTGATGGAAATCGTCTCACATCGTCGTTATTTGCGTATCTATTTTTGCTATTTATTCTCCTTTCCCTAAGAGGATGTTCAGGATTTAGCATTAAATCAAGAACGACAAAGGACAGTTCTCAGCTTGTTATTCAAGGTAAATTTATTTTTGAATCTTAAAAGGACATAGATTATGGTTATATAATACACTTTGGTTTGGAAGCAGCTGATGGGGAAAATGAGATTCCCTCTGAAGTCGAACGTGGCTTTTCTCACACGGTTAACAAAATAGTTTACGTATTCTCAAAAGTGCGCGATGTGCTCAATTCAAATTCTTCCATCAAAGCCCTCAACAATTTGACGTTTGCCTTTGAAGACATGATCAGCTCCCAAGGCTGGCTTGCCCTAGACCTTTTCATCAACACGATGGGCAACAGCCTTACAGTATTCGACGTCATCGCCAGCACAGTGGAACGAGTCCTAGGCAAGAAGCGAATGAAGCAGGAGGATCGGGATAAAGCCATCGAAGAGATGGACACTAGTACGGTCGATTCTCAGGATGAGTTGAAACAATTTATGCAACAAATGGTGACACAATTTACCGAAGTTAACACACGAATGAAATGTCTCTTGGAAGCACATGCAGAATACGCTAAAGGCAATCAAATATTTAAGGACTGTTCTCATTTTCCCGAAGAAGATGATGCGCTTCCCGTTACAGAAACGATTTATTCATTGATGGACGACGAAGAGGAGATGGACGACGAAGACGAGATGGCCAGTAACGAATTCGAAAACGAAAATGAAAATAGTTTAGAATTCGATTACTATGGAGATCCCTATGATTATTATTATTTACCTACAAGAGATTAGTTTTATAGTTTATCTCTATCTGTATGTGTAAATCGATTTATTTCTTTAAAAAAATTCCCAACCACCACTCTCGTCCATTCAGTCTTCACTCTATGATTCATTATTACTATCACGTGTAACAAAAAATGCTATTTTATTTTAAAAGAAAGAAAGAAAGACTATACGGCAATTTTAAATCATTTATTTTATTTTATTTTATGTAACACGAAGAGGTGACAAAAATGAATAAAAGTGAAAGTTAAAATATTTTACCTTCCTCTTTAAACAATCTATCAGTAGATGGCGTTTAGGTCATCTTTTCTAGAAAAAATAAAACAATAACAACAACACAGCCAAGCTTTTTTTCAGTTTTTTTCCCACTTGTTGATAAGTCAGAAGTCAGAGCAACTCAAGATACTAGATAGGATAATATTTTTTGCTGCTGTGCTTTTTCAAACGCTCTTATTTTTATTCTGATGATCATGAATGGTGAAATCCCAATTGTTGATTTGGGGAAACTGACAGGCAAGTATATATAAATGTCCATATTATTAAAAATACGATTTTAAACTCTCTTTCTATCTACCGTCAGGTCTTCAAACTTCCAAAGATGTTATCAGTAATACAAGTATTATTAGACAAGTGGCTGGAGAGCTAGACACTGCATTTTCCACCGTGGGCTTTGTGTATCTGAAAAATCATGGGATTCCCCAATTCAAGGTTTCTATTTTTTTATGGGATTAACTAATTACTTTGGTAACAATTTAAAAATATAATATATTTTTTAATTCTTTCAGATAGATGAAATGTTTAGCGCATCGAGAACCTTTTTCCAATTACCTGTCGCTGAGAAGTTCCTAATAAAACGTGAGCTGAACAAGAACGATGGCTACGTTGGTCAAAATCAAGAATTGTATTCATTCATCAACACTTTAAAATCACTATAAAATCAACTTATTTTATCATATTTATATCAGATTAGATAGCAAGAACCGTAGCGAGATCCGAGAAGCTTACAATTCCACTTCAAAGGAGAACCAACTCTTTCTAGACGATCGAGTTCCAGAATTTCATAAAGCAATCGACGATCTAGTCCCTCATTTATGCAGTTTAACTTGCCTTCTTCTTAAATGCCTTGAAGTTGCTTTAGGTAAATAATTATAAATAAAAAATAATAATTTTAAGTCATAAAGACTTACTTTATTTAGGTCTGGAAGAGAATTTCTTTCTTGATAAACATAAATTCATGTATGGTGGAGCGGTAAAAAATGCCACTACATTCAGGTCACTTTACTATCCTTCCCTGTCGGATATTCCCGATTCGGAGCTGAGCGCTCCCGGCGTGGTCCGCTGTGGAGAGCACTCCGACTACGGGACAATTACCCTGCTCATGCAGGATGAGCTTGGTGGCTTAGAGGCAATTTTACTCATATTTCTTACTTTAATTTAATTTAATTTTTTCTAATTTCTTTAATACATTTATGCTTAGGTCCTTTCTGGTGGAAAATGGGTTCCAGCAATTCCATTAAAAGGAGCCGTTTTAGTCAATCTTGGGGATTTGATGCAATTCTGGACATCGGATCGTTATGTAGCTACTGTATAACGACTATTAAAATTTATATTAATTTGTTATTATTTTAATTTATGAGTTTACTTTTGATTTTGCAGGTTCACCGAGTTTTGGTTCCAGAAGAAGAGATCCGTCGAAAAACACATCGACAATCTATAGTGCTCTTTGTTCATCCTGATAACGACGTTATGGTCAACCCTTTGCTCGATAAGGATGCTGGAAATAATGATAATAAGAAAGGTGTTAACGCCTTGGATTACCTCAAACAACGACTCTCTGCATCCTACAAATTTTGATTAATATTTTTTCATATCTTAAAAAAAAATGTACCAATAGTTTCTTGTAGCATAGTAGATTATATTGAACATTTCCCGAAAATATATTTTTGAGTTTAAAAAGCAAATAAATTAAACTGTTTGCACAATTGGTTATAGTAGGCCCCATATCAAGCATATTTATTTGGAACTAAAACTAATTCCGATTAAGGAGCACTGATATTTGATAGAACTATAGAATTATAACTAAAATTCGCTACTTCTAAACGTAATCGGTATCTTAATTCTTAAATGTTGCAAGAAACCAGAAACACCGTTATTATCTTTAAAAAAAAAATGATTTTTTATTGAATAAATTTGTTGTTTGGTTATTGTTGAAATGTATCCTGCACTCCAACTCCAGCTGTCCAGCATATAGAATTAGATTATAGATTCTGGTTGACATCACTACCAGCATCTGTAGCAAATATGGAGTCAAAAGATTGATGGCAACTTTTCATCACTCACGGATATTTGTTATTCATACACCATTTTTGGCTAAAATATAGATGATCTCTTTTTTTAAAGAAATGCCCAGGTCAATGAGTCAATGACACTACTCATAAGTTTCGATAAATGATAATAAATATTTTTCAATATTACCATAAAATCATTAATTAGATATTTGGATCATATTAAGTTTTTTTTTTTAAATAAGGCCATAGGCCCCTTTTAAAACATAGGCCTCTTTTAAAACAAAATTTTTACTTAGTTTTTTGTGACGGCGACCGAGAAAACTGATTAGCATAAGATGTAAAATCGGAATTTCATATATGGATAAGAACTGTTCAGGCGGTCATCGCGCCGTCATCTGTTTCACCCAACAACGTAGTCTACTACCGACTTCATGTCACACAAGAGGGTTCAAAGAACAATGAAGAACAGGATTCTTAAGGTACAGTATACTTTATAATTTAAAACAACTTCATATTGTGATCGCTTTCTCAATGTTGATATAAAAAAAAGTTTAGGTACTCTTTACATATATGCTGTGGTCAATTGGGATGAATGAATCGGAGACTACTTTACTATTAGGACCTGTCAATTATAACTACCCGCCTTGGTCATTATTTTCAATGAATCCTAGACCGTTTATATACCAAACTACTAGAGGGATGCCGCCTAGTCCTTTGATGATTCATTCTACCCCTTCAAATGACCATACAAATGTAAAGGTATATAAAGAGTATATTGAAATGTTCCCATACCAATATAGTCTAATTATAACATTTTTAGAATAATAAATGCAACTTTCAACATCTACAAGACCAGATAAATGAACTTAAAGACGAATTACAGAAACAAAACGATAATATTCAAAGAATAATCGATGCTAACCGGTTGAAAAATCAACCAAAAGAAGAAAAATTATCTTTCCGGACATTGAACAACAACCAAAATCCAGAATCAAGATTGAACGGTTATTTGGTCCATCAAATCATTCGTCCCTACATTCGCACAGCATTCCAGTTCCGGAAATCTTCTTCGTACTGCTCTTTGAACGCTCCAATCACCTTCGATATTGAGGATTACAATAAGGGCAACGCGTTCAATAGCAAAACTGGAATCTTTAAAACTCCTAGGGCAGGTTTTTACTTCTTTTCTTTCAACGGGATGACCGATGGATCTGGCAACAGCGTCAACGTAGTTTTTCAAATAAACTCTATCAATATAACCACGTCGTTGGGCAGTAATGCCTTTGCACCCTTGAACATACAAACAGTTGCTAAACTTAACGCTAATGATTTGGTAGTTCTTCAGCTAACGGCTCCAGTTGGGGCTGGTGCGACAGCTGGGTTATACGAAGACGGATATTCTTATTTCACCCGCTTCGTGGGATTCAGTTTGTCTATTTAAATCCCATTATAGTGGATTTAAAGATTCATTCGAAATAATATTACATTTTTGAGGAGTTATCTAGTTTACTTGATCTATTTTCAAATACATTGGTTGCTATTGGTTCTTTTATATATGACTAGCTGCAGTGCCTGTGGAGTTTTAAGTGCCAAATTTTGCCAATTATTAATTCAACCCCCCCCCCCCCCCCCCAAAAAAAAAATGGAAGTAATGAATGAATAATGAATATTATACTGTTTTGTATTTATGGTTAATTTTTTTTTAACCTTTGATAAATACGAATAAATTGATACAGTAAAACAGGTTTAAAAACTATAGCAGTTTCTGAAAACATGAAATAACATATAAATTGAAGTAAGATCATTTGAAAACGACGAATTTGATCCAAAGTAAATGAAACAATTTGAAACATGATAAATGATTGAAATGGGTACATCTATTGATTGCAACATTTATTTACATGAAAACGATGGAAATTTAAGGGAAATGTGAAATTACATAAACTGAAGTCGATCCATAATTATACGAAAACATTGTTATGGTTCTTAGCCTAAGTGAATAGATTTAGTAGGCTCGAGCTTTATATTTGGGCCATGGCTCAGCTAAGAATGCCCAACATTACGAATAGACACACGCACGAAAGGTAGGAGGGTGGGACACCCAGGCACACGTACGAGAGGGTGGGACAAGAGACATCTAGTGGTAGGGGCACGACAAAGGGGGTCAATTCGTAACAAAATATTGGTATAAAAAAAGCGAATGATACAGTTTTGAACACGGCTAAGCACATAAATGGTAGCATATATTGATACATTGAGATATTAAAAAATATGAAATGATTTCAAAGTTGGTCGTTGCAAAGAATCCGGTTCCGGTGGTAATAGAAATATAAAATGTAAAAAAAAAAAAATTGATAATTTTTATAGAAAAGATTATTATTAAACATGAATGTATATGATGACAAATTCATGGTGAAGACAAAATATAAGAATTTTTTGATAATTAGTAATGTATAGAGGGTAATTAGACTCCAATGATGTAGATGCCTGTAATGGTTATCCTTGACGATGAAATATTTCACGATAGACTACATTCTTTGTAAATATTCTTGTTGATTTTTGTATGAGATGTCCTTGTGTTGGAACAGGGCCTGTTCCATCAACGATTGAAATCTTCATGGATGTATAAATTTTTACATTATTATGTTTCATATATAATGCAAATATGAAATGATTATACCTTTACTCCAGCCCTTGTTGCTGCTCGAAAGAAGGCAACGTAAAGTTGGCCATGAACAAAGACTGGAGCCGAGAGATGAATGCCGGTAGTAGGCTTGTGACTTGATGGTCATGACAAATGTCAATACAACAGGAAATTGGTGCCGTTTTAAAGTGAATGGAATGTCGGCATCGCTTGGGCTAATAGTTATTCTCAGAATGAACACAATCTTGTCTTTGTTCTTTCCAGTGGCATGCTCTGCCATAATGACATTCGGCGTTAAGTTTCGAACGAAGAGACGTGTACTATTACAAGGCTCGCTCTTTGTGTTTAAGTTTTTTTTGCAGCATTATTATAGCTACTTTTTTAAGTCTGTAATAATTCAACAAAAGAAAACATTTAAAATAGATGAAAGTTATGAACAAATAGTTTTACGATTTACCTAAGACAATGTTGGGAAAGTCCAGATACCTCCAGAATGTTTAAGAGTTCTGTTGGGAAGTTTGATACTTCGGCAGCATCTTTAGAGTCCATCAAGTTCATGCTTTTTGGTCCATCGAGCTGTGCATTTTACCAGTAGAGTATTGTGAACACTTTGAAATTGATAATAAATTGTAATAAAGCGTTCCTAAAGAGGAGTTATATTTTATACCATTATTTAGTATTAGTGCTTCTATTTGGACGAGTAAACTTTAACTTAAAATACATATTTTAAGTTTCTTAACTAAAACTATAATTTGCAGGAATAAATATTTTTAGCAGCAGTGATGCAAAACCAATTTTTATTTTGTGTTATCACGGAAGGTTGCTTCAATGACAAAATAAAATAGCACGCTGAACGCCAGCATTTTGCTGATAGCCTACCGTGGTGGAGAAATTATAACGCTTAAATATAGGCTATTGTAAACTACACATACCGCGACCTTCTGCCCGGTATTCCCCTAGACATATTTTGTAGACATATTTTGTAAAAAAATATATATATATATAAAAAGAAAAAGATACGCCTACAATGGTAAAATACCTGTCTAGGAAACCACACATTTATCTTTCAAAGTAAATCTTTTATTTCATTTTCAAGAAAACTTGTAATCTGACTTGAAATAGCTGTAACCTAAGTATTATCTAAAAACGCTGATACTTTAAAAAAAATTTGATTCATTACACAGTCATGTAAATAATTTATTTACATGAATCAATTATATCACTCATTCATGCATTGAAGTACCGAAGTTCTATTATAACATTTTATGTAATATTATGGAACTGGTTACTTAAAGTTTACTCGCAAAAAATATTATCAACAGTAAATATAACGCTACGACACTTATATAACGAGAAGCATTGGGTTTTCCCACGGACAACATCATTTTCTCTTGCAAGGGACAATAAAGACAATTTCAAGGACATCCGATGCAATGCATATTATCAGGTAGGTCTAAATGTTATGCTTTCCGCACTCTGTGTTTATATAAAAGGAGCGGGAAGCGGAGGTAAAATCATAGCAGCAACTTCACAGTTTTCAACTCAAATCTATTCTCTGTAGGTTTCTACTAGACAACATAATGAAATTCGCGGTAAGAGATTTTTATTTTCACATTTAATAAAATGCTATTATTAATTTGTAGAATATCGTCACTTATGAATTGCGCCAAAAATACTAATTTACCAAAATAATTAACGGCAATGAAACTTTAAAATATTTGATCAATCACTTGATATTTAGTTATATTTCAGAAAGATCTATATTATGTTTTATTAATTTTTGTTTTAACTAAATTTTGATTTACAAAAAAAATGTGTATATTTTATAGATTTTTCTGGTGTGTTTGATGGCTCTGGTTGCGTTCAGCTTTGCGGAGGACTTCGCAGTGCCGGATGTGGACCAAGAGACCGCTGAGACGGGTCACAGGAGCGGCTACGGGGGCTACGGTAGCGCTGGAAGACGAAGCGGTTCCCACCATGGTGGTGGACGCTACGGTCCTGGCTCTTACGGTGGCGCGCACAATATCGGTGGTTCTTATGGCGGTCATGGTGGTCGCAGAGGTCGCTCGATTGAAGGAGAAGTTGATGATTTGAACGCCGAAGAGCTTCGTTTGCTGGGTGGACACCGTGGTGGCTTATTTGGTGGACACCGTGGTGGATTATTGGGTGGACACCGCGGTGGCTACGGTGGTGGATTTGGAGGCGGTCGAGGCGGAGGTTTACTTGGGGGTGGATTGCTGGGTGGCCTACTCCGTGGTTGAAATCACATTGATGCTTTTGAGGGGTTTTTTTTCTTTTTTAGTAGTACCTTCTATTGATTTCATGGCTTACTTCATTGGCAATTTTTTTTAAATGAAAATTTCAACATTCATCATTTGAAATTTGGCACATAAAAATGGACAAATGCCCAAAGTTAAATCGGTTTCAAATACACGAACAGCAAAAACATCCATTCGAATTTATTCTAAAACAAAAATTTCCCTAAATTTTATTAACACAAAATTTTAAAGCTTAATTTTGTAAATTAAATAAATGGTAAATGTTAAATAGATGATTGAAATTATAACTATTTTGGGATATTCAATAGCTAACAACCATAATCCATGAAAGTATAAGATTTGTGTCATTCATTTATCTTGGCTTAGTACATAAAAACCATAGTTAAGGACAATATTTTTCGATTTCTTCAATGAATGAAACTTTATTAAATACGAATAAGAAAAGAATCATGAACATTCGTTCAACTACAAGGAAATATATCTTGTATTTTTATACTTATAAGTATATGTACATATACATTTTAAATCATACTTTAACTTATTACCATAATGCATAAAATGTCATTTCCATATACGTTATGACTTAACAAATACCAAAGAGCTGCTGGTCACATCCTCATAAGTTATTTTGGTCACACAGCAGCAGTCTTCTACTGTCATCGCCCCAGACAAGAAGGTTAAAATAAGAGTCATGGAAAAAACCGCTATAGCAAAGGTATGTATAATTCATTAACTTTAACTTTATGAGATTTTAATTATTTCTAGAATTCAGATACTTTGTGTATTTATTCTGTCGTGGTTGACCAAGGAATTACAAGGAATAGTATTAGGACCTGTCAGCCCTGATAACTACTCACCTTGGTCCTTATTGTATCGGTTATTGCATCGACAGAGATACGTTTCCCTTGATAATGAAAGCAGTGTGTCTCTACCAAACTGTTTGGTCCCCTCTTCTCCCTGGGATGAACATAACAATTATGAGGTATTCAAATCAAATATTAAGAAATATTTTAAAACTGATTACATGAGATGACCGTACCTTTTGTAGGTTGATGATTGTAATGTTCGGGAACTTCAAAACCAGATTAACGATATTAAAGAGGAAATACGGAAACGAAGTGATCTTATACAATCGCTTTTATTCGACGATGTCACCCAAAATAAAAATACCTCCGATGATGATGGCCAGCAACTAGAAAATGAAGACAGTTTACCAGCATCATTTCGGTCCTTGAATGATAATGACGATTATTTCGAACCCAGATTGAACGGCTTTTTCACTCGAAGACACGGTCAACCATGGATCCGGAATTTCTTTCAATTCCGCAGATATGCGAGCTTTTCTACTTTAAACACACCAATCACATATGAAATTCAAGACTACAATATTGGTTTCACCGTCATAGGCTACGTTGGTATTTTTACTGCTCCTAGATCCGGTTACTACTTCTTCTCTTTCAACGGGATGACCGACGATTCCGACAATAGTGTCAACGTGGTCTTTCAGATCAACTACCAAAATGTGACCGCTTGTTATGGACAACCGGGCGGTTTAACGCAGCTGTCTATGCAGACTGTTGCCAAGCTCAAATTTGGGGATTTAGTTACTTACGAGTTAACGGCCCCAGTCGGAGTGAGCTCGACGAGTGCCGTTTATGAGGATGGATTTTCGTATTTCACGAGGTTCGTCGGTTTCTGGCTCTTTTGATGATTTAATATTTGAATTGATTTCAAACTAAATAAAAGAAATTGATTATCAAACTACATTATATTTTTGAAACCAACTACTGATAATGTTCGCCTTTTTTGTACTGGTTTTACGTACGACGACTTATAAAATATAACTTGGAAAATATTTGTTTCCTTATCTATAAATTATGTGCAATATCCTTCATATTGAAGAACATTTACAGCTACCAATTGGCATTTAATACCTGCAGCTTTTATTTTTAACACAGTACAGAGCAACCAGTAACAATGATAACAACAAAAATAATACATTTCTGACCACACAATTAATAGCAAATTCTCTGTTGAATGTAAATCGTTCGCAACTGGAGTATTGCATACTGTATTGATGGTAAAACAAAGTAGTTCCGTAGTTCGTAGCATATTACATATATAGTTTTACCTTGTTTAGTTTAACTGTTTAAGTTTTACTTGGTTAAAATTGGTTGTACTTAACATAGTTCCATGCTAAATAGTTTTAAATATATAAATGGCCACTGTTTTTTATTTTAAGTTT
This sequence comes from Chydorus sphaericus, assembly GCA_030141595.1. Lineage (NCBI taxonomy): Eukaryota > Metazoa > Arthropoda > Branchiopoda > Diplostraca > Chydoridae > Chydorus > Chydorus sphaericus. The sequence goes on along the minus strand of CM057929.1, from coordinate 8,644,133 downwards.
TGCACTTTCCTTTGATGTCGTACTTGTCTTTCCGACCGTTAACATGTTTGGCTCTTAGGCTTTAAGTTTCAGAATGTTTCCAGGCGATGCTACACCTTTCGTCTTAAAAAAAAAAAGGCTCTCGTTATTGATTACTCTGCATTTCTACCATTGTGTAACAGGCTGGTGCCCAGCATATTCAGTTGATTTCTTTTTGAGAAAATAAAAGAACCCAGATATTTGCTACTAGAAAATAAGTGGGCCTATAGCTTATACAAATGAATACTTGATCGAAATACGCGTTTGTAAATACCATCGATACCACGAGTTGTCAAATACATATTCATGCAGTTAAAAAAATAATTCATTTTTCATTAAATTATTACATCTTTCATTCATTCCTTTAAATTGTAGCGGTGTTATTGAGCCATCAATATTTTCGAGAGACGCCCCCCCCCCCCTCTAATGAGGCAGTTTTGAAAAGAGAAATAGGGGTTTAGCTTGAACAATGTTAAGTCTTAAGTATAGGTATGAATGGAATGGTGAGTGCGCGTGCGCGAGAATACTTCATCGTCTGTGCCGTTGAGTATATTTCCACAAATTTCAACAAAACCCGAGAAAAACACCCCACCAAAACTGTCGAATTCCGAACGCCAAGTTCTGTCAAATTTGTTTTCATTCGAGTGATTACGCAGAAAATGGGACTGTCCAAAATAAAACGTATCCATTTCTACCCTTTTTTTCGAAAGCCGAAACATGTACCTTCTGCATAAAGCGGTGTAGCTCAGAAACGAAATGATGCAGCTTAAAAATGAAAATGGTCAGTACAGAAGAGAGATCGATCTACATTATAATGAAAACTAGAAAATTATAGCCTAAATCAGTTGTTTGATAAATTGAAAATACTGAAACTCTACACTAGCCTAGGTATCCGGGTCTCCCCGATCATAGTCGGCAATCGGCATCGGGCAAAATATAGCTGCAAACCAAGAAATTGTTTACAAGTAAATATAAATGTTTCCACTTAATTTTAACAACATACTTGCAATGTTTTCTTTTTCAACCAATTCAAAGTTGCTTCTATAAATGGTACTCATACATTTTACGTCTTTATCAGTTTTTTTACTGCGCTCATGGATAAATTTGAATTTTATAGGCTATATATAATCCATATATTTCTGATTTTGTCTGATCCTTCGTCACGCTATTATATTATTATTGTACAGACAATATTTATTTTCCAGTCTATATTCAAAGCTGGGATATATACATAAACCTATACAAGGAAGGCCTATAAAATTGGTCAAAAATTTGACAGTAGAGGAACAGAACTCTGCTCCACTTTATATTCGTATAACATAAAAAAAGGTTATTTTTTACAAAGAAAAACGTATCTTTTTTTTCTATTATGGGGGTCACGCTTCCGTATATGCATGAACTACGAGTGGTTTTTCAAAAATTCTACAAGTTCAATGAACTCCCAGAATACCCTCGTATATTACATTAACATATGCTGTAATAATAAGATGCTATTGGGAGAAGTTATGGAAAAAAAGACATGAACACTTTGAGTCGTAAAATGCTAAGATTAACGACGTACCGCTGGACATTAATCCCCCCCCCCCCTCTCTTGCTGCCCATAGGCCTACTTATTTGACAAAATGTGAATTTAGAGAAAAATTAATAATATATAGGTTTATAATAATAAGGTTTATATAGGTTTATAATAATATATATATTTATATATAGTAAAGATAGTCAAATAAAATTATGTGTTAAAAGAATTAAGTGGAAAAGTTAAGTTTTAAAAATTTATAAATAATGTTGTCAAGTTTCACAAGTTTACGTAAAATGATAGGTATTGTAACATAGAATTATTATCATAATTAGGCCTATGATATATTCAAACTGACGAAGCTGATTTCAAATGCATTCTTACATTTTTAATCATTTCTTAATAACATAGTATCACTTGAAATATACTTTTTTTCAAAATTCCTTTCAGGTAGGTATTATTGCACGAAAGCAGTAAGATCAGCAAATATATATTTACATTATAATATTGTTGGTTTTTATTTTCAATAAAAAAAATCTGTGACCATGAACTCGACCGCTAGAGATTGAATAATGGTCATCATAACGATAACTTAAAATTTGAATAAAACTTCAAGGAATGTCGACAAACAAGAGAAATTGTCAATTTTCTAACCATCTCACGCTTCCTATAGAAAATTGATTTAGCCCGTCGATTCTTCCATTCAGAAACACTGATGATGTATAGAAAACAAATTAAGCCCCATACGTGCATCGACTATTATTCACTATTCTGCTGTTGAAGTTTTGTTAGGCATTTGCTATTCAAACTCATTCAATGACAGTAGACAAATGGGATTGAATGTCCAAGCTTTCAATCACCACTCCAAATCTAGCCTAATCTAACAGCATCAACTTTGTTTCTGATCGAATGGGATCACCATAATTTGCGTTGAGGTCCTAAATCACATTTGGGGTCTAATTAAAAATTCATCCATGTTTGGAGTAGAATAATATATTTAAAATTCTTGCTGGGTGTGTAATATGCATACTCAATACGTAGCAGGTCATTTACCAGTCGTAAAAATAGCTATGACGAGGTGATGCGCGTATATAGGAAGCTAGCAGGTAAAACCCCTACCTGTTGAAGGGCGGCTATATATAAGAAAGAGGGCCGTACCGAACAGTTCATTCTGTCGGAAGACTTTGAAAGAGAGATATAAGCTACCTTTTGAAGGATCCCTCGTTGTAACTGCCTTCACCTTTGAAAATGGTATGTCATAATGGATTTTTAATATTGTTATCTAATGATTTTAAAACGATAATTTCTCATTGATTTAACAGCTACGTTGTGCTATTTTATGCTTGGCCATCATATCGTCTAATATTAACCAATTAGCTGCGGAAGCATCGGCTGATCCCGAGCCTGGATCCCGGTACTTCCCATGGTCCTCTGGTGCTCTAATTAGCCAGTATGAGCAGCCCAGCTTTGCTGCTGCCCCAGTGCATAGCAGAATTCATCGCCCTTATAACTTCTACGATAACGCTCCAGCAGCTGATGAAGAATACTATAACGCCCAGGTACAATTATTCATTATAACTTTATAATATGAAGCCTAATATTAATTTTTGGTGCAATGTATGTATAGTCCTCTTTGTTGATGACTAAAATGAGCCGCATGCTTGATCTGGCTCTCGTCAATCTAAAGAATGAGGCTGATGGCTTAAAGAGTCAACTCGTTCATCTTAAAGATGAAGTCAGCGACTTGAAAGGTAAACTTCTTACCGAATCTAATCGCAATCATCGCCTTCAAGATCAAGTCTCCCAGCTGGAGCAATCTTTAGCCAAAAAGAAGACTGAAGAATCTTCTTCTGAAGATGACTACATCTCAGAGTATGCCCGTCTAAACGGAGCTTTGAGTACTGCTCTCGGTCTGGGCCGTCCATGGGTCAAAACTTTCTTCTCTTTCCGCAAAACTTCCTCCTTCTCTTCAATCTCGACACCAATCACTTACGAGATCACAGATGCCAATGTCGGTAACACCGTAACATCCGGAGTTTTCACAGCTCCTAGGGCAGGCTACTATTTCTTCTCTTTTAACGGAGTGACCGACTTGGGAGTGTATCCCGTCAACGTAGTATTGGTTAAGAACGGTGGCATTCTGAGAACCTCTTACGGGTCTCCCGCTTCTCTGTCCCGAATGGTCCTTCAGGATGCTTTGATCCTCAGCGCCGGCGACACCGTTTCTGTTCAATTGAACATTGTTTCAGGACAGAACAGTACCACTACTGGAAGTTTGTACGAGGATGGCTCTTCTTATTATACTCGCTTCCTCGGCTACAGCATCGTCTTATTGTAAGGTCCCAAATATAGGCGATTAATTGTGTTAGTATTTTACTAGATTATTATACTTTTATGTTATATTTATTTGAATGCATCTGCTATAAAAGCAATTCTTGGGAATAATACACTGAAACGGTATCCCAAAAAAATTATCGCAAGGATTTTTTTTTGATTTTTTTGATTTGTTCTATCTTTACTCTCCATACAATATAGGTGCGCGTAGCTACCATTAATTTCTGATATAAGTTTAGTTTTAACGAAAAGAAAATAGCTGGAATACTTTTTTTAAATCATTCAGAATTGGATTGGAAACTTTTCTTTCCGCAGTGTTGCTTAGAAAGGAAAAGAGCCCATCACTTTTTGTCAACCATAAAACCAGCAAGCATCTGCTTTTGATGAATGATGACGTCTCTGGTTTATGTTTCCACCGGCGGACACATAAATACCGAATCATTTAACTACTTTGTATTATACAGGAAACTACTAAGGCGACTTTAGCTAAAAATTGTCGAGGTAAACAATAAAAGTTCATCTTATTTTTTTTTATAGGGATCTGAATTACACGCATAATGTGCTTTCCTGTTGTCGAATACGTAACTTATTTCCCACGCAGTAATTTTATAAAGTTTTTTTTCTGAGTATGGAGGTTATTCATTGACATCTTATTTTACTCAAGTAAATGTTTGTTAACTTAATACGGAAATAATTATATAAATTTTTGTTAGGATTTGAAATAGTTTTAGTATAATATATTGGTTAAATCTGAATACCCACCTGATTTTCTCCCAACTCTTAATACTTATATTATCTATCATCAAGTTTATCTTGTTAGATAATTTGGGTTCATAAATTTTTTTCTTGATCCCAAATCTCTATTTATAGATTATCACCAAAATGAAAAGAAAAATATCGGAAACAACATGTGAAGAATAATAATGACAAGAGAGCTACACCCTATGTATCGGATGATGAGAATGCACAACTTCCTATGGAAACCATAATATTATATAACTAGTTCTTCTCCTCTATCTCCATAATTCATCACGCTAGCTGGTATATATAGCTCAACTTGTGAATAAATAAGCACGCCCTGTAGTTACCTGCCCATTAAAAAGGGTATGAAATGATTGAAACGCAGCAGGTGAGAGCATCAATAAATTGCTCCTCCTTATAATTGTCAACATAAAAATATATCCCAACGTTTTTTTGGGGTTGGCTTTCCCAGAGTTTACCCGTTCATTCAACCCGTAGTAAATATTATTGCAAACCCAATGAATATATGCATATAACAGCCAATAGAAGGTCAAGAAATATAAAGACGTAACCGCTTTTAAGCCATAAAACCGCGCAGAGCCGTTATTGGACGTTCAATTTGTGTACCATCGGTACTCGCAATATAGACTATACATACCGTAGTAAGTTTGTGTTGTTGTGTTGTTTTTAAACTTAGCTTACCTATTATAGGGATGAATGATTGAGCGGTATCGACACCAACTGTTGTTGTGGCTTTTTTTTTTATCCATTTCCGTGCTAAAGCTATGTTTAATTACTCTTTCTTTTGAGTAATTTATACAAATTACAACAGGAAACTATAAGTAACTCGTACAAAGAAAATGGGATGGGTTAAAAAAGTATTTTTTCTTCTTCTTAAACATTCCTAATTTATGTCCTCGAATGTGATGGAGGCCGGTGTATTTGACAAATGTTGTAAACTAAAAGTCGTAAAATATTTAAATCACCCTCTTGTAATATCCGTACAGTTCAGCGGAACTTTGAATAAAGAAAACTTTTTTTTATACTATGCATGAGTTTTAAAATAAAGTTTTTCTTCTTGTATTTTTTATATTTATTTATTATTTTTTTTTTCTTATATTTATTTTTGTATAGAATAGATATAGCTTTTCGCAAAAGTAAAAGTACATTTACTTTACATACAGTATAAATATTATGTATCATATCGTCTTCATAGTTATACATTTTGATCAAGAAAAATCGGAAAGTAAAAAAAAAAATGTTTAAATACATCAATATTTCCTAAGGGGCATCTATTACACCACACATACCAGTTGCATAAATTATTTGTTTTTGGGTTCCAAAGGCAACGCGCAGGTTATTTACCGGTCGTAAAAAAGTGTACAAGGAAGCCAACAGATAATTTTCCATGTTGATAATAGACGGCTGGGCAGGTAGACTGTATATAAGAAGAGGGTGCACGGAACGCCCTACATTACTTCCACTTACATTCTATCAGTAGAGTTTGAAAGTCGTTCAAGAGGCATTTTCAACACCTCTTTATAGGTATATCATATTACACTTTAAAAATACAGTCATCAAAATGGCGATTCCTACTTACACGGTAAAAGTCCAATAATCGTGCTATTTATTAAAATATTATAATGAGTTGATGGTGTTTCTAGCTGCTTTGTGCTGTTTTCTGCTTGGCCATCATTTCATCTAACGTAAAGCAATCAGCGGCAGAAGCATCTGCTGATCCCGAGCCTGGATCCCGCTACTTTCCATGGTCCTCTGGTGCTGTACTAAGTCAGTATGAGCAGCCCAGCATTGCTGCCCCGATAATAAACAGCCGAATTCATCGGCCTTATAACTTCTTCAATAATCCTCAGATCGAATCAACTGATGAAGAATATTACAATAATGCTCAGGTTTCTTGTTACCTTATTCAAATTACTGATTTTAAAGATTTAATTTACTTCAATAATTGTCTCTATAGTCTGCTTTGTTTACGGCTAAGATGAGTCGGATGCTCGAGTTGGCTCTCGGTAACCTGAAAGAGGAAGCTGAAAGCCTGAAAGGTCAACTCGTCCATCTCAAAGACGAAGTTAATGACTTGAAAGGTAAACTACTAAGCGAATCTAGCCGCAATCACCGCCTCCAAGATCAAGTCTCCCAGCTGGAACAATCCTTAGCCAAAAAGAAGACTGAAGGATCATCTCCTGATGACTACAACATCTCAGAGTATGCTCGCCTCAACGGAGCTTTAACTACTGCACTCGGTCTAGGACGTCCATGGGTCAAAACTTTCTTCTCTTTCCGCAAGACTTCCACTTTCTCTGCTCTTTCGACGCCCATCACTTATGAGATCACGGACGCCAATGTCGGTAACACCGTAACATCCGGAGTTTTCACAGCTCCGAGGGCAGGTTACTATTTCTTCTCTTTCAACGGAGTGACCGACTTGGGAGTGTATCCCGTCAACGTAGTCTTGATCAAGAACGGCGGCATTCAGAGAACCTCTTACGGATCTCCAGCTTCTTTGTCGCGTGTAGTTCTCCAGGATGCATTGATCCTCAATGCTGGAGACACCATTTCCATTCAATTGAACATTGTTTCAGGACAGAACAGTACTACTACTGGAAGTTTGTACGAGGATGGTTCTTCTTTTTATACTCGCTTCCTCGGCTACAGCATCGTCTTATTGTAAGGTCCCAAATACGCAGGCGATGAAATAATAATAGTAATAATATAGTTGTTGACTTTATTACTATTAAAATCTATTTATTTAATATTCTTTATTGAAACTATCTTAATATTTGAATACACATTAATATCATCTGCATTTCTAATTTTATTTTTATTTTTGTAATTTATTTAATTTTTTTTAGTCGACAAGCTAATAATACGAAATTTTAGTATAATAATTTTTAATGGACTATACGGTTTGATTGTGAGGATGTATTTGTCATCCATGCATCACAAATATTTTGTGAACTTTACTCCAAAGCCATTCGGCACCATAGCCCATAATATAAGCAGAAATGCTCCACAACATTATAGGTAAATGATAGATAGTCTCTTCATCTTTATGTGTAGAATTTTAAAAATCAAAAAGAAATGTGAAGAGATGAGAGAGCCGCCAAACTTTGCCTAAAGTTTCACATTATGGTATTCGGTGGACTCAGAAGTACTAAAAGTAAAACAACAAAGTTGTATACCTATTGATGGTAGAGGGTTATGGTTAGGTTATGTCTCTTAGAAATGCGGTCATTCCCAAATAAACTAGTTCATTCAACTATTTATAGAAAAGTTGTTGCGTGTATACTATACTATTACTATCCTTGGAAAGCCAATGAATATGTATATTGTTAAAGCAATGAAGCTTAAATAAGGGAACGAAGACCTCTGAATGATCATCATTTTCTGAGGTGTAAAATTGATGAAGCCGCGTTGTATTGGAAGTTCTTGAAATGCATTTCACGTTTTCCTGCCAATGTAATTTAGTTTACATTCTATTTTACAGATGGTAATAAACTTGACTATGGAGCTGTGAGGGAGAGCATCACAAGACTTAATTATACATTCATACCGGTTAAAAAGAGATTAATTTAAACTTGGACTTGAATATTATTATTTTAAAAGGTCAATCACACTTTAAATTTTCTTTTTCTATAACGCCCCTTTTTTCCTGCTGCCGTCAGGTGAATACAGTTCAAGAAACTATCCATCAGGTTAATGTTGAATTTTTTTGCCCGTAAAATGAAAAAAACGCTCATTTACGAAAAATACCTACGATTATAAAAACTTAACGTACTACCGGCACATAAACTGAAATGAATTATTTTTAGGTTATCATCATACTTTTTTTGTAATAATAAAAAAATTAAGTACGAAGATACTACATAATTCATTTATTCAACTTTTTTTAAAGGTCAGCAAGATTTTTTATTCTGCTTTACAAGTCAACGATCTTAAAATATTTTTCGACCCAAATCCCTTGTGTACTATTAGGCAGAAGCCAGCTTGCAGAAAAAAGAAGTATATGTACGTCTTTTCCTCTGACCATTCACAATCTTATAGTAGCTTCAATCACTATTAGTCCTGTGGACCCCTGTCGTATTATTATTTGTTTAACTTATTATTTACTAAATTGTGACAGTCTTTACTATGTGTTTAAAGTTAATATTGGTAAGTCAGTTGACCATACTCTAACACCCAGTGCGTTAAACGAAATATTTAGCTTTTTCCCTTTGTGATATTATTCATATAGGTCTTTATTGTCATTTTGATGATTTTTCATCTATCGGTGAGCCAAGATTTCGGTGGAAGTGGAGACGATTTTGCTGGAAGCGGTGACGGCAACGGCTTCAAAGCTACAGCCATTGTGATACCCGCAAAAGTTAATCCTGTAAAAATGAATCTCCATCCTGCATTGAAAGCAATTAAACCAAAAAATAGGCCCATAGTGCCCAAGAAAATATTAAGAAAAAAGAGAACAGCTACTACTCACGTGAAAAATAAGCGGATTATACCACATGACATTCCCATATGGCATGAATCATAGTACTTTCAATTATTTTGTGTATAACCGGCAACGGATTGTGCAGACGTGATTCCAATAAAAATTAGCATTCATTTTCGTACTTAAAAGTGATAAACACAATTTTTTAAAAATCAAAATACATTATTATTCATTTTAGTATATTATACAAAAAGTCTACTCATACGATAACCCATTTTTAGAATTTTGAAATCCTTGTAAGTATATTTTAATTGAACAATTAATTAAAATGTTGCGTAGTATGTAAAAAAAAATTATTAACATGCACCAATGTATGATTCATTCAATACTATTTTCAGAGATTACAAATATAACTGCAGCTTTTGTGTATTTAATAGAAGATCATCATCACATATTTTTATTAGGCCTAATATAAAGCATTACTGTGTTGCTTTGTGTAGCATTTTCTTAATTGTGTAGCTATAGTGAATAGTCAATCGATAAATTCCACTTTTTCCAGGGGTGTCACTTAAATCGGAGTTTAACGACTGCAACAATACGCTTCTTTCCCAATACCAACTGGCGCGTTACATTCGCGGCAATAGGGTCGAAAAATGGAATTCTTGCAGTCAACAAGCCAATTGCTGCAAGGTACTGAGAAAGCTTTAAAATATCACATGGAAATTAAAAACAAAGAAAGAAAAAAAGTAATTGTCCATTAGTAAAATTGTTTTATCTTTTCTTAAATTACCCCTTCAAACCAGTTTTAAAAAAAAATAAATAAAGACACGTCAAAATATTTTTCCATTCAATACTGTAAATGGAATAAGAAAAAAACCGATAGTGTAGAATTAATAGGCTACATTTTCATACTTTATACTACCGTACACTATGCTTCACACAGTTTCCATAAACAGATGATGGACAAGTAAGGGCAGCATCGACAGAAGAAGTGTTGTAAATTATGAACGTTAACGCAACGCAGATCAACACCAACTAAAATAAATATTTTCGGAAAATATTTATTTAGACTTGATATTAAAAAAAAGTAAGTTTTTTAAAACTAGTATGTCATGTGGCAATTTTTTTACTTTACGGGCGGTTGAATAATCAGTCAGCATGACTATTAGTTCAGTTAACGAACTATTTATTTGATTTCCCGCTCTTTGGTGCTCCCCGTCCTTCATTTGTTTCCTTTGTTTTGTCTTCTCTCTCTTTGATGAGTTGCTGATTAGCCCTATTATTTCGTTTTGCTCAAGTTGCTACCCGAGTTGCGTGGGCAGAGCGACGCCTTCGAGTCTAGCATTCCTCTAGTTTGTGTTTCATTATTTCCGGCCTTGCGATTTCAGTGCTTTTAGAAAGGTATTTGCATAATTCTCTTGTTGTGTCGATTCCCCAGCCCTTTCTGATAGTTTTGTATTTCTGTATAGCCTCAACTGCAGCACTAGCTAGCTGTCAGCGATCGGCCTGGCTGTATCATCTCTTACCTTGAGCACACCTGTGGTATATTTCATCATATTCTTTCTTACATTTACTTCTAGAGTCTTATGTATTCTTGATTTGTACTCCTCAGGTTGTGTGTAGTAGCCTTCCATATTTGTTGTGGTACTTGTTGAGATACCGAGAGCAAGTTCTCTCCTACTGGTATATTTCCTTACAAGTCTCTACGTGCTTCTATTTTATTAATCTTTCTCTCATGTACAGGTACAATTAGTGTGCCCAGTGAGTGTGGTTGTACCCTCCTTTGATTGCCTGACGAGTTTGCCCAATTGTGTACACTCTGAAGGTACTACATCCCCACTTCTGTGCGCTTAGTCCCTACTCTAATCATCTCTATTTTTGTAACTGTAGGAATCATATCGTTCACTATCACATTCTTCACCTTGAGATCAATCAATACAGAAGTTAATCGACCTAAAATACAGTCTTGTCATCCGCATAAACATTTTGGTCCGTCGAGCCGGATGCCTGGACCTACACTTCTCATCTAGCCATGGGTCGAAACAAGAACAAGAAGAGAGAAGAGCCACCCAGGGCTCCCAGCTCTAGCACTTCATTTCCTGATGTGGATGCAGCTCTCGCTCGTCTCGGCTCCCCTAGTGCGTTGCAGAGAAGGAAGCTTGACTCACTTCGCCACAGCGTCCAGGATGAAGTTGCCTCTGTGTACGACCACATTAAGCGTGGTTCTACACCAGTCCTTCTGAAAGGTCTACTCGGCCGAGCTACAGACGCCCTCGCTGAAGCTGATAAAGTAACTGCCGAGCTGATCGATACAGTTGACGGAGACACTATGAAGAAGGAGCGACGGCAGCAGAGAGAGAGCTCTTTATCTTGGTAGAGGAGACCAAGGCCAGTGTGGACCAGTACTTCCACCTCTGGAATGATGAAGCTGCGATCAGCGTCACTTCTCGCGCTCAGAGTCACCGTCAACAGCAGCAGCGCCTTCAGCAATTGGACGTCCTAGAGCGACGGGCAGCAGAGACTCGGCATGCTGCTGATGCTGCCGCTGATGCTCTCAGAGAGCTCCAACTCAGCCCAGCTCGATCATTCGCTACACGCTCTGTGTGCTCAAGTTCCGACGAGACGGAACGCTCTTCTTCTTCCTATCAAAGTCCACGACGGGTGAATGCGATGCAAATGGATACAGAGTCTCATCATCGATCCCTTTATAAGGAAGAGCATTCATCTTACGGTCGCCAGGGACCCGCCTCAACTTATATGGAGAAAGTATCGGATTGGCAGCGCACACAAGAAGAGGAAGAGCATCGCCACTATCGTTACCGGCCCTCGTCAGTCATTGGCGTCCCAGTTGGGTCTCCTCCGGTCCATCATCAACCCGTGCGACCTTCTTCTGCTCCGCCTGGATCCATGTCACATTTCGGTCCTTCACTCAGCCACTTGTCCTATGAAGAAGAACCTCGTCGTGATTGGCACGTCCCAACGAGCGCTCCAATCGTTGATCCTGAGCACAGCTACCATGTTCACGATCCTCCGGGACCGCCATACTTCAAAGAGGAGTACTCACACCCGTCTCACCACGCAACAGGGACGCCTTCCTTCACGCCCGTCTTTCCATCAACTTTCAGCCGTCCACCGGCACCACCGCTACACTATGGACCTGTTGTGGGCAGACACCCGCACCATATGGATCCTGCTGCTGCTTCCTTTGCACTAGCTGCTCCTCGGCCTCTACGCCCATCTACGGTCGCTGCTGTTCATCACGATCCCGCTCCAGATGAGTGGATCGATACTTACATTGATGGCAGAGAAGACTCTTCCGGTTGGTCGAGACGCATACGCTCTTCAGTACAGTCCGAGATGGAAGAGTTTAGCGGACGTGCGATGGATTGGTTCCGTTGGTCGGACTTATTTTACGTCCTCGTCCACCAATCGGGTCTTACAACGGGAGAGAAGCTGGCGATCCTGCTGCGCAAGCTGAAAGGTGACGCCCGCGATCTAGTCTATGGCCTCGGCGGAGGTGAGGACGCCTACAAGGAAGCTCTACGCCGTCTCAAACAGGCCTTCGGTCGCCGCGATGTCATGCGAGAAGCGCACAAGCAAGCGCTGGACAAGCTCGACTACAGTAAAGGAGATCCAGCTTCATTCAAGCGATACGCAGAGAAGATTCGGACACATCTCTTTGACCTGAATCGACTCACCGGTGTCTGCACCGAAGATATTATTGGGAAGATTTGCCTAAAGCTTGAACCAGTCGACTGCATCGCCTGGACCAGTACTCATCGCCCAGAAGATCCTCTATACTCTTTAAACCAATTTGGTTCCTGGTTGTGTGATCGTGCCTCCGGTTACCTCAATCCCATTACTCTCGCTGCTGCGCAGGATCGTGGCAACATTCAGAGGGGAAAACCTCGTCAGCAGCAGCAACAAGGAAGAGCTCATAAAACCAGCAGTGAAGTAGAAAAGGAGAACGACGATCCCGTCGTCAGGGTACCAGCTAGAGTCCCGTCAGAGCACAAAGCTCCACCCAAGCGACCAGCCAACTTCTGCTTCAAGTGCGAGAAAGCCGGACATCTGCTTCCCGAGTGCAAATCTTTCAAGGAGATGAAGCAACTCGACCGCCTCGAGTTCGTCACTCGTCACCGGCTATGCTATCTATGCCTTCAGTCAGGTCACTCTACTAGAACCTGCGCCACTGGAAAAGGATGTGGGGACAAGGACTGCAAGTTCAAGCATCATCTTCTCCTCCATGACTCGAGTTCTTCACCTGCTCCTACTTTTACTAAAGAAGTGAAAGGTTCTACTGCGTCGTGCTCTTTCAACAAGTCGACCAAGAAAGTGGCCGTCGGCGTCCTCAACATTGATGTGGTTGCCGCTGATGAAAGAGTCATTGAGTCGAACCTCATGTACGACGAGTGCAGCGACATCACCTTAATCAGAGAAGCCTTTCTCCGTCGTTTGGGAGTTACTGGAAGCAAGTGCATGTTGAACATCAGTGGAGTTGGTGGCATCCAGTCTCGCTATCACTCTGAAGCAGTCATCATCACCATATTGGATCATGACGGCAATAAAGTAGAGCTACGCGGATACTCCGTTCCGCACGTAGCCAACGCGGTTCCTTTTACGGATTGGAGTCAGCTGAAGCACAAGTGGAGTCATCTCTCTGATCTACCGCTACGGGGAAGCGGAGGAACTATCGACATCTTACTGGGCTGTGACTACGCCAGGAAGATGGCTGCTTTAGAATCTCGAGTTGGTTCAGTCAACGAGCCAGTTGCAGCCCGTACCGACCTTGGATGGATCGCAAGAGGGGTCATCGGCATCGGTCATAAGAAGTCCGCCTCTCGCACTCATACTATCTTCAGTTCTATTCAGCCCTTCCCTGATTTGGATCACGATTTTCGACTCTTCTGCAACACTGAATCCTTCGGTACTGAGTTTGCTGGTGACGGCCGCTCTATCGAGGACAATCGTGTCATCAAGTCAGTAGAAGAAAGCACGGAGAAGCTACCTGGTGGAGGATATCGTGTCCGGCTGGCCTGGAAGGAAGGAGAGCCCTCATTACCAGAGAATATGCAGCTCGCCGAGCATCGTCTACGCGGGCTCCACAAGCGGTTCGAGAAGGACCCAGAGTTTGAAGAAGAGTACCGGTCTACTATGCAAAAGTATTTTGAAAAAGGATACGCTCGGAAGTTGACGAAGGAGGAAGCTGCTACTGGCCCGTCCTTCTATCTCCCTCATCATGGTGTCTATAAGAAGACCATCTACGGCTCCAACAAGAAAAAGCTTCGTGTTGTCTTTGACTCTGCTGCTCGGTACCGTGGAAAGTGCCTCAACGACGGCCTGTTAGCCGGCCCCAAGTTGCAGAACCAACTGCCTGCTGTCTTGACCAAGTTTCGTCTAGGACCTGTTGCCTTTTCCTCCGACATTGAGGCGATGTTTTGCCAGATTCGCCTCTACCCTGAAGATGCCAAATTGCACCGCTTTTTGTGGCAAGAAAAGGGATCCACTGTCATTGAAGTCTGCCAAATGGATCGCCTTACTTTTGGTGATTGCTGCTCGCCTTATATAGCCATCGCCACTACGCACCGAGTGGCTGATGATGCAGGAAAGGAGAAGCCGAAAGCAGCTGCTGCCATCCGAAGCAACCTGTATGTTGATGACTATTTGGATTCCGCCCGTACGGTCACAGAAGCCGTGCAGCGTGCCAAGGACGTGAAAGAGATCCTCTCATCTGGTGAATTTCATCTCCGTTCCTGGGTCTCCAACAGTCCCGAGTTCAATAGGATGATGGATACTGAGCCCGACAGCACAGATGGTACTTCAGCTCCAAGTTGCCCGTTAGGATCAGAGAGTGCGGAGGCAAAGGTCCTTGGTGTCTACTGGCGACCAGAAGAAGATGTCTTGACGTTCGCAGTCGGAGAGATTGAGGATATCGCCTACACTAGAGTCGGCCTAGTCAGCAAAGTAGCTGGTGTTTATGATCCCCTCGGTCTTGTCGCTCCACTTGTCGTCAAGGCCAAGATCAAGATTCGTGAATTGAGCATCCGAGGTCTACAGTGGCATGATGACGTGACCGAAGAGGATCGCATCTGGTGGAACTTATGGTTTGACGCTCTCCGACGTCTCAGCAGCTTCAGCATCCCTCGTTGTATCTTCCCAGATGAAGAAGCCATCATCTCATCAGAGCTTCACACATTCTCAGATGCTTCGGAAGAAGCTTTTGCTGCATCAGTCTACCTACGTCATCTCTATTCGAACGGACGGATTGAAACCCGTTTTGTTATCGGCAAGACCAAGCTGGCGCCTAAGAAGACCATCTCAGTGGCTAAACTCGAATTGAATGCTGCTCTTCTCGGTTCACGTCTTGCCACCTTTGCTGTGACAGCAATCGACCGACCTGGAATCCAAAAGAAGTATTGGACGGATAGTAGCTGTGTCCGCAACTGGGTGCGTGCCTCATCGTCTTACTACAAGCCCTTTGTCAGTCATCGTATTGGAGAGATTCAGACTCTCACTGACACTACTGAGTGGAGATTTGTCCCTGGAAAGATGAATTGTAGCGACGCAGCAACCCGTTCTCTACTAGAACCTGATGAAGAGATTCCATCATCCTACAAATATGGCCCGGATTTCCTTAAGCTGAAGGAAAGTGACTGGCCTAAAGACCTGCCCTGGATGACTGTTCCGGATGAGAGCCGTAGCGCCGCCGTTCTTCACACTACCAAGGAGTTTGACTGGAACTCGGTCACGATTGATCCAGCCCAGCTCACCAGTCTTATTCGCCTTGAAGCAGACTTTATCGCTCTTATCTTACAGTGTCAGGAGGAATCATTTGCAGACGATATCATCCGTTTGAAAGACGGGAAGCCAGTGCGATATTCATCCTCTCTTCTGTCGCTTACACCTCAAGTTGGCGCGGATGGATTATTACGCCTAGGAGGACGTATCGGAAAGGCCAGCTTGCCCTATGACAACCTTCATCCGGTATTGCTTCCGCCCAAGCACCCACTTACGAAGAAGATTATCATCGCCTTCCACCAGCATCTCCATCACGCCGGAACTGAATTTCTTCTCAGCCACATCCAGCAGCACTTTTGGATCATCCGAGGCCGTGAAGCAGTCAAGAAAGTTCGACGTGAGTGTATCCAATGCCAGAAGGAAACAGCCAGGCCAGCTGTGCAGTTGATGGGGGAGCTACCGACAGAGCGACTCGACTACTGCACCCCACCTTTCACTCACACAGCTGTCGATTACTTCGGACCGCTAGAGATCGGTTATGGTCGTAACAAAACTGCCAAACGTTACGGAGCGCTCTTCACTTGCCTCGTAACCCGCGCCGTCTACTTGGACCTGTCTCAATCCTTATCTACGGATGACTTTCTTTTGGTTCTCCGTCGGTTCATCAGTTGTCATCGTAAGCCAGTCACGGTCCATTCAGACAATGGTACCAACTTTATCGGTGCCGAAAGAGAGCTGACCGAAGCAGTCCAGCAGCTGAACCAGTCCAAAGACCTTCAAGACTTCACTACAGAGAAAGGCATCAACTGGAAGTTTCAACCTCCTTCCGCACCTCACTTTGGCGGTGCTCACGAGAGCTTGGTACGCTCGACAAAGAAGGCGCTCTACCGCGCCCTGGAAGTAGAAGGGCTTCAAGGACGCCTGCCAACCGATGAAATCATGCGCACCGTCCTCTACGAAGTCGCGGGACTTTTGAATGCGCGTCCACTCACTTACGTCAGCAGCGACCCTGATGACTATCGCCCTCTTACTCCAAATGACTTTATGAACAAGCCATCTACCGCAGACGTTCCCATCGGGGACTTTGAAGGAGTCCACCCTCGTCAGGCGTATCGCTACACGCAGAGGTTCATCAACTTATTCTGGGATCTTTGGAAGACCCGCTATTTGCAGGCTCAAGCTACCAGAGCTAAATGGCGCGGCCAGCAACGCAACTTTGAAATTGGAGACGTCGTCCTGGTCATCGACCCCAATCTGAAGCGAGGAAAATGGGAGATGGGACGCGTGATCGAGACCTTTCCTGGCACTGACGGCCTGGTCCGGGTCGTACGCGTCAGCACCGACCGCGGCGACTACCTTCGACCGATTCACCGACTCTGCCTGCTGCACCCGAAAGAAGAGCCCGAGCGCCCCGTCCCGGTCACTACGGCCTCGGGGGAGGATGTTCCGGCGGAATAGCAGCCGAACTATTTATTTGATTTCCCGCTCTTTGGTGCTCCCCGTCCTTCATTTGTTTCCTTTGTTTTGTCTTCTCTCTCTTTGATGAGTTGCTGATTAGCCCTATTATTTCGTTTTGCTCAAGTTGCTACCCGAGTTGCGTGGGCAGAGCGACGCCTTCGAGTCTAGCATTCCTCTAGTTTGTGTTTCATTATTTCCGGCCTTGCGATTTCAGTGCTTTTAGAAAGGTATTTGCATAATTCTCTTGTTGTGTCGATTCCCCAGCCCTTTCTGATAGTTTTGTATTTCTGTATAGCCTCAACTGCAGCACTAGCTAGCTGTCAGCGATCGGCCTGGCTGTATCATCTCTTACCTTGAGCACACCTGTGGTATATTTCATCATATTCTTTCTTACATTTACTTCTAGAGTCTTATGTATTCTTGATTTGTACTCCTCAGGTTGTGTGTAGTAGCCTTCCATATTTGTTGTGGTACTTGTTGAGATACCGAGAGCAAGTTCTCTCCTACTGGTATATTTCCTTACAAGTCTCTACGTGCTTCTATTTTATTAATCTTTCTCTCATGTACAGGTACAATTAGTGTGCCCAGTGAGTGTGGTTGTACCCTCCTTTGATTGCCTGACGAGTTTGCCCAATTGTGTACACTCTGAAGGTACTACATCCCCACTTCTGTGCGCTTAGTCCCTACTCTAATCATCTCTATTTTTGTAACTGTAGGAATCATATCGTTCACTATCACATTCTTCACCTTGAGATCAATCAATACAGAAGTTAATCGACCTAAAATACAGTCTTGTCATCCGCATAAACAGTTGGTATACGGTTAATACTGTCACTATATACTGTAAGCTTCGGAAAACGAGCTTTTTATATATACAGATATCACTGCAATATCTGACCCAAAATTTAATATAATTTCTGCAATGAGCAACCAACTTTGAAATTATTATTCTTTGAATTGTTCGACACATTCTAATAACCTTATATAAAACCAGTTTAAATTTGATTAGTTACCCGGAGTGTGAGATGTATCAAGAGCGGTCATTCTTCATGGTATAGCGCGTTATGTGACCTTAATAAGCTTGTTGTCACTTGTCAATTACTTTATTGTAGTCAAAAACTTACGCACGTACACTCAAACTACAAACACTCAAACAGTCCGAGTTGCTTTATATGATCACTTTTCTATAAGAAGCTTTACAAATTTTAAGTTCATTAACCTGTAATCATGATATAGGTAATCACAAAACCGTGTGTCGTGTACACGATTTTATGACATATGCACATATATATATATTTTTTAATCGATTCCACCACATAACATTTCCATGTATAATATGGCATGAATCGTGAAGAATAAATCATTGATTAGGCCTACTGCGCTCTTTAAAAACCTATGCAATTTCTCGAAATAAATGCATAAAGTAGCACTAAATTATCATTTTGGCATTAATCGGATTTATAAACTTTTCTAGTGGCTATATGTATTAACATACTAAGCAATCAATGTTTGCAATGTTCGTGTATTTAATCCAATTAATCAAGAGTAAGGATAGCCGCCCTTTTCAAATATAGTGTATGGTGTATGTACCCTCTCTGTTAACCCGAAAGATATAATGGTATTCCCCTTGCTGTAAAGCAGCTGACATCATCTCATCACGATTCATTTGCTGCAACAGTACGATGTCCTGAAAATACCGTAATCGAGACATTCACGGCAATGGGGTTGCAGGAATGAGCACTTAACCAGCTTGTTGCTACAAGGCGAGAGAACTACAGCACAGTAAAATAATAAGAGAACAGATTATTGCCAACTATCAGTTTCGCTTAAGATTGGATTGTTTCTCTACGTTTAAAAATGATGCCGTGTTATTACTCACCAGTCCGCACACAGTATCCATAAACAGGTGAGGGGACGCAAGTCGCATCGACAGAAGTAGCGATGCAAATAACGAGCGCTAACGTTACGCAAAGCAACATCAACTGTGATAAAAAGTAAAAATACATTAGACTTAAAAAATATATTTATCATGTTTTAAAAAAGTTTAGTTGTTCGCGTATTTTACCTTATTGCGGACGGTGAAATTTTGAGCCAACATGATGTTTTTAAATCAAATTCTCAATTGACAGTATGCTTTTAAGCTTTGAAAAAAGGCGCTTTTTATATAAATGCCGTCAGTAAGAGGAAGTATGATGGATCAGCTTTATCTGACCTAAATCGTATGATAATAAATAATTACTACGACATAATGCCAATGAACTTTGCAATAATTGTTCAGTTCTCTTTCAATTGTTTCTACAAATATGACTAATCATTACGAACCATATGTGTCGACCAATTTGAATACACGACTCAGCGCTCAGCGAGCTGGATGCATTAAGAACGGTCATTCCTCTCGCGGTTACCGACCCTTATTATTATTATAACCTGCTTTTATTGTCGAACGATATTTTGTAGCAAATCAAATAATATAGATAAATATTAGGATTTTTAGCTTCATGAAATTATGATCCTTCTTCCCCTATATCAATCCCATATTAATATAAGAATAAATTGTACTCAAAATTGTACAGAAAATGCGATTGATAGTTAAATTAGCATACACACGCTCATTTGCATATTTATTGATCGATTATCTTTAAAAATTACAGAAATACTATTATTATTCTAGGACTAACGCTCCTTCTTTTCCATCAGCTGTTTTCAGCTCCGTTCCGTGCCTCAAATGGTAGTCGTATTTGGCTTGAGCAAAAAGCACATCCGTCAGTAAGAAAATCTGATTCAGTACAAAAAGTTTGGATAATCAATCAAGCAAGAATCAATTAAAAATCGTACCTGAGCAGTTGCAAATGCTAATGTCGTAGCAAAGAAGAAGTTGGCATTCGCCGATCCAGTATAAATCCATAGATACCACAAGATCGGACTTAAAACAGAAGTGACCAGTAGAATACAGCCCACAATGAAGGAATGTCTAAAATCTGATTTTAAAAAAATTAATACAAATTCAAAAATAAAGTATAATTAATAATATTTACAAGGGACTAGATGATTCCATAGAGGTAATAAAGCCAGATAGAATGCCACATCTCCTATCGATGGATAAGATTTGAAAATGGCTCCGATGGCGCATAGAGTGAAGCTGAGCAATGGGACGTTATCAAAAAACCTTAGAGCCAGCGGTAGGACGTAGACGAAAGGGTTCATCTGGAACACGTACGTGAAGAAGAGGTGGAAGTGGTCAAACATCTCCGTGAAAAAGTACCAAAATAGGCCAATGTTAGGCGTCAAATCCGGCACTTTCAAACTGCAATTTAAATAAGTTTAAAATTATTCAATTCAAGTTAATAAATTGATTGGATATTTTACATGCAACCGTAGGTAGAATCGATAAATCTCCATCCGTTAGATAAAAGTTGAGAAATCCACAAAAGAGATCCGATAACAACTGCAAAAATGCTCAAAGTGAAGATGATGGATTTGGTGAGCTCTTTCTTAGACAGATTTGTGCTTGTTGCCAGTACGATGGGCACCAGCATCATTAATGGGTAGAAGCCCTGATAAGAAGCGAAGGCGACAAAGAAGGTGGCCGTGACTCTGGATTTATTGGCCAGGCCTAGAAGGGCTAGAGAGAGGACCAGATTGGACCAGACCGTCGTGGTCATGGCAACGCAACTGAAGATGGAATAAGGGTTCAGCATGTAGGCTGCCGTAACAGAGTCAGGTACACTTGATTGACTGGATTTCGTGAGGACGATCGACTTGGAATCGATGTGGAAATCTTTCTTTTTCTTCTTCTGCTCTTCAAGCTGCAAGAAATAAAAATAAACTATTAAAAACAGTTGAAAATAGTTTCTAAAAAAGTATATAGAAATCTAGAGATTATAAAAGTAAATATATAAGATAAATGTAATTAATTGGTTCAATAATGAATAATTAATAAATAAATAATTTTTAAAATGAATTATTATAAATTAAAAGATATTACCTAACTAAAGAAAGAATTTTTAAAAAACTGCTAAGATTAATACAAAAAGCAACAGTTAATTTAAAATAAGTAAATTTAAGTAAATCACTAATTTGAAATGTAATAAATTGGGGAGAAAGTATATATTAAAAGGGATTACTCAAATTATTTTAAATAAAAATCTATATTAATAAAATGTAATGTAAATCTTAACAAATATAGATAAAGATATACAATAAATAAATAAAAATTCATTGAATGTAAATAATTAGTGATAAATTATACCATTAGCTTGAAAAATAATGAGGAAGCTCTCGTCAAGATTATGGCAGTGAGGACATCCCCAATTATGAAAGCTGCTTGAATGAGCCAGGGACTCAGCCTGAGCAACTGCGTGTAGAAGGCCAGGTTGATAGGTGACTCGTGGAATGAGTCCCCATCATAGGGAGACTGGGATCTCTGACCGAGGTAGACACCTTCCACAACTAAGGAAAGAATACAAATTTAAATGAAGTTTAAAAGAGAACAAATGATAAGATACCTCTTTTCCAAGCATTTATGGGAGTCGATATTTCCACTCTTTCAGATAGTGATTCATGAAAACCAGATCTAAACATCCAGGCACGGATGAAGGCACCGAGGAATGTAGATTTCCAGCCACTCCACATTCCGGAAAACAATTATATTTCCTTCAAATTGGATGAAAATACAATAACAATTACTATTTCAAACTGAAAGTGAAAGTGCCGGTTGTTTGTTGACAAGAATGGAAATGTTTGACAGATAAAAAGCTAATGCAGAAAGATGGTGCGGATGCTCTAACAACTTTAAAAAGGGAAAGTTAAAAAAAAAAAAAAATTCCGGGATGACGGGATCTTGTCACCTTGTCCGGATTGTTTGAAATTTGGTAATTACAAATTGAAATATTAATTCAATTAACAATTTAGAAATTGATTTAAAAAAATGATTAAAAATCCAAAATTGAAAAATTAATTCAATTTAAAATTTCAATTAAAATATGTGTTCTAACGTGTATTATATGAATCAATTTACAAACATTTTCATTTGCCACGTTAAAATATTTAGATTTATTTAAAACAAGGATCAGCAATTAAGGCATGAAGCGTGAAATTCCGCGTACTCACTAACTCATATAGCTCGACAGCTCGTTACTTTCAAAACTATCTCAAGGTCAGGAAATGATAAAGCCTGTTAAGATTGGTTAATTGATATCTAAGCATATTCTAATTAAGATTCATAAAAGCAGAAATTCAACAAAACACATCGACAAATCGAAAAATAACGATAATCCATAGCAATTAAGAAACCCCCCCCCCCCCTTTCACATTTACAACCCAATATACATCTAACGATTCAAATTAGGACTGGCTATAGATTTTCCCATCGGCCATCGCCTGAATTCTGAAATTATATAACGTTATCAATATAACTTTTAAAATATATATGTATTTTATTTATGATTATTAGTTATTAGCAACAGGTGATTAGACACAAAAAAGTATGAATTATCAAAATTGCGTGCGGAGTGCTGACGTGCGTAACGAGTTGTTTAGGATGCTAACAGGTTTCTCAACCGTTCCATCTGGCTGTCTTTTTAAAGAATACAGTATATTATTTTCCATTAACAGGAAAAACAGTCATGGTCAACACAACCAAATGCTTTATTTACCTTGAAAAAGAGAACCTGTCTGAAATATTTTTGGGTGTCACCATCCAACGACGACAAGAATAAAAAAAAATAAAAAAATAAAAAAGGAACGTTATGGTAATCAGTATCAAAACAAAAACAATAACAAACAAGTTATAAATAGCAATTAATATTGCATAATATCCTACAAATTACGACGCATAATTTCATATAGCATCAATTTCAAATCATTATAAAATGAACAAAAATCATGTTTGTAATAGTTATGCAACATGCACGCACATTTTTCTCAACAAAGGATTGAAGAATATTCTAAAATAAAAAATGAAATCTTCAGGGACGTATAGATAGCCGGAACCGGCGTGGTCCCACAATTCACCTTGATCGTGAAGTTCTGTACGCTACGATGATATATTAACCTTGGGTGTGACATAACAAGAAGAAATGCTCTCCGCCACTACATCTTGGGGTACCCGGAGCAAGTGAAATATTTCGGGTGGGGCGACTTAAAGTGCCGCCCGGAGCCCCCCTTAACTGCGTGGGTGATGCGGCCCAAAAATTGGTATAAATAGGCAGCTCTTTATTGGTATCAAATCACTCGCAGCTTCAGCTTCGTATCAACCAAATCCTCTCTCTTTCAACATGTACAAGTTCATGGTAAGTGTTTTATTTCATCAAATGTTAGGAATGCATTAAATTAATACTTTTTAAATTGCATAGACTCTTTTGGTTTTGGTCGCTTTGGCCGCTTTCGTCTTCGCTGAAGAGATGGAGGCCCAGGACCAGGAAGCTGCTGAGCTTTACTACCGCACCTATGGAGTTGTAAGTTTTAATATAAAACTAACATGTACAATGAAAGATTCTAAACTAATTTGAATTGTACGAATAGTGGCCATCCTGGTACAGCGGTCTCACCACTTTGAACACCATTGGTGGACTCCGTATCGGCGGTCTCCGCACTCTCGGTGGAATCAACACCATCGGCCTCAACACCATCGGCCTCAACACCCTCGGCTACAGCACTCTCGGCTACAGCACTCTCGGACTCAACACCCTCGGTCTTGGTCTCGGCCGCGTCATCCTGTAAATGAGTGATAAAGACTTGGACCCAACATTCTGCATTCTATCTTGATGGAGGTTGATGTTTTTTCCCCATGATGAAGTATTGGAAATATTGAAAATCGTGCATATAAATTAAGGATGATAAAACCATTTATACTGGTTTTGGACGCCTTACCATTTCGATCACCAAAAAAATATGAAATAAAATGAATCTATGATTTTTTACAAAAAGAAAACAATTGTTGTTCTTGCTATCTTTTTTAATAAGAAAAATGAGTCTAAAAAACATACTTAATGAAACTTGAATAAAAAGAAAAATGAAAGAAAGCAGTTATAAAAAAAAAGTGATGCATCCGTCATCAGTTTATATTCCCCTTTTTTAAATTTTCCTTTACGATAAATGGGTATTACTGTATTTTGATATTACCTGCGACATTTTAATAATGATTTATAAACTATCGATGAAATATCCATCACCAAAATATCGCACCAAGAATTGAATAAAGTATTTAATCTACGTTTCTAGCAATTACAATTGACATGTTTCTTTTCTTCTTTCGTATTCAAATTATTGAATTCCAGATTATGTCAATATATATAAAACAAACTTCTAAATTTATGTTGGTTTTTCAACAGGATAAGTGTAAACATACAAGTAACACAGAAATCAATCGATTGTATTTTAAAATTCAATATATGGACCCATTTAACGTTTACCTTACTAGATGACCATTCAGATCGCACTGAATATTATAACTTGTCCAAGTAACTAATGTGATCTCAAGTAAAATTAGTATTGAAATAATAGCCGATTTTCCCACCCATTTATGTTTGTCAAAGCTATTTTTTAAAATTACAAATATGAGATATTATACAATAAACAATAACCTTGGGTGTGACCACTGATATTAGGTAAAGAAATATTCTGCTGATACCTCTTTCACACATCCCTGAGGCACCCATATGTGAAATATTCGGGTGGGGCGCCTTAAAGTGCCGCCCAGAGCCCCCCTCACGGCATGAGTGATGCGGCTCAAAATTGGTATAAATGGACAGCTCTAAACTGGTATCAAATCACTCGTAGCTTCAGCTTCGTATCAATCCAATCCTCTCTCCTTCAACATGTACAAGTTCATGGTAAGTTTCTTATTTTATACCTCAATATTTTTTCCTAAATGTGATTAAAATGTCACATCCATATATTGCAGACTCTTTTGGTTTTGGTCGCTTTGGCCGCTTTCGTCTTCGCTGAAGAGATGGAGGCCCAGGACCAGGAGGCTGCTGAGCTTTACTACCGCACCTATGGAGTTGTAAGTTAAAAATAATAACATGAGGCACCTAAATGAGAAATATTGAAAACTGATTTGATTTTTTTTAAATAGTGGCCTTCCTGGTACAGCGGTCTCACCACTTTGAACACCATTGGTGGACTCCGTATCGGTGGTCTTCGCACTCTCGGTCTCGGTGGCATCAGCACTCTCGGCTACAGCACCCTCGGTCTTAACACCCTTGGCCTCAACACCATCGGTCTCGGTCTCGGTGGCGCTCGCATCATCTTGTAAATGAGTCAACAAGACTTGATACAGCATTCTGCATTCAATCTTGACGTCGTATTGGAAATTTTAAAACAAATTCATGTAAAAATGGAAGATAAGGGCATTTATGATGGTCTTTGAAGCCTTACGATTTATATCCTCAAAACTCAGAACTAAAATAAAATTCGTGATTTTTTAAAAATCCTTTGTTTTTGTTACAATATTTAAAAAAATCTCTAAGACGAGATTTGGATAAAGTTGGTTAGATAAAGAAATTTCTATTTTTCGGAAAACGGTTAATCTTCTTTCTAATAAATTTGTTAAATTTTCACCATACTGAATACAGATAAAAGTCACCATCCGTGGTAACACCATTTCACCTAATCAATCTCGGTAATTACATTGTCAAAACATTCATTTTCAGACGTGTTAAAACAGATAATAAAATAGATAATTCTTCTATTAACGTGTGCTTTTCTACTTATAAGTTGAATTATAAGATTCTCAATATCATTTTTAACGAAGCTGAATTTTATATCATAAAGTAAACTACCAAATGTAGGCTAACTCCAATTACTCCGATATTTATTGAGAAATAACTCACACAATAAAAAAAAAAAGGTGATCTAGTTGATACCCACACCGTGGTTGTAATCTATAATACTGTGATGGGGATCGCATGTTTGCGTATATTTCTTAAACTAAATGCAGCAAGCTGTGCTAGCTTATTGAAATTCTTTACTTATGCAGTGATATAATTCTGTTGACGAAGAATTTATCAATATAACAAGTAAAAAATCTAAGATGAAATACAAGCATACATTTGCTGCCTACAACGGCATTGAAATAATAGATAAATAACGCAAGAACTTTTTGTATTGCTGTTATTGCACATGACTTTGTATGAAAAGTTTATATTAGCCCGAATTTACTTGAAAAATCATTTTTAAAAATGCGTTTTTGGAATTGATCACTAAGCAAATGAAGCACTGAAGTGTCGGTCGAACTGTCAAATATCAGACGGACCTATTGTTCGTATATACAAACCTCGCCGCCTTGCTTAGACAACAAAATTATAGTTCAAATATCACTTATTATTCAACGGAAACTAAGCCGTTTACCCTATTGCAGTATAAAATTATTGTCTAATGAACCAACAACTCATTGGATAATGACTAGGTAATAGCCTTGGGTGTGACCACCAACATTAAACAAACAAACAAAAAAGATTCCGCTGATTCCTCTATCATACACCCCTTGGGGCTGGAACACCCAAAACGTGAAATATTCGGGTGGGGAGCCTTAAAGTGCCGCCCAAAGCCCTCCTTACTGCATCAGTGATGCGGCCCGAACTTGGTATAAATGGACAGCTCTAAACTGGTATCAAATCACTCGCAGCTTCAGCTTCGTATCAATCCAATCCTCTCTCTCAACATGTACAAGTTCTTCGTAAGTTTCTTTCATCACCCATTATTACCTTAATTTTTACATGTGATAATAGTGTACCGTAATCCATCGATATATTTCAGACTCTTTTGGTTTTGGTCGCTTTGGCCGCTTTCGTCTTCGCTGAAGAGATGGAGGCCCAGGACCAGGAAGCTGCTGAGCTTTACTACCGCACCTATGGAGTTGTAAGTTTGAAAAATATACAACAAAGAACTTAAAAAAAATAATACTAATTTGAATTTCATTAACAGTGGCCATCCTGGTACAGCGGAATCAACACCATTGGTGGACTCCGTCTCGCCGGTCTCCGCACTCTCGGTGGTATCACCACTCTCGGTGGAGTCCGCACCATTGGCATCAACACCCTCGGCATCAATACCCTCGGCGTCAACACCCTTGGCCTTGGTCTCGGCCGTGTCATCCTGTAAATGAACGACTTGAACCCATAGCTCTTGATTAGTTTGACGATGTTTTTTTGACGGATTGGGATCATTTAACCTTGTACACTTGAAGGATGTCCATTTTTTGTGGACTTAAATGCGTTACAATTTTTATATGAAAAGCTAAGAAAATAAATTTACTGTGAGTCATAGTAATAAAAATTTCTTTATCATGATTTATTAGAAATATAGTAATTATATAAGATTAGTTTTAGGAAAATTTTTTAGAAAATATTAGACGCTGTTCAGATAGAATAGTTTCAGATAGTTTTTGGGAGAACACATAAATAGAAAAATTAACAGTTTCAAATAATAAATAATTTTAAATTTAAAAAATGGGTCAAGAGCATACATTTCTAACACGTATATGTACAATGTTATTTGTTCTAAGTACGTACGGTATCAAAATACCCTTTTATTTTGTCAATATAAAGTTTGCCCACTTTATTTTAAATTCCACATAAAAATTGTAAACCAAAGTACACAAATACAAAACCTCACATTCAGAATTTTTTGCGACCGCAATGTTGTAAAACCTAAACGATAATTTGTTTACTTTTGACAATAATAAGAAAATGAATTACTGGTGGACAGTATCTAAATTCGAATACATGTATATTGTATACATAGCCATATCAGGTCGTGAACGATAGTTTGTACACGCAGTAAAAAGGGGGCTTCAGCAGCAATAATTTGTTGGGCCTACTTTAATTTTACAGAAAACATGGAGAAATTTTAGATGGAATTTAAAGCCGATTACAGTTTAGATGGCATTCTTCGGATAAGAAATAGTAATTGACAAAACCAAACAGTAAAGAAAAGTCTATCCATTTCTAATTCTGGTGATTGGAGTGGTCATACTATTGATCAACATCGTCGTTAACACCACGTCTTTTATAAGTATATACATTGTCTCATATCGAAATCCAAATACTGTCGATTACGTGAACTTCTTGATTGGTCAGGTATTCCACGACTTGGTTGTAATGGGTACATCTCTATCATTTACGGCCATATACACATTTTTAATCGTCGTTGAAAGGAATTATTGTCTACTTTAGAAATTATTCAATCTGATATTAATTTTTCAAAACAACTTTATCGAAAGATTAGTGTTCTTGGTAATTTACTACTATGGGTGGATTCCTACACTACATCATTTGCACAATAAATAATTGTGAGCATTAGAATCAGCTCAACGAGTTCTATCAGAATCCGTATAGTTTATATAGATTGAAAGAATCCACCCATAGTAGTAAACGATCATATATTTTATGGATTCATTTCAAAATGTTTTTTTTTTTAGGATCTATCTGCTTTGATGTATCGAGCACGAGGCAAGTGTACTGGAAACATCTATGCTACGTTCCACAACCAATTACAGTTGCACTTAGGAACCTCTCTTACATTCCATAAAGTTTGATCCTGATGACGGCTTGTCGCTTTCATACCTGTACCAATCTTCCTAATAAATTTCGAATAAAAATAATTTCAGGATTAAATTTTTTTAAGTACCATCCCGATAAGGAAAACAGTATGACAATTAATTTATGGCTTTCGTTTATGATTTTACATCAAAATTTTAAAATAATTTTGAAAAATTCAATTATTCAATTAAATAAAAAATCTTCAACTGATTTTTTTTATTCTAGTTAATTCCTAAATGGTTCATCCCAACAATGGCAACACGTGATCAAAGATAGTTGTACAAATCTGAGGGTTAAACTAGTTTGCAGTGATTGGAACGTCCAGATGCGAGGTTGAGTCAAATATGAACGAATAATCACGATTTTGATTCGAAAAAAAATTAACGTTGAATACTGGGGTTGAATTCATTTTAAATATTAGACTGTAGTACTTGTTATTAAACGAAAACTATATTGGCAAAAACTAGTATTGGATAACATGTATACGGTAGGTATTAGGTAATAGCCTTGGGTGTGACCACCAACATTAAACAAAAAGGAATATTCCGCTGATCCTTTCTTTATATATCCCTGGGGCACCCAAAACGTGAAATATTCGGGTGGGGCGCCTTGAGGAGCCCCCCTCCCCATCTGCATGAGTTATACGGCTCAAAATTGGTATAAATGGACAGCTCTAAATTGGTAACAAATCACTCGCAGCTTCAGCTTCGTATCAATCCAATCCTCTCTCTCAACATGTACAAGTTCTTCGTAAGTTTCTTTCATCACCCATTATTACCTTAATTTTTACATGTGATAATAATGTACCGTAATCCATCGATATATTTCAGACTCTTTTGGTTTTGGTTGCTTTGGCCGCTTTCGTCTTCGCTGAAGAGATGGAGGCCCAGGACCAGGAGGCTGCTGAGCTCTACTACCGCACCTATGGAGTTGTAAGTTTGAAAAATATACAACAAAGAACTTAAAAAAAAAATACTAATTTGAATTACATTAATAGTGGCCATCCTGGTACAGCGGAATCAACACCATTGGTGGACTCCGTCTCGCCGGTCTCCGCACTCTCGGTGGTATCACCACTCTCGGTGGAGTCCGCACCATTGGCATCAACACCCTCGGCATCAACACCCTCGGCGTCAACACCCTTGGCCTTGGTCTCGGCCGTGTCATCCTGTAAATGAATTGATTAGTTTGACGATGTTTTTTGACGGGTTGGAAACATTTAAAATTTGCACTAAAAAGGTGTCCATTTTTTGTTGTCTTGAATGGGTCACTATTTTGATACGAAAAAAGAAATAAAATCTTATGTGAGTAAAAAAAAAGGTTTTCTATTTGCCATTCTGACTCGTTTTAAAGATATAGATTAATTCCATTAAAAAGTTGCCAAACTCAACAAAAAACAAGGGACTTATAAAACCTTAATAAAATATAAAATTTAAATATTTTGGAGCATTTAGACGAGAATTAGTTTTTTTTTCAATTTTTCAATCACTGAAGTTAGAATGATTTTATGGTGATAAATGGTTGTTTATCAGTTGAATTTCTCCATCACAACTGGCTATTTTGTAGAGCTATCTCATTGACTCCCGCTCTTGCAATAAACCAGATATATATTTAATGGGATTACACCCGCACAAATCACAATTTAATTATGAAAGAATCATTTTAGTAGTATGTATATATTATTAGTACAAAAACGGCTATAATTTTTTATTAATTTTGATTTAGACTGACCAATATAAATTTTGTTGTTTTTCGTTACTTTTTGGACAGCAAAGTTTTGAAACATAATTAGCATTCGAACAAATATTCTTTTCAAAAATTGAATACTGTAGGGGAGATCGCGGGGCTAATGGGGCTATAATGCTATATGGCCAGGGGGTAAAGAGTCATTCGGAATTCACAGCTAGACGGTGACAGATAAAAATTTGCAGTATCTCTAGGCATCTAGATAGATGTTTATGATGATCCTCTTGACTGAGAAAAAATAACAATTCTTGAATTTTCTTTGAAAGTTTTGAAAAAAGTAAAATAGAACGCGAGATTTCATTCCAAATAAAAAAAAATTGAATTTAAATTTTCGTGATTATTACATAGAAAGCTAAAAGAAGCTCTTACGAAAAAATCACCGAGAACTGGGTACGGGGTCACATTTTCAATTCCTATTTCTTTTCTATTAGTAAACTAATTTTCCTCAAATCTATTCTAGAAGTATATATTCTATTTCTCTGTTTTAAACAAGAAAAAAAACATAGTAACAATAGTTACTAACGAATCTACGGTAGAACCTATACACACTTTAAGTATTTACTTGTAAATCATATTTGTTATGTGCTGCGCACGACAAACAAAAAGTAGAATATCGAAATAGATTCTCGCAAAAAGTTTATTTTTTAAACTCCATTAAGTAGCCAATTATTATCCCATCACTTTTTCCCATTAACAATATTGGCGGTCCAAGACAACTTCTTATTATTTTATCACTTTTTAAAGGATAATGGAGCTGGTCAAGGGAAGGGTGTTGATGGTACGAACACCGCCAAGAGTAGTGATGCCGTTGATGGTGCTCAAGCCACCGAGGGTGCGAATGCCTCCGATGGTGGTAAGGCCATTGATAGTGCTGATGCCACTAAGAGTGCGGAGACCAGCGATACGAAGTCCACCGACGGTGCTCAAGCCATTCCAGGCGTTGATACCGCTGTACCAGGAGGGCCACTAAAGAATTTCAAATATATTTTTTAGCCAATTTGTTTGGAGTTATTAACTCAATTTATGATAAATTACAGCTCCGTGGGTGATCATGTACTGCTCAGCGGCTTCCTGGTCATGGACCTCCATCTCTTCGGCGAAGACGAAAGCGGCCAAAGCGACCAAAACCAATAGGGACTATATGAATTGAAATAAAAAAAATGGAAAACTAATTCCATGTAAATCCAGAAGTTGTTAATTAAAAAATGAATAACCTCACCATGAACTTGAACATCTTGAGTAAGAAAGAAGATTAGGGAGGTACTACGCTGCAAATGAAGTTGAAATTGCGAGTGATTTCATGCCGTAAGACAACCCTCTTTTTATATCAATTTATTGAAAAAAAAACTCGATAGTGCGTTGATGTGCTTTTTTTATTGCTCATTTTAAAGTTATTTTTGTATTTTAAAAAACAAACTTATTGCGATATAACAATACCACGCCCGAAGTTTCACGCTAGAGCCTGCGGGTAGTAAATCATAGAAAAAAGAGAAATACTTTTTGTGTTGATTTAATACCTGTATTGTTGGCGGTATGCTAGTGTTATGTCACACCCAAGGTTATCGTCATCACATATCATCAGTGGTTTCATGATCAAGGTAAACCGCTTGCTGTAACCATAGGCACTATCTATAGGGCGCGACGACAAAATTCTTAGTATTAGGAAGATAAGTCTGTTGGATGAGATGAGTAGGAATATCTTAAACTGCTGGAATATAACTGAAAAGACTTGTTTTGATCTAGTTTTATTATTTAAATCGTTTTCGTAAAATTAAATTTCGGAAACCAATTTAATATATTTTAAAATAGTATCTGAGATTTGGAACATGTATCAATCACAAATTTGGAAAATCAGCCAATATATTCTTTAAAGTTGATTATTGGAATTTGGACTTCTCTCCTCTAATTTTATATGACTATATATGCCCTGTACCCGTTATTTTTTCCCTTAAAAGTCTACCTATAGCCTTGTAGGGCTCAAGCGCATGATTTTCAATAAAGTTACAGATAGGAATTCCTCAATAACGTTACCATGTCACATAATTATTTTCAAAATTAGCTATGTGGATCTAAAAATATTTCTTACCGTAGAATATATCTTACGGAAGATACTTATTTAACATCAGCTCGTTTGTTTTTATGTCCCATTTTGTATACGATATTATTTCCGAACAGACATATTTGTTTTATCTTAGTTAAACTTGTAATTTTTACTCACATCCTTGCGTTTTTGTTTTCATTTTGTAATCCATCACTTATTGGTTACTTTACCCCTTGGCCATTTAGCTCCGGTCTCTCCCTATATCGTAAATTTCGTAATAATATCTTGAAGTCTCTTTCTCAATGCCTTGTTCTTTATTTTGACGCTTTGCTTTTTGAAATAGTGCATAGTTTTTTAGATTCTTGTAGAATATTCTTTTTAGTCGAATTACTCCAACCACGGCTCAATTTTAACTTTTTCCACTGTTTTGTGCTGCTATAACCTCAGGTATATTTTCCCATCAGTTCGGAAGCGTTGAACATAAACCATTTTCTGGACTGATTCCTCAAGATACATGGCAAAATTGACTACCAAATCTTCTGGTTCCCATTTGTCTTAAAGTTCTGTAGACTCATAGCGTTTAATCCTCTTTGGCGCATCTTCCTTTAGAGTACCTTTAAATTTCGATGGAGCTGAAAAATATTGCCTTTTTGGCGCATTTTGTCTATCGTCAATTTATAAATATAAAAGACCAGGATCTTTCTATATCCTCATTAAAAAAAAATTCAATTATAGCTTTTCTCTTTGGAATCCAAAGATCAATACTTTCTCGGTTCCTAGATGGCGCGACACGAATTATTTCCCCCTTTATCCTGAAAAGAACGAAACCTCCCACTAATACGTAAACAATAAGTAAAATATCTCGACTTTCCTTTTTGAATTAACTCTTCTCTTTCTTGGAAGATCAACTGGCCGATTCTTCATAAAATGCTTGTATTTTCTCTCAAAGCTAGTAAATTGAAATTTTACTAAATTTTCTGGACCTTTCTTTTAAAGTAAACTGAAATTATGAATGAGTATGAATATTTCCTGGACTGTTCTTTCAGTCAGTTCCCTCAATTTACTTGAACTCTCTTTCAAAGTTAATTAATAGATCTTTCTCTCCAAGTCAACCTAAATTTACTTTTTTAAGTTTTCTATATTTTTCTGTGAAGGTAAATAAAATGTTCCTCAATTTACTGGACCTCTCTTTAAAAGTCAATATACGGGAATTTTTTAGTTCACGCGTTAATTTTTTAGCTTTGAATTATTTGAAATTTTCTTGTTTATTATATATATTTTCTCTTTTTTAAAAGTTAATCAGTTTAACTTATTCTTTGTTCATTGAACTTAAACTTCTTCAGTTAATTAATTTTACTTATTCTTTCTCCTGACTTTGCTGGACTTCCGAGAAAATTAACTGAATTAATCTTTAAAATATTTTCTTTCAAAGTCAAGTAAAATTTACTTTTAAATTGACTGAACCTATCTTTCCAAGTCAACTGCTTCGTCAGGTTTGGAATTTGGTTGATTGTGGTTAAATGAATTTGTTTAAAGCGTCTGTGAGAGAACAAATTCTTCGATCACGCTTAAAGAAAACTGTTCCATTTGAAATCTGTTAACTAGGCCTATATGCTTATTCTATTTGTTGAGAATAGTCAAGCCTGTTGCTTTAAATAATGAGCGAGTAACGGCAACCATCAGGTACCACGGATCAGATAATCGGACAAGCAAATGAGACCCATTTTAAAAGTACACAAAACCTCGCTCATGCTTTGTTGGAATTTCTTGGAATGTCGGAGTATCCCTATTCTCAATATAAGAGCAATTTCACATATTTCTCATGTGAAATGAGATTATGAAAACCAGGACTAGTAGGGTATTGGCAATGCACTGAACACCCTTTTATTTACTTTTTACCCCCTGACTGTACTAGTCAATGAATACACATGTTGTACTGTACTGAACATCCTTCGTTATTGAAATCTCATCCTTTTACCTAAACCATCCAGTACATATTTAAATTCATAAATACGTAATTTATAGACACTTATTGTTAACTATTAGGATTAGTTAACCCCGCCCTATCACACTGTCCGATTCCGATTTTTTTGTCAGTAAACAACATATCGAGTCTCATTC
Source organism: Chydorus sphaericus (assembly GCA_030141595.1). Classification (NCBI taxonomy): domain Eukaryota; kingdom Metazoa; phylum Arthropoda; class Branchiopoda; order Diplostraca; family Chydoridae; genus Chydorus; species Chydorus sphaericus. The sequence goes on along the minus strand of CM057929.1, from coordinate 8,609,433 downwards.
CAGCTTAAACGATTTACCTTTCAATATTAATACCTTTTTGTAATTTATTGCAATAATCTAAACTCATGTAGGCCCATAACACATATATGAGAAGATGAATGAAAATAAAAATGTAAGCACATGCGAATATTTTAGTTTGAAATACGAGCGGGTTTATAAATAGCAATATGTTCCGGCTACTGATGTTGTTACTTTCCGTTCATTAATTTTCTTCAGTTGCTAATTATTTTTGAAAGATTGCTTTATTTAACCCATTTTTTCGTAACTATGAAGCAACAAATGCCATCTATCGCACAAAACCACAAATAAGATAAGTAATGAAAAACTTGATATGTTTTAATACAATTTCTTCAAGGTCAGGAGTGAACTTTTAAATAAAAGAAAAGTAAAATAAAAATTGTACACTTATAAATTGTATTTTTATTTACACCGTTACATGAGCAAAGTCGGATTATCAAATAAAAAAGACTACATACTATACACGAAATGCATCATCCTGGGCGTGACTCCGATTGTAAGAAGCACTTAGATGCTTCTGGTATGTGTGTGTGCCTGCAAAAACGTGATTGCTAAACGTGTAATGAATTTCTTCCGCGTTCCACTCAACACAAGTGGTGCTAGACGAGATCCTGTTAAACTTGCTTGCTTTTCTTTTGTTTTTCCTGTTAAATTAGTTGCATCAGTTTTTTTTCAGGACTTATGAAAGCGTAAGCAGTGAAGCAGGAGCAACCAATAGCTATATTTTGCTTCAATTAGATTATCTTCTTCCATGCAACCCCACAAATGTAACTGAGAGTATGGACTATAGGCTATATAGCCCTGTATGCAAAACGACGATGTTTTAATTCATTAATAAATGATACTATAGGCTAAAACAGGCTCCTTAAGTGTAAAATAAGGTATTATTAGCCTATAAATGAAAATTGACCAAAATAGGACGCGAGTTAAGAATCGATTGCTACACCAACATGATGTCATTTACTAAAGAATGATATATTCACAATATATTCAAGTGGACGCGACGAGTCTCGTCTAATACTGGGCGAGGTATACCAGTTCACCTTGATCAGCATGAATCTGCTATTTTAATAGCTCAGACATCCACAGCGCATGTAACCTTGGTGTGTGCATTTTACCCACGAAAACAGGAATATACTAAAAAAACATCTTTACAATACAATTTCTATCCCTCGTCACTTCCAATTGTTATACGATTTCCTCCACTGGGCAGCAAAAATCCAGAAAAACGTTCAACGTCGGGCGGGGCTCTCACAAATTTGCATTTGTGATCAAATCGGGAAAATACACATAGTGTATCATTAAGATGTCCGTCGGTGAAGAGGTATAAATGGACGGCCCGCGACCAGCATCAAATCACTCGCAGCTTCCTCTTAGCTCCGTCAAACTCCTTCTCTATCAAGATGTTCAAGATTTTGGTAAGTTACTTTCTATTTGATAGAAGTTTGCACTAAGAAATAGAATGACCTTATTCATTTAAAAATTACAGTCCCTGTTGGTTTTGGTTGCCTTCGCCGCTGTCGTCTTCGCTGAAGATGATATGGAGGTTCAGGATATGGAGGCTGCTGAGGCTTTCTTCCTCCGTTATGGATACGTAAGTTTAAAAAATACTTTTTTTCAAATAATATAGAAGCTATTCAAAACTGTGTGTGATTATTTCAATACAGTATCCTTCCTGGTACTACAACCTCCGCTCTGTCTACTCTCCCCTGACCTATACCGTCGGCGGTGTCCGTCTTCTCTCTGTCCGTAACGTCGGTCTTCCCCTCGTCTACAGCGGTCTCCCCACCGTCTACGGAGGTCTCGGTCTTCCCATTGTTACCATCAAGGATGATGAGGTTAAGATCCTCAAGGAAGAGAAGAAAGAGGACGATAAGGCAGAGGAAAAAGTTGAGGTTGAATCTGCTTAGAGGAACAACGACGAAATAAAGGAATAACTCATCAACATCAACAATATAGCGTTTTTCTCCGTTTCGCTGTATAAAAAATTAAATGCTTATCATCATAGGTGTTTAACAACCCCTTTCCTACCACCAATTCGAACAAAGGGAAAATACATTTTCATATTTTCTATCTTTTTAAGATAATTTCATTAAAAAAATTATAATAATAGATAATTACATTTGATTTTATTGAATCATATTAAGTAGTTTATGACTTGAGTAATAATTGAGATTAGTTCTGTAAGTACACGAACTAGAAGGTCTGAAAACTTTTGATCACCTTTTAATTCGAACATTAAGTTAATTATATATTTATATGAACAAAAAATATGCTAAAGATGGTTAACCATCTGAAATTAATATTAGTATTAATATTTATAATCTTAATTCCCCAAATACGTCCAAAGCGGGAGACGGTTAGCTGAACTGTCTGAGGCGCTGGTTTAGCTTATAGAACCTTAGATCAGTTCTCTGATTCGGATCCCGTCTGAGGCTCGTACTGCGCCCAAAGTGGGTGCGTCGCATAGGCATAGTAAAAAGACGTTAAACAGCTGGGCTCGAAAGAGCAAATAATGTGCAAAGTGTCTTTTATCATCTATGTAAAAGGCACTATAAATCACAGTACATTATTATTAGTTTTACTATTAAATACGTCCAAAGCTCTGGCCCAAGCCTCTACTTCTGAACGCTGACGAATTTAAAATCATTTTCAAAAGTAAACAATCTAAGATAAACCAGATTTCTTTAGCTTTTTGCTAACCAGAGCCCATGTCCACCCATGTCACCATGTGTTGGGAAAAAAACTAGGGAAATCAGTTATTTTATGTAATACTTGTTTTAATTGGATTAATTGGATGTCATTATTCGTTCTTGAAAACTGTCCAAATTACCTTCCCCGCCCTCAACTATACAAAAAAACATAAAAACTATAACTTGCAAAACATATTAACAGCCCTACATGGAAAATATATAATCTTTTTCAAATAAGATAATATCATCATAAAAGATTGAACCATAAAAGTAGTATTATTGTCATCAGTTTGCGAGGAGAAATAGATTGCACACACATTGTTATGATCAATATACAGGCCTTATATAATCAAATTTAATGTAATAGTTAATTTTAATTGGTCATAATGCTTCAAACAATGAAATCAACAAGTCAATAAGTGTTTCTTCAAGTGCAACCGATGACGACAATTGACAATCATCATAAGAATCGCGACCAGTCAATAACGTCACAACAAGAACAAATATGTAGAATTGTAGAATAACAAATTTAAAAATTGAATACCTTATTTACCATATACTTCACGATACGCGTCGACCTGCTGTTTTTCAACTTTATTAAATTTTAATAAAATTCCTCTCTAAATAACCACGCTTCACCGTAATACTTTTGATAGGTTTATCCAGCACTTAAGCCAGCTTAAATAAAACTAATTAATAGCTTTAATAAAGCTTAGCTTAAATAAACTATTAAAATAAAATAAAACTACGACAAATAACCATATACAAAGTATTATTATTTTTTAAATAAACGTTCATTGCATTTGTATAATTTTTTTTTACCTGAGAGGGGACATGATCGAAGACGATTACAAGTGAATTGTACAATGATAAAATACGACAAGCCTATATATAGAAAGGTGAGTTAACCGTCTCTCAAAAAAAAGGTCGCTCTGGCTCTGACGTCGAGGTTAAGGGAGTTCCAAAGTCTGGGGGTAGCACGGCCGAATTATGCTTTGATCTCCGTAGATGACTAAAAATCCTAGCTTCTAGCTGCTTATGTCCTAACACCCGTCTTCCGAATCGGCATATTAGGAAGTAGGCAGGTATATTAGTAGCCATGCAGGCATATTATTAGGTAAGTATGTATCAGCACCTTGCTGTCGGTACGTTGTCGAACGGGTTACCGATGAAGTTTCTTCATACTTGGGATAACATAGTCTATTTTCTAAAGACGGAAGATGAGACGTGCAGAAGCATTTTGAAACCGCTGTAGTCTTTCTAGGAGTTTGACAGGGAGCTCCACGGAAAGAGTATTACCATAGTCTACATGCGAGCTGACTAGAGTGTGACTGTGTGAACTAGTAGGGTCGTCAAACCTTCGGATGAGTGCAATTCGACGGAGATGGTAGAACCCTCTTCAACTATAAATGCGTTGAATTGTTGGTTCTAATTTTGTACGTGGTATTTTTTCCTAATGAGTATCTGAACTATAGAAATATAGTTCGTTAGAAATATGAACGAAAGAATAGAAATATGATATTTCCCAGGCGAAAGCGTTGGACGATAAATTATAGCTGTTTGTGAAATGTGATAGTAGGTTTAATGTTTTCCTCCAATAAATTCCATTTATGAAAGCCTTAATGACATATCCATGAGTTAAGCTGTACCAAAGAAATAAAAATTAATTACCACGATTAATAAGTCGTGTAGTGATGTTATATCGAGGATTAAGAATTGAAAGTAAACGGTAAAAAGAACAGCTTTAGATGCATTTAATTCTCCAAGGCCAGGCAAACAGTTTCCTAGGAAAACACCCATGGCATAAAATATTTAAAGGCGGTAGTACTGCTAGAGATCTTGTCAAACAAGTTTGATTACAAATAATTGCATCAGTTTTCCTGGAGATTTAATGTGTCGATTCGCGGTTTTTGCAAAACCCGCGGGTCACACAGAAATATTAGCTTAAGATTAATAAAAAAAATTGGCTAAAATCAAAGCAAGATGAAAAAAAATGTATCATTGGATCATCGACACTTATTTTGTTGGCAACGGTTAGCGTTTCTAGTTAGAGGCTTTATAATTTTAAATGAAATTTTTCTTATTTTACGTTTCATATATATTCCATATATTTCAACTGAATGTGTTAATGTCGAGCGAGATCTCAAGGTGCATGCTCGTAATACCATAGAGCCGCACCTAAAAATGAGAAAAATACTCTAATCTTTCTATCGGCTATTCTATTATTTTTCAGAAATGTAAGAGCAGGTTGTCTGATAACAAAGTAGTTTAATTCCCGTTCTCAACAAATAAAATAACAGAAAAAGAGTGCTTTCAACCCAGTGTTAAAGTTCAATTACTGCTCCCAGTTCACCTTGGTCAAAAAGAATCTGATATATTAATAACACGAGCACTCGCAGCCCATGTGACCTTCACGTGCATTATATACACAAAAACAGGAATCAATTTTATATATATATATTTTTTACGTTACAGTAGCATCTCTAGAACTCTCTTGAAACTACGGTATTTCTTCCACGTGAGCAGCAAAAAAATCCAGAAAAACTCCTCCTAGCATCGGGTGGGGCTCGCAAAATTTGCATTCGTGCTTAAATAAAAAAAGAGTATTCAGATTCCCCGACAAAGAAGAGGTATAAATGGGCTCCCCTCGACCCTCATCAAGTCACTCGCAGCTTCTTCTTAGCTCCGTCAAACTCCTTCTCTATCAAAATGTTCAAGGTTTTGGTAAGTGTTAATTTCTATTCAATCTAAAAAGAAAAAAATCATTTAAATTGAATTATCTTGACTTTTAAAAAATCTAGTCCCTTTTGGTTTTGGTTGCCTTCGCCGCTGTCGTCTTCGCTGAAGATGTTCAGGATATGGAGGCTGCTGAGCAGTTCTTCGTCCGTTATGGCTACGTATAATCTTAAAATATAATTCTGCTATGAATTTATTTTAACTACAATATTGCTGTATCATTATGCTGTTAAGTATCCTTCCTGGTACAACGTCCGCTCTGTGTACTCTCCCTTGACCTACAACGTCGGTGGAGTCCGTCTTGTCTCTCTCCGTAACGTCGGTCTTCCTCTCGTCTACAGCGGTCTCCCCACCGTCTACAGTGGTCTCCCCGTTCTTGCCCTCAAGGATGATGAGGTTAAGATCAAGGACGACAAGAAGGACGATTTGAAGAAGAAGGACGATGACAAGAAGAAGGACGATGACAAGAAGAAGAAGGACGATGATAAGAAGAAGAAGGACGATGAGAAGAAGGAATAAACCATCAATATCAACAATCCTTTCCACATCACTTTAAAAATCCATGCTGATGCTGACCATATAAATGGTCAAACAACCCTATTCCGACCATCAATTTGAATAAAGGGAAAATACATTTTCATACTTCAAATGTTGTTTGTATACAAATCTTTCTGCTATATATTTCTATAAAGGAATAGCAATAACAGGAACAGGTTATTTTTGTGGAAAAAATCCAGATTTCAGTATGATAAATACGAGCTAGCTATCTTATATCACGCTTATATTATAGGCCTATTTCTCGTGAGTTACTCTATAGTTAAGCATCAATCATGAGAAAATCTTGACAATGGCCTCTTTAAGTTATTATTTGTAGATTACTGAAATCTCAGTAACTAATGTAAGTCACCTCTAGCCTTAATACGCTTTAATTATTAGAGGCCTACTTTTTCCGGAGATGATTATAAGCTTAAGCTTACAAACGCCATTTATCTTATACATGTAAAGTAATTAGTTATCACATGGCTTTAAAACATTGGCTTGGTTGTGTGCTAGCTTTATATTATTTTATTTCATACTTTATGGTAAAGAATACATTATACATACATATTCGATAAGCTGTCATTATCAATTATCATACAACAATAAAGTAATATGTATAAACGTGCACAATAATAAAAGCTCAACAAAATAATCTGTACTTAAACATAAAAATAAAAACTGCAAAACATGGCAAAATTCTTATCACAGAAGTGTTGCATCACATTATAATGAGCAAGATTGATTTGAAAATAAATCGTCAAATAAGATGAATACGATTGATTATCTTGGAGAATCGATAGATGGCGTTTGGCACTCACAACGAACGTGATTGGAAAGTGTCACCTCTTTCCGCTCCTTCTTTCCTCGATAGATCTCTTCGAAAATGAAGGTGATCTCCTCGGTCTCAGCGGCGGAGCAAACCTGGCCGTTCTTACAGCATCCAACTGTTTTACCGCATCTTTTAAGCACAGCTGCGTGAGGTAAATAGATTGCACTCGGGTTGTAATCATCCCATTCATCTTCTGTAATAAAATTAAAGATAATAGATGAGTAACAAGTTATAATTGCTTCAATTTTCGAAATAGTTTGAAATTACCCAAGTAAACGAGTTGAGATTGGGGACCTTTACAGTTCCACTCTTTGAGCACTTGATCCAAGTTTTTCTTGAAGGGCACCAGATGGCGAGACTGAACGGTCATCATCAGCATCACAGCAATGAGAGAGAGAGTAACGATCACGAATTTCACCGAAGGCATTTTGTGTGTTACTAACAATCGAAGAATGTAGAGTGAGCTCCGATCTTCGAGTCCCACTTCTTTTATACCAAAAGTTCGTTGAACGAATAGGCGGAGCTTACTTACACGCACGTTCAATTATGGGCATTGGGGATTTTCCCGATGGTAGACCATGCTGATTGGGACTTTCCGAAGTCATTGGTTTTTTGCTGGCAAAGAAAGCAAAAAAGGCATTGATGACGTCTTTTAAGAGTTCTTTAGCTCAAGGCCTTTACGTCACATGACGTCACGAATATCAACGAGCATGGCCTACTCTCCACAGCATGCATGCAACACTTGTTTCCGGCGAAAGCATATGTCTTGCATACTAATTATATGTAAATTATTTTAGCCGGAAGCTTATCCTGGTTTAAGATATAATCTAGATTCATAATTACGGACTACTATTTTTAGATTTTGTGTGACGCAATTAATTTTTTTCGTACGAAAAGTTATTTTTGTGTCAGTCGAAGTCCTTTGTATTACTAATTTATCATAGCTACTTTGTAGTATGCTGGTGTTTTCTATTGTTTTCCAATGGTCATTGACAAAGGTAAAATTTTGGTATTAAGGGTAAATATCTTAACATCCGGTCAGATGGCCTCACCCGGATCATCTCGCCCACATACAAAAGATTTTACGAGATACAATAACAAAATATGGATGTGAAGGTATAATCAGTTCCGTTATCAATGCCCCTGACATTAATACAGCCTAAATAATTAAGAGACTGTGACCTTATAATACCATAAGTATACATATGCATCCAAACACAGATTTAAAGATAGGTATTAATAGTTTATTAGATTAAATAAGAATCGTTTTGTTTCCGGATGCAACAGAGAAACAAATATGTAGCCTTGAAAAGCTTAAACAAAAAAAAAAGATCTTACTTAATAACCAGAAGGTCGATAAAGATGAGCAAAAATAAATTATCAATTAAATTATCGCATATACTGATAGTTTTAGATAATTTCTAGATCTAAAACATGTTTGTATAAGGCGGCATTTCTTTTTGTATCGTTTATTTTAGAAATTTCATTATGTTCTTTTTGTTTGGTATCATCTGATAAGGGAGAAAAAAACCATTCCCAGTTTTATTTTATCATACATTTTTTATAAACAAAAACATGGGAAATGCAATATAATATAGAATAAGAAATCCATGAATATTATTTTTTAACTAAGACGCGTATAGGAAATTTTGAGAATATAAAAGATGACAAGAAGAGTTATAAAGTTATTTCATCTACCCGTAATATAATATAGGAAATATATGGCAATTCCTAATATAAGATGAAGATTAGGGTTTTCCAAAGGTGTAATATAAGCCTTTTAAAAATATGTCACACTGTCACGGTTTCACCCCAAGGTGAAATCTTTTGGACTCGAGCCCGCTGATCCGAGAATCAAAAGAATCTTTTCCCATATTGCGTCACTAGTAATGGTGCTGATTCTTATCAATGAAACCTTTTTTTAAATACATACTTTAATGTATACACATGTATTTAATTAATTTATTATTATATAAACCCCAATAAAAATATGTTTTTTGTTCATTGTTTCAGTATACTCATTAGTTGTAACCATAAAAATTGATGAATTTCCTTTTAAGGGCAACCTTCAATCTGGACTATTGCGCAATTATTCGCTCGCTAAATCAACGATTTATAATCCATACGCAAATTCAACTATATATGTTCGAAATTCTTGGTATACTTTAGCCACCGGAAGCTTATCTGATTTACATGGAAACTGCTTTTCTTTTTTTTCTTTTAACGACCGAGATCGGAGTACTTGCAGCGTCACTATTACGACATCGTAAATGATGCTGGGGATAACCCCCGGACAAGATACAAAAAAGAAGTCCCGCCCACTTTTCCGTCTAAATAAAATAAAAGGTTTTTTGAAACTGGTCTCTCATTCATACTCTACACTTGGACACACTACACCATCATCATGGTGCTCTTAGTAAAAAACGAGAAAGTGTTAATGTTTTACCTTGCTATATTTATGGGGATGCTGGCATCTTCTATCTTCGTTGTGGATTCCCGGGCAGTTGTCAGTTTTAAGAAGAATCTGGATCAAGTGATGAAAGAGTGGAACTGCAAAGATCCTCAATCTAAACTCGTCTATTTAGGTATACACAAAATTAATTATATTCTTTTAAAAGAAGAGATTTAATTGATTAATTTAATTTAACAGAAGACGAATGGGACCAGTACAATCCTAGTGCAATCTATCTGCCTCACGCAGCTGTGGTTAAGCGATGCGGGAAATCAATCGGATGCTGTAAAAACGGTCAGCTCTGCTCTCCATCTGAGGAAGAGGAGATCACCTTCATCTTCGAAGAGATCTACAGAGGGAAAAAATCCCGAAAAGAAATCACACTCAGCAACCACATTAGATGCGAGTGCCGAAATTCTGAAGCCGATCCAATTAAATAGCTTATAAAACAAATTTTATTAGGATTTTCAAATTTTGTATTTATTTTTAAATGAATAAAACTGAATTATTTTTTAATTGCGTATTTATTTGATAATTAATGTAATAATTAAATAAAATTTTCATATAATGACATCAATATACAAATTACTAGTAAATTCACATTATTAGACTATTATTCAAATTATTAGATTTCACTTAATATCTTTTCACATATCTTTTAACTAGAAATAATGAGAAAATACAATGAGCTTTCAGATTACTTACAAATCTTCAACATGAACGTAAACGAAGAGGGAAGCGAGAGGCAGAGGGGAAAGTTTTCGATCTTGGAGCGAGACGTGCCGGTACCCTTCGGCCAAGCAGAGAACCGGTAAGGCGAACGATCCCAGGGTGAAATTCTTTTTGAATAACACACCTTTCGAATGTTTTACTTGGAAGAGTATAACAGCAAGCTCGGGATCCCTAATGGTAAAGGTCATGTCAGCCGTATCCCAAACAGGGTTCAGACCCTTTCCGATTACTTTAGCCGTCTTCTTCTCTTTGTTGTCACCATTAACTCCTTCGATACTTACCTTGACGAAAGGAGCTAGATATTCAGATTTGATTCCTTCAGTTTTAGGAAGCTGCTGGGCACTTATGATACGAATGGTAACCTTCTTTGCGGCTACTTTCGCTGCCTTGGGATTAATGAGAGATTCCGGTTTTAAAACGTAGGCTGCGTCTCCATTTGATCGAAATCTTCCTGCCCAGAGTGCCAACTCCCTGCCGCGAGTCTGGACGTTCAGAGCTACCATCTGGCACCCGGCGTTCATGTACCTCAATGGGTCGTGGTTCTGCGAACACTGCTTCTCCCAGGATGGATACACTCGGATGATTTGATTGTTTGTTCTCAACCGTAGATCTTCCCTTCTCTTCTTGATGGCTACTTGAGATTTGAAGCAATAGAGAAGCCACTTGTTACCATAAATAATGTTGTCTGCTTTAGATTCAGAGATGGAACAAACTGAAGGCGGCGGGAATTTGACTTTAAAAGGCATTGATTGACAGATGTTGGCCAACTTTCCGTATTGCGCCTTGTATGCCTTGATGATCACTTTTCTTTTTAGATCTACAGGAGATGGGAAATACTTATTACCAAAATCATCACCACGGTAAAGATAAGGCCCTAACAATTCTTCAAGATCGGCGATCAGCAGTTGTCTTTGGCCGTAACTTAAATGATCTTCCAAGGATAGGATTATTGGGAAGTCGTCCTTAAGGAAGGCATAGGGAATAATAGCGTGTTCTAAAACATCTCTTGCTAGAATGGTTGAAGTCCAAGTTCCACCATGTGTGATTATTGCTTGACCATCCGGTCCATCGTGAAGATCCAGTTCGATACAAGCGCAATCTTGGGCTCTTATGTAGCCTTCTATTGAACTGGGACCAAACAGCTGATCTTTAAGCAAATATGTATTGTGACTTGATCGTATCCAATATTCATTCAATGGTCTGGTCATATCTTGATGGGCCATCCGAAGAGCTTCCTTCCGGATGTCGAACCTTTCAGAATTGAGTAAGGCTCTAAAACCTGAAACACTGAAGGCATTGTATGTGTCCATTAACTCTTGCGCCTCTTCTATAGTGATGGTACTAAGTCCTTGGACATTGACCAGGAATTTGTGGAGGATCTCGGTAGAGAGTTCGCCTTCTTCGCCGCACAGTTCACTGTAAATCCGGTCAATAACAGGACGATGACTAACCATTTGAAAGAAATCGAGGAACTCTTCTTGGTAAAGAACTTGACGACCACGGACGGGTGTACGGTTTTTATTGGCCCTCTGGAAACATGTTCGCAACAAATTAGGTTCTGATTTGATGCTCATAGATTGGAGAAGTTTTTTGCACTGTTTGAAGCTCAATCCATCATGTTCCTCGCCTGTCTCGTGACGGTAGGAGCGCCTCAACCAGAAAATGGGATCGTAACGGTTCCGTCTAGCTTCAACGTGAGCCCGATCCATGAGTAAGAAGAGAACAGAGGACCACCGATGAGCTGTTTCTTCGTCTGGGGCTTGAAGACTTACTTGACGGCCGTTACTGCTATGTATAGAAAAGCAACGTTCTTTTTCCAATAGTTCTGGTCCCTTTTCGGTGCTGTTTTGGTCTACAGAATATCGGAGTAGTTGAACGGTTCGATTGAATTCATCAGTACTCCATCCTTTTCGGATTTCTTCCACTTCCATAATGTCGATGAAGGGAGCCTGTTCATCTCCATCGTCTTTGTCTGAGTAGTAGATCCTATCCTGAAGTCTATTCAGCCAATAACGTCTAGTAGACCTCTTTCCTCTTAGTTTACTCGTGATCACTTCAAACTCGGAACCGGCTTGAACGAACTCTAAATCTCGTCTGAGACGCTTTTGATCTTCTGAAACTTGCATGCCTCTATTATTAGCGTAACCTGACTTCTGATTCGGAGTTTCCATATTGTTTGACTATTATTGGGTCATGCTGCTATTTTATATACATTTTGGTGAAAAAATCCTGAATTGCAAACACGGATTTTTATTTATGTGATACGAAACTGTTACCAAAAGTACGCGTTTTAAATACAATTATTTTTTCTTAGCATAGAATTGTTCAAATGTCAATAGTAAATGTTATCATTCATCAATCGTTACGTAGTATAAAGTAATTTCTTTATTTATGTAACCTTGCAAGGTCACTTAGGATTTAATTTAATTGTTCGTCTTATTTATTTTTACAATTATATTTTAAATTGATTGAAAACCTCACACCTATTTGAAATAATACTGACCAAATTATATTTCTATTCGATTCTAAGTTTTCCAACATTATATATCACAATAAATAGCAACATAGTTTTTCAAATACAATTCATCACAAAATATGTTTCATCGAGCTCTATGGACGTTACTGGTAATACATTCACACCTCGAATGGTTCTTCAACGGGATCGTGATCAAAGGTTTTCCTGGAATGTTGGTCTTTTGAACCGTGAACGTGACTTCTTCCTCTTCGGATTCAGCTGAAGCGCAGACCTGCCCCATCTGATGGCAATATCCCATCAATCGGTCACATCTTTGGACTACGACAGCCTTCGGACTGTAGATGACATTCGGTTCTGCATACTCTTCTAAATCTTCTGTACATTGTAACATTTGATTTATCTTTTGTCTTTTGTTTTTTTTTTATTTTTTTATTTGATAATATTATACCTATATAAATTAATCGTGGTTGAGGAGTTTTGCAGCTGCACTGAAGGGTCATTTTAAGACTCTTTATGAATGGAACGACAGTGGCTCCACTCTGGTGGACTAGTAGTATTGAAACACTGACTAACAATAAAAACAAATAGTAATGATGACTCATTTTCTGAATAAAAGACTGACCCTTCTTGAGAGCCTGATGAAAGTCGACTAAGCACTGATCCTTCTTCCAAGGAATAGATAGCTTCTTATACAGAGAGAGAGGGAAAGGAATAGTGAGTGGGAAGTTCACCGGATCTTAATTTATTTGTATTGAGAAAGACCTTTGCCAGACGCGGATCAAAAGATTTCCCTGACTTCCGCCCAAACATGATAAAAACGCTTATAAACAAATCTAAAATAAGAGGTGTTATAAGCTGTTTATCAAACCTATCTAGTGTTTACCTCGTTTATTATTTTAAAAGTGATATCAAAATATTGCGGTATATTATAAGCCTGTAAACTTAATGTATAATCCATTTGGAATGCATATTAATTAATGCATCTAATAAGATCTTTTAAAACCGATGTGATCGCGTGCGGGATTCACGCGTGACACGACCAAAAGGAGTGGCGGAAATAGCCTGGGGATAACCCAGGATTGCATGAGTCATCGGAGCGTCTAGTCTCGTTCAGACCAGCAGGGCATGTTCAGCATCTGTTTAAACTCCTTTTTTTAACGAGGGTTTTTTTATCGCTCTCGGAAGTTCTATTCTTTCAAACGGAAGTCTGGGAATCCTATTATCTACTATAAGTGTCGTTACTGATTCCGGACACGTATCATAGTAGTGCATTTAACGCTTATTTAGTTTTACGATTTTTCGTTCTAATTTGAAAAATATTGATTTAGTTTTATTGACTAAAGGTTTTTGGTTACTTATTTAAAAACTGGAAGATAGCTCACTGAAAAAAAAAAGGAAAGTCAATCCAGGAAAAAACATTGAAATTAAATCAAACAAAAATAGATGAACTTGACATAGCATCCTGTTACATGTGGCTTTATATCCGTTATTGTACAGTATACTTTAATGTGTTGAATAAGGATGCAATAATGTAGGACAAGGTAATCGGAAGTCCTCTTGACCTGCCTACTTATTATGCAAGACAACGTCTTCTGCTATTGCTATTGTCACGGTTATTTCCTCAAATGGATCTTTTCTTGTTTTTGTAATAAAATGTTTCATCACTTTTAAAAGAATCGTATTCCAAGAAATCATTATTCCATAAAAGGTAATTACGTCAATTTTCTATTTTTGTGTATAAAACTAAATCAAATAATCTGATGACTCCTATTTCAAATTTAGTTGTTATACATAATCTAAACTTTAAATAGAGTGATTCTATACAGAATATTTGATAAAGCTTAATACTTATCCTACAATACTTCGCAATATATATTTGATCTTGATAAATTTCGTTGTATATGCGCAACAACACAAAATCCTTTTTGATTTTTTCCCGATCCTTGTATCTCAACTCTGAAGGTCATATAGCATATCCATACGAATATATATATATACGATCCATACAACGACGTAATTTGGAAGAAGAAATCGATAAACTCTCTTCCTCATATGGACTGACATAAACCAAATTTATGGGTACAAAAAATATCCAAATCGTAAAAGAGGAACTTTAAATAAAATATGGATTAGAGTATTACAAAAAGCTCCTCCAGTGCGTAAAAAATTGAACGTCATATAACTTAATTTCAATATTTGGTGTGTGTTTTAGCTCACAAAATTGTCTACAAATATAACGCATTTATTTTTAATTATATATATTTTTGTCTTATTTAGCTTAATGTGGTTGCTGCAACAATGATTTAAAAATATAGATATACTTTATTGTTTTACTACTCGGTAGTAGTGTGATGCTGCGAATTGGTAGTAAATGGAAATATATTGCGCCACAAACATGGTGTATTAGCACCACTTTTATGGTTTACATCATAAATATAATATAAAATTTTGCCATTTTCACTGGACAAAAAATCAACTAAAAAAAAAGTTTGCAGAAATACTCTTATTGTTGATATTTAGTTATAGGCGGATGCATTTTCAGAGTTATATGTCACCAAACAATAATTAGCGAGGGACATCAATGATATTGGAGCAGGCACAGCTTGTGTGATTAACGAAATCGAGTGACCGGTAGAGAACACTACCGGTAGCGTCCCTACTACCACTGGACAGGGTATTAGCCAGACGGCTGATCAAGAAGACCACGGTGACGACCGACTCTTCCAGAGGCCTACATTGCTTACGTCGGTCGAGACAGCAGCCGGCCGAGGGGTCACAACGATGAATAATGGTACCCGGAGGATGGTAATCCAGCTCTACTTCCGCCTCAGGATGATCCGCTAAAATATATTCATTTAAAATTTATAGACATGTAAATTAGATTATATGGACGATGATAATACTCTAGTAATGGGATAATTGAGATCACAGGTTTTGTTGTGCAAATTAGCGAATCATATTTATGGATTTTATAGATTTTTTCGCTTTATTCTTTAAAAAAAATTGCAATTCAAAATACTTATAGAAATGCACCAGACTTGTGTGAATATTTTCAGTCCTTAAATCCTAGTAAGAGTTATTTCAGTTGACAGCCTTTCGCTTTGAAATGTGCTTTATCACTAGTGATTAAGTACTAACCAGCATAGACAACTCTTGCCTGGGGAGTTCCACACATTCCTTGACTTTGGAGCCGATTCCAATTCTGTCTGAAAAGAGCACTGGGATTCTCTTGATTTGCCGATAATTCTAGCATCAATAATGACAAAATTCCACTCAGTAAAGTAGTCCACTGAGGTATCGCAGAATAGTATGTATACATTTTGCACTCAAATAACTAAAGCTGGATAGAGCTAATACACAGATGACCATACGCGGCAAGTGCCGCTCAACCGAGTGCATGGGAACAGCAGCGTGAATTCCACGGTTGTGAAATAGGAGGGAGGCAAAGAGCATCCAGATAAGATACAAGCAAAGAGAGAAGAGGACGACTTATAAGTAAAGCTATATCAGTATATTGCCATACATTAAAAATGTCCTTTCATTTTTCTTTTACACACTGTCCTTGAAGAATTTCAGACGATAAACTCTATAAATATATTTGAATAATTAAGTTGACTTTCAACAGAGTATATATTACAGTGTATATTTAAAAAGCGTTTCATGCTGAAATCTAGTGTTTGATAAAGGAACTACAAATATATTTGGATCATACATTTTTAATAGGTATACTACGGTGCTTATAAAAATTGCATTCAAAGTTATACTAGTACCTTAAGTTTATTTATAACGATCACTCATGTTTGTTTATATTCTAAAGGGCAATCTTTCTTAAAATATAAACAGTGCGGCCTACTTTGTCGTTTTATTTATTTATATCTGTATACTATTTGAAATACGACGAATTAAAAATGATGATGACGATAACATACAGTATGTTTAAGAAATATATAAATTTTTGTGTATATTCGATTCGTTGAATCGTCGTTATTTACACGAAAAGATGTGCGTTATCAAACACATCACCACACTGGATCGCTAACACTGGTGTAAATGAAATATCGATACTATCTGGGTTCTTCGTCTTTTAATTCATCTACGACGTACTTGAAATATAAAGATACAGTATTGTGGAATAATCACCATCGCTATGTAACATACATGGTGTACTACATCATTTTTAGTGTGCAGTTGTATATACTGTAACAGCGCTAGGCGAAAATGACTGCGAAAGTATATATTATTAACTATCGTGGTTTCACAATATCCCATATTGTCTAGTGGTTAGGATACCCGGCTCTCACCCGGGAGGCCCGGGTTCAATTCCCGGTATGGGAAGTCATTTTTAACCCTCAAAATGTTTCTGAAGGTTTTGTTTTCATCAGAATTTTTCAAATGAAAGATCGATAATATATAGGAGATTCAAAAATCTCTCTCGTCTCTCCATGAGGCCCGGTTTTTGTGAATTTATGCAACACATTTCAGTGTTTTCCCTCCAAAATTTATTTTTACTTAACGAACAGTTATTTATTAACATAAAACTTATTTCCTCCTGGAGAAATAAACGTTAATTTGACTTGAGCGTGGGACTTGGATTTTCCGTTCATAACTCTTATTGCACCACGTTCTTCTAAAAGGTATAAGTGATTTTTCAATTTTGGGCGCTCAAAAAAAAGAGAAGTTATATTAAACAATTACAAATTTGATTTCAAGTCAATACTCATTCTTAAGTATAGAGTAATTAACGGTAAACCCATAATTAATTTAAATCATTTCATTTTATTATCTTAATATATGTTGTTGATATATCATAACCATTTAGAGGATACCAGCAGGGTCGAAATAAGATTAATCTATTTTTATTGCTCTGCGCATCTTATTAGTTCAGGTTGTATAATTAAATTCATTTAAGTCGTTGTTCAAAAGCAGTGCCGAAACAAAATTTACGTAAATTTACTAACTTGCCTCATTAAAATATAATAAAGATAAAGGATTAGAGTGCTTAGATTTTCAGAAAGTGTTCCACGATGTTCTTTAAGGGTAATAGTTTCGAAATTAATAATGCTAATGTTTTGTGACTCCTGAAACGTTTAATAGCTCAGGGCTTATTTTTTTTATTGTCAATGTCATTGCATCTTTACGTAAGTCCAAAACCAAAAAAAATTGCCTATTTTTTACGTATAGTCATCATTATTTACATTCGTCATAAACAGCTGATAAATATATTCATATTAAGTAAAATTGTATGTTGTAAAAATTTATCCGCTTTTATATAAGTAATGCTACTTTTTACTTATGTAAGCTGCTCCTAAATGTTAAGCAATAAATATTTTTAATATAAAAGAGGAAGCATTTTGTGGTTAGTATGGAAACACAAACATCGCAGAAAGACAAGTGGCATACTACGCTCCCTGCATCATGCATCTACCAAAGGTTACATTTTTAATTCAGTTCTTATGATAATACGACCCAACGATACAGTAATTTAAAATATACGCGTTCAAGTCAACTTAATTTGTGGTCAAATAGCTTAAAATCATTTTTAGAAAGCTCAATTTGCATTTGAAATTAAGAGTATTCGGACAGTCTGTTACCGCAGGCTAGTAGCCTATAAGTATAACATATTTAGATTTTCAAATGTTATTCGGTTATTTCTCCTTTTAAAAAATCGTGTGCTTTACTGCATGTTATTTCAAACACTGGTCGATCATATCAATGTTCTTTTAAAGATACCTACTGTATTTAATTAGTAGCTTATTCAATGTTTTATTGAGGAGCACCAACAAAGAGTACTGACTAAGATTTAAAAAATCTTGCTATCTTTCTCACTTAAATTAGTGTTTTTTTTTATGCTACACCACGTAGATTATTGCATTTTTCGTGGGCATTCTATTGGTTTGCTCGGAATCAGCCACCATTCCAACCACTTGTTCCCAGCTAAAGGCAAATGGAGCAACTGTCAGTGGTTTGTACCAAATTCAAGGCACTAGTGCCTTCAGTGGCCGACTACGAGTGGACACGGTTTTCTGCGACTTCACTAAAGTTGCTGGAACTGCAGGTATTATATAAAGTCGACCTATCCTGCTGAATTTCAATACATAATAGGCTACATCAATTTCACGTTATGTATTTTTTTATGCAGGCTTCCAGACTTTTATTGGGTACAACGACGTGAAAACGTCACCAGTTTACTTCGATGTTGGCAGGACAAGTGGCTATAACAAAGGTTTAACCATCATGCCATTTGATGTCCAACGCACCAACATTGGAGGAGCGATGAATTTAACCAGTGGAATTTTCACTGCTCCCAGGCCTGGCATTTATTCCTTCAGTTTCTCTGCTCGATCGGAAGGCACGGCTTCGTCTTTCCCGACAGCAATGGACTTGGTCGTAAACCGCGTCAGAGTAGGAGACTCCATCTGTACAGGAGTCGATCAAAGCTGTTCCTTTGAAGACACTCTTCTACTAAAAAAAATCCGATCAAGTGGCAATTTTTCTCCGTAGTGGAGGCATTGTCGATGACTCGTTTGGTTACACCCATTTCTCTGGTGTACTTATTGAAGAAAACATTTTCGAGTGAAGATTGGCATGCAAATTGCACAAAATAGTGTCAACATCGCCAAAAAATGTCAACATATTCTGTAGTTTTGGAATTTGAAAATAAAGTAGAATAGCAGCATAGGCCTACTGCTTTGCCCTTGTAAGTTTATGGCAGATTTGTAGCACTGATTTAGTCGGCAGGAAGAACACGAATTACAATCGTTTTTTAAATAATAATGATTAAAAAACTTGTTGGTCATTAAAGAATCTATTTGCTGGATGTTAATAATCAAGCGAACGGTTACATAACTACAATCGTTATTCGGCATCGACTGTCGCATTCTTATATATTGTAAGATGTTAAGGGTTATAAAATGGAATGAGTCACTTTCCGGCTTAAGAAATTCCAGCCTGTCCGGAAACGTCTTTTTGGGCTTGAAGCAATGAACACGATTTTTCTTCTTCTTATTTTCCCTAAGTTAAGAAAAAACACATCCGGGGCCAAAACGAGGGTAACATTTAGTATCCGGTTTATAACCTTTAGCTGCAGAATTTTGAAGTGTTCGAGCTAAAAATGCGTAAAGAAATTAACCAACTATTTTACGTTTTTTTGCGACGCTTTTAAGCTACGTCAGGTCATACACGTTTTGTATCTTTGTGCGTTATTGACGTCAAATGTCACCTAACATATTAATCTTAACTTTGACATGCGCCCGGTCCATAACAATTACAGTATTAGAATAGAAAAAAAGTTAAGTACGTATTTTACTTCGTTCTCTTCTAGTACAGAACATGCAACTTCAACGATAACATATTTTGATACTGCAACTTTACGATAACCTTACATGCAACACAAACCACGAAAGACAATCAATATCACATAGCATTTGTGTTGGTAATTTCATACAATGTACAGTACTGTACAGGCAAGAAAATGTATGTTCGAGTTTTATTAGACTCGACAATAGTATTTCGGGATGTATATCAAGACCTGTAGATTAATAGATTGTTATAATTGATGGTATAGTTTATGGCTAACAGATTTATTTAAAATCCAGTCTTTATTTACTATATATAACCGGATTATTACAAAAAGACGAGAAGTGGCGAAGGTTCTATTCCTTTTATTATCATTCGCAATTACTTCATTTACTTATTTATTTTTCTTTATTCGTTTATTTTCATTATTTATCCTTTCATTTATTATTAGTCATGGATGAAAAGGGTTAGATATGGGAATAAGTACTAAATAAAATTATTTATCATTGCTAAATTTGGGAAGACACAAGTTTGGGATGTTTTTTTATGTATTAGCCATAAACAACACAAATTAGCTGTGCATGCCAGATTATTACTTTCCTTGAAAATTCCATGCGGTAACGAAATAATACGCACTTTTGAATTTTCTAATAGCTTAGGTGCGTATATTAAACACAGAATGTTAGACCGGTCAACCCGATTTATCAGTAATTGGATAGTGTTGGGCACCTAGACCCCGGGATAAAGATATGTATCGTGAACAACAAAACGCTCCCAAAAATAGGTGCCTCAATAGTAGGGGAGAGCGGGGTTGTTTGGGTCAGGGGCTGTTTGGGTCAGTGGACTTTTGAGTATGTTCCTCAATTCACACGATAATTCTTTTTTGACCCAATGTGCGTAAGTATGGTTAAGAAATAATAATTTTTGTTGAAGTTATTCAAAGAAATGTGAATTTCCAGAAATATTTTTTTCGTTTTTTCGAATTTACCTTGAAATTTAGAGTTTTTAAAATGTTTCTAAATTTTTTTAATTGACACCATCAAAAAGCCCTTTCAATTCCCTTTCAAACAGTATCATTCTTTTTAAATTTCGAAGTCCCATTATTTCAGAATCAAAACAAATGTGAAGTGTCTTTTTGTGGGGCTGATTGGGTCAGTACTTTTTTGCGTGAAAAACGGGTGTGGGTAATTAGCGGGCAACGGGCAGCGGGCAGCGGGCGGGTAATTAGCGGACTTTTTTAGCGGGCATTACTTTTTTTGTTGATGGGTAATTAGAGGGCATGTAAAAAGCGGGCTGGGTAATTAGCGGACTTTTTTAGCGGGCAACTTTTTCAAAAATTTGCTTTCCTTCCACATATATTACGGGCATTAAAAAAAAATAGCGGGCAACTTTTTATTTTTATTTTTCTGTCACACATATATTGCGGACATTTACAAACGAAAATTTAGCAGGCAGCTTTAATTTTTTCCCCCGCTAATCGCACATGTACTGCGGACATAAATAAAAGTTTTTAGCGGGCAACTTATTAAATAATTGAGGGCATTTATTATAAGTTTTGTTTTATAATTTATTGTCAATCACACGTTTATATTGCAGTCATTAAAAAAAGTTTTTTGCGGGCAATTTGTTTTAATTGGCTGTCCATCACACATAAATTGCGGGCGTTTGTAAAATATTTCTAATTTCCTGTCCATTGCAAATATATTGCGGGCATTAAAAAAAAAGTGTTTTAGCGGGCAACATTTTCACACACAGTTAACCGTTTGTCTAAGGCGGGTAATTAGCGGCCTTTTTTTAGCGGGCAACTTGTTTTTATTTGCTTTCCTTCCAAATATGTTACGGGCATTAAAAAAAAATTTAGCGGGCAACTTTTTATCTTTATTTTGCTGTCACACATTGTGACATTTTATTGCGGACATTAAACAAATAAGATTTTAGCGGGCAACTTATTTAAAACTTGTTTTCTATCCACAATCCACATATATGCGGAAATGAAAAAATTAGCGGACAACTGTTTGTTTTATTTGTTAACTATCGCACATACATTGCGGGCATTAAAAAAGTTTTTTAGTTTTTTTTTTTATTGTGATCATTTAAAAACAAAACGCCTTTAGCGGGCAACTTATTTTTTATTTCCTGTCAATCGCACATGTGTTGCGGGCACAAAAAAGTTTATAGTGGCTCATTTTTTAAAATGTGTTGCCAATTGCTCATATTTTGCGGACATTCAAAAAAGTTTTTAGCTGGCAACTTTTTAAAATGTGTTATATAATGTTGTCGGCCATGAAAAATTGCAATTTTTTAACCATTAATTTTATTTGTCACATGCACACATATTATGCAATTTTTATTTTTATTTTTTATTTTTTTGCGGAAAATTCCTGAAAATATGCTAACATGTTTCCGGCCATGACAGAAAGTGCATTTTTTGGGACAATTTTTATTTATTTTGTTGTCACATTTTTCCCCGACGTATATTTGTAGACCATGAAAAAAGTGCTCTTGCCCAAGAAGAAGTCCGCAATTTTTTAACTAAAGGAATTTCTCGAAAATATATGAGCAATTTGAATAATCCACAAAAATATGACCTAAAAATTATTTACAAAATATAATTTACCCTCAAATTATATGCGCATTTTCATCCCCAGGAAATATAAAACCACACATTTTTAACCAAAAAACCTTGGTTAAATTTTTAACCAAAACTTTAAATTTCCAAAAGTTATGTGAGCTTTTTGCATCACTTTTTGCCATTTCCATTTTCAAAGATTCTATTAAGTTTTCTCACGGCCCGAAAAAATATGCCTTCTTTTTTCCATTTGATTGACAATAAATTTGTAAAAAGTGTGAAAGAGTTTTTGCTAGTAAATGCCCGCAAAAAAAAAAATTGCCCGCTAAAAACTGTAATTTATGCCCGCAATCGCCTGCAATACATATGCGATGACAGCACATATAAAGATGCCCGCTAAAGACATTTTTTTATGCCGGCAAAAAATAAAAGTTGCCACTAAAATCTTTTTATGTCCGCAATACATGTGCGATTAGCGGAAAAAAATAAAAGTTGCCCGCTAAATTTTCGATTGAAAATGTCCGCAATATATGTGTGACAGAATAATATAAAGTTGCCCGCTAATTTTTTTTGAATGCCTGTAATATATGTGGAAGGAAAGCAAATTTTTGAAAAAGTTGCCCGCTAAAAAAGTCCGCTAATTACCCAGCCCGCTTTTTACATGCCCTCTAATTACCCATCAACAAAAAAAGTAATGCCCGCTAAAAAAGTCCGCTAATTACCCGCCCGCTGCCCGCTGCCCGTTGCCCGCTAATTACCCACACCCGTGAAAAACAGCTGTTTTGGGTGGAGCCAACTAGGGAAACAAACTTTTAGCCGACTACTTTCGTTTTTTTGATTTTACAGACTTTAGTCTGACTTTAAAAATACAAAAATAAGATACTGTCAGAAAGATAATTGAATTCTGATTCTAATGCTGTATTTATTTATGCCTAAAGCTGAATTTAAAAATAAGTATGAATTTTCTTTCCAACTGACCCGCACAGCCCCAAGGTTGGGGCTGTTTGGGCCAAAAAAGTGATGTCGCTAAACAAGTAATAACTAAGTTAATTCTACACATAAATTAATTTTAAAATAAGATTTAGAAAGAAGAAAGACAGGGCTACAATATGGTACCAAAACATATGCGTAACGTTACATAAATAAAGTGAAATCGAAACTCTAATGAATTTTTAACAATTGTGACCCAAACAGCCCCGCTCTCCCCTTCTTGCAGCCGTTTATATTAGTCCAGTCAAGACAACGTAAAACTTATATAGACCCATGCTTTCAACTCGGCTATCAGTATTGACACATGCTACTCACAAATATATGGTGTTCAAATTTGCAAACGTTGTCTAATCATATATATTTTTAGATCGAAGTGAATTTAATCGTTAACAGTTTCCGATGATTTGAACTGGACGAGAACAATTATGTAAGTGAGGCAGGTACCAATCATCTGCAAAAATAAATGATACATAATATAAATTGCAATAATGCCAATGAACTATTTGATTTATTTACAGTGGGCACGAGGTTGAGATCTACATTAACCAATCCCATTGCTGTGATGTGCACACGAGAAAGAATTTGCACCTCCATTTGATGAACAAGCTGCTGTGACCTCTCATTTCTTTGATGAAACAGATGAATCTCACTAGCTAACTGCTGCATCTAATTGTTTAATTTATAAAGAATACATTCGTAAATATAAATTATATACTGGTGAGATATTACTTTTTGTGTGATTCGGTGAGGAACGTAGAGCATGAAAAGAAATATTGGAAATATCCCAATTTCTATGATCAAGGGTAATAAAGCAGCAAGATCAAACATGCTGTCTCTCTCTCGGAAACTTACCATGGCATAAAATGTCCCGTTAACCAGAAAAATAAAGTAATATACCATAGCTCCAAGCAATAATGGACCAAAACATCGACTTATCTGATTAACGAGTTCAACAATGAGACCGTAACAACGACACCAGTGAAAATGGTTGATGACGGACAATAAAAGTATTTTTCGTCTTCCAAGGGTTTGTATCATGGTTGAGACCATCCATCCCAGAGACATAAATAAAACTAACCCCATACATAGATAGCTAGCGGAAATAAAGTGAATTGGGCGTACAAGTTCAATCGTAGAGGAGAATAGAAGAAAAACAGCACATAGTATATTACTGGCTACCTGTTCGGAATAAGAGTGGTGCATTAATGGTACAATAAAAACCAATTAAAAAATACATACGTACCAATGCCAGGGAAACAATTTTTCCTCTGAGAAATATTTTTTGAAATGAGTTGTAGTCTTGCGCTTCAAAAATCTGAAGCTGTTCCATTTGACGAAGAACATGCATTAACCCCTTCCAGCTTGGTGCAGTCCGAAACAATATTCCAGCGTAAATTGCCATTAGAGTTATTGCGAAATTTGCCTCGTTAATGAGCCGATTCCAACGTTTCGTTGTTGACTCGAAACTTTGCACTCCTGAGATCAGGATTGTAAAATTGACTATCAGATTAAAAATGAACATGAACAAACCAAAACCTATCGCACAATAGCGAATAATGGGAGTGCGAATGTTGGAAGGGTCAAGTGGGATTCCCACCAACCTCCAGCACTTCACAACCCCACCTAAGATACGTTCAAAACGTCTATATTTTCTATTGTCACTCAGGTAGGTGAAGGGATAAACGTCAACTCGCTTCGTCAACATTTCGTGTTTTTCTGATGCCAATACAATATTGTATTCGGCTTTAGGTTGGCATCCGTTTACGAAAAGGAAAAAAAATTATCAAATGCATGAATAGGAAAATGTCAGGTAATTTAGTGGATCGATGTAATATCAATTAATCCCTTGGTGTAAGGGACAACGTTAATATAGGAAAATAACGTTGTATTTTCTGTAGAACTTTGGCGTGTAACAATGACACTCATGTCCATGTGACTATATGCTGGGTTATTTATAGTAACTTAACACGAAAAATCAATAAATTCTAATAATAAATTAAAAACCAAACATAGTTAACATTTTATTGAAAATTCAGATGCGCGATGAATATGATCAGTTTTGTTCAAGTTCAGAAGACTATAAAGAGTTGAATATGATAGACTTGTCCTTATAAAAGCGGGAATATAGATTTTAGCATATCTTATGAAATTCCACAACGTTATATTGATATACCAACATATTATAAGACTGGTTTTTTCAGTCTTGAAGGTTTAATAATGGAATATCAGAGGAGGAATTTTCCTCAGAGCTGGATCAGAGCGAATGTGATACGAGTACCATAGACTCACTTGGATAAACTAAATGAGCCCAAGTGTCTATCGCACTATGAATCATACTTATAGTTTAATAATAAGTTTTCCTGATTAGTTACTCCCCATTTATTGATAATTATGTATTATTACAGAAATATTTTTCTTATATGGTCTTATAGCCAAGTAAAGACATTTAATAAAACCGAACTTGGCAGCACTAAGAAAATAAAGTAAACAGAAATTAATACCGTGTGTGTGTATATTTGAAAATATGTTAATTATACATTGACTCAAATTGTCCATATTTCTTACAACTGAAATATTAGTTTCCTTCATTGTGCTGTTGTAGACGTATTACCTCGTAATACTAGTATTTAGAGTGAAATAGTAGCTGCACAATTAACTTCAGATGATTTAAACTGGATCATAACGATGGTATAGGTGAGACACGTGCCCAAAATCTGCACAAAGAAATAATGACATAAAAGGCGGTTTACATGCCTTGCCATAACGTCATAAACTATTGATTTAAACAAATAATGTATACATACAGTTGGTAAGAGGGTTAGGTCCACATTAACCAAACCCATTGCAGAAATGTTCATTGGAGAGAAAAGTGCTCGCATTTCCATTTGGTGAACCCTCTGACAAGCTCTTTCATCATCCGAGTGGAAGAGTCGCAATTTTCCAGCTAGCTGTTGGGCCTTTTGTTTATAAAGAGAAAAATGATAAAAGCAAAATAAATGTTTTATAAAAAGACCTTAAAATGGTTGAATAATAAACTTTAATTCTGTGAATTAAAAAAAATACTTAGAAATCTTTTAATATTTTCTTTAATAAAGATACACAATAAAAAGTGGTGTTAAACGGCTTGCCATAGTCATACCGTACTACACCAACACCAATCAACGCGAACAGTTAATTATACTTTAACCTAATTAAACTCAAAATGTTAATTATGTATTCTACTCACTGCTTGTTTGATGCGGTGAGGGACGTAGAGGACCCAAACTACATACGGGAAAGTGGAAATTTCGATTGTAAGGAGCAGTAAACTAACCGAATCCCCCAACCCTTTTTCGCGGAAACCAAATATAACGATGTATGTCCCGTTCACAAACCAAATAAAGAAAAATACAAGAAACGATAGCAAAAGCATTCCAAAGCAACGGTTCAGATGATCAACTGATTCAACAATTAAAGAAAAACAACGACCCCATCGACCATCACCAAAAGCAATCAAGTGAATTCGACTGCTGAGAATCTGTAACATGCTGGATACTATCCATCCGAGAGTCGTGAAAAGCAGAATTCCAACAGTTGTGTAACTGATGAAAAATAGCTGTATTGGGTGTAAGAGCTTAGTTTCCGAAAAGAAGCAAATCGGAATCCCAATTCCATTAGTAACCAAAATCTATAATAATAGTAATAATAAAGGAACTTGAAAGTTGTCATTGTGTAGTATATTTGTAATAAAATATTGTATGAAAACATACCAATGAAAGGAAGGTGATGATTCCATTGCGAAATATAATATTAAATTTATCGTAATCTTCTTCTTTGAAAATGTGTAGTTTTTCGATTTGATGCAAAGAATTTACAAATCCTTTCCAATTGAGACTCGTAGAAATCAGTAGTCCCGTATGAAGAGTTACCAGAGATAGTACGAAATTGCCCATGTGAATCATTAGACTCACATTCGCAGTCGTAATATTCTTGGTTAAGTCCTCATTACTCGTAAACAGTGATATAAAAAGCTTGCAATTGATACCCACATCTAATAAAAGGATCACCAAACCAAAACTTATTGACCAATAGCGAAGGAAGGTTGAATCAATACCGTAAGGATCCAGAGGGATTCCCATTAATCTCAAGCTTTTAACAATCCTTGCCATCATGTCATCAAAAGACTGTGAGGCTTTTACGGCATACTTAGGAGGAGTTCCCTCATTCACGACTCGTTTTGCCCACATACTGGAACGTTTTGTAATAGGTACGTTTTGTAGGCTGATGTCACAGCAAAAACGATTTTTTGTACCTCGCTTATTGATAATTTTAATGAAAAAGCCAGTTTCAATCAAATTAAGCCTAGCTGTCTCGCGTGTTGGATGGTCTTCAAGACTGAGCTGTATGAATATTTAAAGACCAATAGTACATTAAAATTATCGACTACGCTATTGCGCATTCGGAATTGATACAGCACTCAAATTTAATAGAATCTCATTCAGGAGAAGAAATATAGGTGCCAATATCTTAAACTACTGAGATAAATATTATTCGCGATTTACTAGTCTAATGTTTTGCGATTGTGATCTATAATTTTATAATAAACATATAATCCGTTAAGTAAACCTCTTTTCATTAAGAAAAAAATATAAATTTTCTTTTTTTATCAAAAGTCTTACTCCAAAAGAAAATAATAATCAGCATATTGTGAGAAATGAGTATAATGACTTACTAATGGGTGTTGCAATACTACTATCCTACCATCGTAGATGAATATATATATATATATATACACGAAAATAACAAATACAAATCGCATTTAAATGGTATGGGTTTGTTGTGTGACTTGAATAATAATGATGATCATATCATTATTGGAAAATACTCTAGGAATCAGCAGAATAATGCTAACTCTTTTCTATAAGAAATATATAGATAATTTGATAACTTTGATAAGATGATTCGCAGCACACCTAGATATTTAATTTTTTATCGAAAAAAATATATTAATGATATTTTTGGTGCAGTGTTAACTGTCAAGTGGGGAACGTACGGTAAGAAAAATAAATCAGTCATAGTTTTCACACATTAAACACCGAAATGTAGTCAAATGTATGTTCTGACTAGGTTCTTCGGGTTTGTTCAAAACTTGTCAACTATCTTCAATTTAAATGATGTAAGTAGGAACTAGCCATCCACTTCCAAAGATGTGAACTGTATCAGAACGATGATGTAAGCGAAACAGGTACTAATCATCTAAAAACAACATACATGGCATTATAGGCCCACAATTTGAAATTATATTAACATAGTTAATTTTTTACTGTGGGGACAAGGGTAAGGTCAACATTGACCAACCCCATTGTTGTCATGTACAGGCATCTGCATATTGATCTCCCGTTTTTTGTAACTCGTCTTTGTAACTCCCTTGTTAGCCTTATGAGGCTACCTGGATCCACCTGGCGGATGCCAGGGATTAATTCGCCTGTAAATAGGAGAGAGTAATGATGAATAATGAAACTAATTAGGATTAGAATAGTGAATAATAATTTTTCATCTTTTTAAATTTTATTAAGTCTATAAATTAACAAACATGTCATATTTGATAATACTGTTTGTTTTTTAAGATTTTTTTGAGATATTTAACAAAAATGCTGGATCAATTCAAATGATCATATTTGAATCGATAAAAAATTCAGATTCACAATATTTTTGAATTAAAACTGAATTAATTCAATTTTAAATCGATTCACGTTTGAATTTGACAAACACTGTCAGTGTTCTATTATTCGTCTCAGTACAAGTGAAAGTTGATATGGTTACTTTCATCGAGTAGATATAAGTATGTAGGCTTTACTTAATAAAAAAATGAATGACATTATATTAATAACTTTAAATAACGGACGAGTTTCCTTCGTACTTCCTTGATTCTATAGTATATAAGAATGGTAAATATTATAGGAGCACAATTTTTCCGTATTTTGAAATATGTAGTAATATAATTCATTATTAATATTAGGTCTGCACAGTGGGGATCGGGTACTTTAAATTGCGCGGAGAATTTTTTTTCGGTGTGTTCAATATCATAGCCTTATGATTCTGAATCGAAATATAAGTGCCATAAATGATACTGATGAATCGCCGAAAAAAACTTCCACGCACTTTAAAGTATCCAAATAAAGTACCCGATCTCCACTGTGTATAGCCGTTATTCGTTTGAAAGTTGGTTATTAACGCAGTAAATGAGGATAAATTCATACTAGAGAGTCACTCGAGAAAATACGATAATAGATGTCAGCGACATCCTCGTATATGGTATGAGATATATGGTATGAGTCCATGACTATGACCACGAAGGAAGCTCATGCCGCATATACATCCTTTGTGCCCTTTTCCACTTTAGAGTTGTTCATCAGGTTTTTTAAAAATAAAATATTTAGTGTAAACAGTTGGTATTTAATCATTATAAGGATACTTATTAAATTGGGGTCAAGGAGGCCGTGGGACAGCATACGTGCAACAGAGGGTCTTTTTAAAACTTGAATACTTAATATAATGGTAACCTAGCTAGTATGAAATATTCCTACTAATTTAAAAGGCTGCAGGATGCTGGCAAAGTGTTATAAGATCAAATGAGGGTCACTTAATCTTATTGAACTTTTCTTCTTATTATATAAGGTTTTGGTCGGATGTTCCTACAGGCAGAATTTGTTTTGTTTCGGACAAAAAAATAGTACTGAACTTGCTTTGCGGCTGTGTTCTTAAAGAAATTTAAATAATCGTTGAGCCAGAATTCAAACGGAATTAGTGGGCCACTTATACTACCACATTTGTTAAATACTACCTACTTCAGTTTTTATAGTATACGAAAGTTGGCAACCTTGATATTAAGATAAAATAAAACAAAGGGTGCACTAAATCAAAAGGGTGCGCTGATAGAATATTTCAGCATTAGATAAACACTCATATAATTAAGATCAACCATGATCAACGTAGAAAAGGGACTTTTCTATAATTTTTATTTTCATGTAACTGTTCTTGTGGTATCTTCAGTGCAAAAAGATTTTAAGTATAATCGGAGTTTTATCTCTTAAGCACACACTCATAGCATGAGACAATTATCATCAAAGTATTTTTACGTAAAATATTTTATTCATACTAAAGGGATAAGAATAAAATAGTCATAGGATAAATAATCATGAGTAAATTCAGACAACAGCTGTATTTTATGAATCTATGTTTGCATCGCATCGTCCTTTCAAGGAATATGAATCGATATAGTCGCAAAATACACTTTACTCTTGAGTGTATTTTGCTTTCAAATGTATGTTTACTCTTAATGTCTTATTATTAGAATTCTATTAGAATTTTCTCGTCAACTATAATAATGTGCTCCCCCTCCTCCGTTCTTAACAAAACTGTTAATCTTAAAAGTCGAAATCCTTTACATCTATTATCAAATTAATGATGCCAATTTTGTATTTAAATTTATAAATGACCGATAATACGAGCAAGTAACAAAGTTGTATGGATACGGAAAATGTGCCTGTGTGCCTAGTGTTTTATTGATTTAAGAAACATTTACCCATTGACTAATTTTACATCGTTCCCTTTAAAATTCAATTATATGCTCTTTGTGGCGATGTTTTCGATGTACAGATGACATCAAGGATGACGATAAAATCGTTGTACTTCAATCATCACTTTCAGATGTTTTGAACTGGACCATAACGATTGTATAGGTAAGGCAAGTTCCTATAATCTGAATTTAAAAGTTGTATTTCTGAATTATTCCCGACATTAAATATTTTCGGTGTGTTATAACGATAGGAATAATTTTATTTTAAATGTTGTTCTTACAGTTGGTAACAGGGTAAGGTCCACATTTACCAAACCCATCGCATTGACATGTAACGGAGATGAAAATACCCGCATTTCCATCCGACGAACTCTCTTGCATGAATTTTCATCATCCGAATGGAACAGCCGCAATCTTATTAGCCTAATTTGACAAATTTCAGTTTTTAAAATTCTTAAAACCAACATTAATGAAAAAATTAAACATTGAAATTGAATTTCAATATTTTGAAAATTTAGATTTTAAAAATGATTTGGACAGGAATTCTCATCGATTGCCATAATCTTTAAAAAACGAATCGGTAATAAATCTGCTCACTTCTTGTGTAATGCGGTGAGGGATGTAGAGGATTGATATCAAAACCGGAAAAGTGCTAATTTCCATAGTAAGGAGAAGCAAACTGATCGAGTCCTTCAATCCTCTCTCTCGGAAACCGGACATGACGGTATAGGTCCCATTTACAAACCAAACGAAGAAAAAAACAAGAAACAACAACAAGATCATTCCAAAACGCATCAGTTCAGGTGATCAACCATTTCAACGATTAAAGAAAAACAGCAACCCCAGCGATTATCGCCAGAAGTAATGAGATAGATGCGCTTGCTCAGAATTTGAAGCATGTTGGAGACCATCCATCCGAGGGTCATGAAAAGTACGATACTAAAAATTGTATATATGGTAAAACAGAGCTGTAAAGGATGGATGAATGCTTTTTCCGAATAGAGGCAAATAGGAATGCCGATCCCAAAATTATTTGCAATCTAAAATATAATGGAAAAGAACTTTTTGTTTGGGGATTTGATACAAATGGAACGAAAATAGATATTTATTTAATCATAATATGTTTAAAGGTAATACTAGTAAAGTAGAGACAATTATTCCTTTGCTGAAAATATTTTGAAATGCTTTATAATCTTCTTTTTTGAATATATGAAGTCTATCGATTTGAAGAAAAACTCCCATAAATTCCTTCCAGTCGAGACTCGTATAAATGAATAGCCCTGCGTGAATACCAACTAGAGATATTACGAAATTGCTAATGTGGATGACAAAACTCCAGTTAGTGGTCGTCATAACTTTGGTTGAATCGAAACTTGTTGCCAAGGATAGTAACACATAAGAATTTGCAACAACGTTCAATAAGAACATTGCCGAACCTAATCCAATCGACCAATAGCGAAATATCGATGATCTGATACCGGATGGATCCAGAGGGATGCCTATTAATCTGAAACTTTTAACAATCACTGCCATTATGTTATCGAAAGATTCGCGAGTTGGTTTTGCGACACCCCGATGAGGAGTTCCCTCAGTTGCAACTCGCTTGGCCCACATATCGAAATGTTTTGGGTATTTAGACACAGAAAAAGTGGGTGCTTTTTACTTTACTTATTCGTGATGATGAAAAGGGCAGTTTTCTATCTAATTTGGTCCTGTTGCCTGCTGATATGTTCAAAGGGTTTCCTAATAGGAGCTTTCATATTTAGTTTTTGTATAGCCTCTAACTTTGAATTAATAATGTATACATATTATTAATTTTGAAATTCGATCACACAGTAATCGATATTGACGATTCCATCGTAAAATTAAATGATTTCAAATATTACCATAGCACAGTTTGCCGAAGGGATGCTATCAATTAAAATTGAAAGATAACAAAACAATTAAAATAAACACAGCTTCTTATCTTCTTAAAATTGTATTTTGCAATACACTCAAACTCAGTATTACATAAGTTATTTAAGCATGATATTGAAAATTAAATAAAATTAAATAAAATTAAAACATAATAGCGAAATTACAATCGAAATTAAACGATTATGGAATAAAAGTGCCATCAATCCACTAGCGAAACATGTAAGATTTGATGCTGAAAGGATCCAGTGAAAACAGTCTGAAACTTCTGACGGTTGAATCCAAGATTTGTTCAAAGCACTTAATTGATTTGGCGACCATTGGAGGTGGGCCAAATGCAATTCGCTTAGTTAAAATTCTTAGAATTAATAAGATACTTATGGAAGCAGAAAAAATATAAAACTTTATTACTATATTCATTTGTATGCCTAATGCACAGGCTTGACTTTTACTCTGAATCATTGATATAGGAAAATTGCTCTGCTCTGCATGTCTGGAAATTTGATAACCTAGGCTGCACGACCTTCAGTCACGTTATACTTTAACAATCATTTATTATGTTTTATTCAATATATTTTTTTGCATACACCCATAGTTATTAATTCGCACTTATTTTCGCCCCACTAAAGAAAAATTCGCCTTTTAAAAATATTAAAGTGGATCCTACAATTTCTTCTTCAAATGAGTAAAAATTCCAGTCCAGTCCAGTCATTCTATATAAATTCATCCCGAATTATCAGTCGCCAACTGTGGGTTGCTGAAGCTTAAAGTCATGTATGAGGCATATAGAAAATAGACTACTCTTTTTTATTAAAAAAAATTACTAAAATTAAATTAAAGAGATTCAATCTGGGCCGTTGCTAATTATAAAATTTTCAAATTATACAAATAGTAAAGTATGAAGTGGTGAATAAAAAATGTGTCAAATGCTATCGCGTAAACGCTATCGCTATCAAGAAAAGTGATCGAATTATTCTGAATTAAGTGCCTCATTCCAAAATAGTACTGTACATGTAATAGACATATGTATGTGTAGTACTAAGCTAGGCATAATATGAGGAATAACGTACTAATGGGTGTATCAATACTACTCATTCCTTAAAAAAGTATATCGAAATTTCGTTATCCTAGTTCGCACTTCGTTCAAAATCAAATACTGTGATTCAAAATAAAATGAAGACTATTATGTGAATCATTTATATCCGCCATAAGAAGGATGTCGAATACCAAGTTTTCGTTTGTTATTCAGATGATCTGAACTGAACCATGACAATGACATAAGTGAGACAGGCACCAAGAATCTGTAATGTAAAATGAGATTATGCTTTCTTTAGAAAGCAAAACTATAAAGCTTGGCATGAAATGACTTCAATGTAGTACCGGTGGTACGAGGTAAAGGTCCAATTTAACCATACCCATTGCAGTAATGTACATTGGTGAGAGAAGGGCACGAAGCTCCATTTGATGGGCCAAATGACGGGATTTCTCATTCGGTGGCTTGAACAGAAAAAGTATTTCTGCTAAATGGTGGGCCTTTGAAAGAAACATATAAATGAATCATATAGAGAATATAGAAAACCAATTGAATGCTTTACTTCTGAGACAATTCGATGAGGGATGTAGAGGAAAATCAACAAAACTAAAAATACGACTATCTGTAATGCGATGACTAACAATGTGGCTTTATCCAGTAAACCCCTTTCTCGGAAACCGACCAATATGTAAAACATTCCATTGACCGTCCATATAAAATAAAATACCAGAATCCAGAGCAATTGTAGGCCGAAAGATTTGTTAACCAAACTTATTAGTTGAACGATGAGGCCGTAACAGTGGCCCCAAAGGTCAGCGCCACCATCGGATACAAGAAGATGGGTGCGTTTCCCAAGGATGTTGATCATGGTAGAAATGACACATCCAAGCGAAAAAAATATATTATAGCCAATAGCTATGTAGATGAAGAATATATACTGAAGCGGTTCCATTATTCTTCTCGGAGAAAATAGGGAAATGAAATTCAAAATGGTCACGCTAATTACAATCTGAAGGATTCAGAAACAAACCATTAGAAACCATGACTGCCTCAACCAATAAAAAATTTAAGGGTTATATGATAATTACTTAACTATTAATAGTGTCACAATAATTCCTCTCAGTAAAGTCTTTTTAAATTTTTCATAATCTTCATTTTCAAAAATTTGAATTTGGTCGATTTGACGAAGAATGTTGACCAATTCCCTCCAGTTAGGGGCCATGTGAATCAAGATACCCCCATGAATTATAATAAGAGTTGATGCCAAATTACTTACATGTATTATGGTATTCCAGCGACTCGTAGTCAGTGTTTCAGATTTGAAAATTAACTCGTTGAATAAAATATTCAAATTGACCAGTAAATTGCATAGATAAACGAGCAGACCAAGACAAATGGACCAATATCGAAATATGGGTGGTTCAATGCTGGAAGGATCCAAAGGGATACCAATTATTCTCAAACTCTTAACTACTGGTTCTAAGATTTCAACAAAACTCTTTAATGACCAGGTTACGATCGGCGATTGTTTAACCTGTACTTGCTTGGTAGGCATTTTGAGTGCGAATGAGTTAAGATTCGCAAAGCAAAAAGACTTTATATTGCAATGCTTAATGGGAAAAAAATATTAAGATAATAGTTTTCTGAAACATCGTTCTTAATAACTGCTATAATATGTGTGGATGCATGTATATCTAATTATTGCGTGTCACTAGGAAGTACGTGTTTGTTAAACATTCCCAATTATGTTTTACATATTAAAAGAAAGCTAAGCGTGTGATAAATAAATTGAAATTGATATAAAAGTAAAGGTTATGACCAATTGACCTTTTCAGCATCAAATGTTGTTTTTCATGTATTATTTGATAGACCATCCAGCAGATAAATTGATAATTTATTGACTTCGTTTCCCATAAATTTATACACAATCGTTTTAAAAGTCCTAAAAGACTTGTTTCTCCTAAATCCTAAGTTCTAAGATGTCGTAGTAATTCATTGATGAAAATAAACCAAATGAATTAGGCAGGAGCTTCTGAGGATTTGAACTGCACCAATATGATAATGTAAGTCAAGCAAATACCAATTATCTGAATCAAAGAAATAAAAAGCCCGTGAATTTAAATTATAAAATGGTATTTATATGTTAATAGATTGTATCCTTACTGTAGGGATAAGAGTAAGGTCGACATTGACAAAGCCGATGGCTGTAATGCGAGTGGGTGAGATGACAGCTCGCAGCTCCACCCAATTGACCAGCTGGTTTGATGTCTCATTCTTCGGGCTAACCAAAAGTAGAATCCTTGCTAACTGGTGGATCTGATTGTTACGATATATTAGTATACATTCTTTTAGGTTTACTACAAATAGTAAATCTGTAAATTCTATATAACTATAATACTTCTTGTGTGATCCGATGTGAAATGTAGAGAGTGGAAACGAAAAAGAAGAAAACAACACACACTATAGCTATAAGCAGCCAAGCAGACTGATCCTGTAGTCCCCTCTCTCTGAAAGAAATCATAGCATAGAACGTTCCGTTGCACAGAAAAACGAAATTGAACAAAACTTGTGCAAGTAAGGATAGACCAAAAGAGCGATTGACCTGAGAAATCAGTTGGAAAATCAGGCCAACACAACGAGCCCAGTGAACAAGATCAACGATGCCAAGAGGAACAATTATTTGTTTTCCGAGAATGCGGATCATGTTGGATACAATCCATCCAAGAGTCATAAACAAAACTAAACCAAACGATATATAGGAGGAGAAAATGAACTGAATCGGATGCATCAACTCGCTAGATGAAATGAAGAAAACAAATACAGCACTTGCAATATTGGTTAGCGCCTATTTAAACAAAGAAAGTTTTAATTTTCATTTTAAGAGAAGCCATTTTAGATGGAAATATATAATTGATTACAATTTATAATATGCTTACCAAGATGAGATTAATAATATTTGCTTTAGAGAAAATCTTCTTGAATATTATATAATCATTTGTTTGGAAACAGTGAAACTGCTCGATTTGCCAAAGCACGTTCATCAATTCCTTCCATTTAGGGGCGGTGCAAAATAAGAGCCCCGCATGATAGACAATTTGAAATACCACAAAATTCACTTCATTGATTAAAATATTCCATTGTTTCGTTGTGGGTTCGAAATACTGTATCTTGTATATTAAAAAGTAAATGTTGTAAATCACATTAAACAAGAACATCGCCACGCCAAAACCCATGAACCAACAGCGAAGAATCAGAGAAGGGATACCATATGGATTCAAAGGGATTCCCACCAGCCTATAGCACCTTATAGTTAACCCCATGATATTCTCGAAATAATTAAGTTTTTGTATGTGATGCACGGAAAATAAGTCATCTCGGTTGATCGGCATCGTGCGATTTTTTTACACTTCCTATTTAGACGATCAATTCTGAAAAGAGTACAGTACATGTATAAGCATAGAACTTCACTAGCTCTATAAGTATTACTTGACCTAAAAGTGAGGTAGCTTTTTTATGCAGACAGATGAATTATATGCAGGCCTAATAAATAATGAAGTGATGAAGCCTCTGAATTTCTTGTAGGTATCATTTGTTTTTGACGATTAATTTGCTCCATTTTTTAAACAAGTAAATATTATAATTAATAGTTTTTTTAGAGAGAAGTATTACAAGAAATGTGGAAGTTTCCTTCGCCTTATCAATAAAAAACATTTATCAACTTTGCATTTTGAATGTACCATATATTATTAGCTATTACGTTTATATATTCCTATTATGATTATATATTAGGTGAAAAGATGTAGTTTTTAAAATATTATAATGTAATTTCGACGAGAAGTGGCAGTATTTCTACAGAAATTATTTTAAAACCACAAAAAACGATTCGCGAACTAGAAAAATGTTTAAGCACCCGTTAAATTACTTTGATTGGCAAATAACAATGGAATATGGCAAGCCGTCTAACACCGCTTTTTTGTCCCAACACTTAACATTGGTTTTGATTGTTTTGAAAAATTTTCCAAAGACTATCAGTCTAACATTATTGTTTGATTTGCCAAACATGCTTTATACACATTTGAGCCTTTTTAAAATGTCATTATGTTATGTCCATCCAAACAATTTTGAGCCATCCAGACAATTTTGAGCCATCCAAAAATTGTTGGGCTATCCAAATGATGTTGGGCCATCCAAACAATGTTGGGCATTCCAAACACTGTTGGGACTGCCAATCCTGCGATGTACTTTGTTAAAACGAAAATCGGAAGGTATAATACAATTTCCATTGGTTCTTCTAAGCCAATTTATTGTTATTCCTCATTAACCATCATTCCATTTGATAAAATATCCGAATTTTATTTTAAAATCCGGGTTTAATGTTAGGCTAATTGGAAATGTCAACTAGAATTGCTGGGATTATATCAAAACCAATGTTAAGGGTTGGGACAAAAAAGCGGTGTTAGACGGCTTGCCAAAATGGAATATTGGATTATTAACAGAATTGATTTCGCTTCATAGAAATCGATTAACTAACGATACCAACAACTTTGTAGGAATCTTTTAATATTACTTTTTTAAAAACAATTTATTAGGTATTACAGAAACCATTTTGACTGAGAAAATGGTTTTAATACTTACGTATGGCGCACACTTGTCCCTTTAATCCGTAAAAATATGGTTTTTTTCTACTCTAGTAATGGTTTATCGGATGATGGTTAATAGTCTGGTTGATGTTATATAAAGTATATACTAAAAAGTATGCACTGTACAATACATCCTAGAAATATAACTTGCATTGTTATCATATGTATGACTGAAATGACTGTAATTTAAATTAAATTTGCCAGATTAAAATGAAATTGTTTATTCACATTTATAAAATTATTAAATACAACAATCCGGATTCAGGCTAATATTTTGTAAATAATATTTTTAGTATATCCCATGCAGTATATGTAAATTTAATTTTGTAGGCTCAATAACAAACCGTCTCTTAATAAAAAGAAAGGGAGAAAATATTGTAAGTCTTTCGGGGAACATCATTTTAAAAACATTTCTTAATATTGTTCATCAAAGGACATGATATTAAAGAAAAATGCATAGCCTAAACGTAACTGTTACTTTTAACTACACTGTTCCATTGTTAATCTATGATAACAATAAATGTTTAAACATTCAGCTAACGAAAACATTAAAATAATTTTAATTCATCAGTTTAGTTACGTTCGGTTATCAGTGTTCAAAAATTTGTATTGTTGGAATTATTTGTAAAAAACGACGCTGTTGGTGTAAACGTCGGTGTTCCTGATTCAGATACTTTGAACTGAACCATCACGATTATGTATGTCAGACAAGTACCAAGAATCTGTATTATGTGGGATCCAAATTATAAATTAACATATTTCTATTCAATCGATCATGGAAAGTAAAAATTAAAATAGTTACTGTTGGTACGAGGTTGAGGTCTACGATAACCAAACCCATTGCTGTGATGTGTATCGGAGACAGAAGCACTCGGAGCTCCATCTGCCGGGCCAATTGACGGGCCTTATCGTCCCGTGGATAGAAAAGAAAGAGCTTTCCTGCCAATTTATGTGCCTTAACAAAAATAAATGAGAAAAAAAATCTTAAGATACAAGTTCAATAACACATGAACTTTACCTCTTGAATGATTCGGTGCGGGATATAGAGAAAGATTAAGAAGAAAACGAATAAAATTATTTCTAAAATTGCAACCGATAAGGCCGCTTCGTCCAGTAATCCCCTTTCTCTGAAACCAACTAATGCAATAAATGATCCGTTGACAAGAAAGATGAAGTAAAAAAGCAAAATAAGTAACAAGCAAGGACCAAACGATACGTTGATAAGGCTGATTAATTTGATAATAAGACCATAGCAGCGGCACCAGCGGTCATTGTTATCGGAGACAAGAAGGTGGGTTCGTTTGCCAAGAATATTTATAACTGTGGAGATGACCCATCCTAATGTCATGTATAAAGTAAGTCCAAATGCTAGGTGAGTTATAAAGAGACATTGAATTGGATGCATCAATTCGTCCGAAGAAGAGAAAGAAACAAAAATTGCCAAAGTCACACTTCCCACGACCTGTTACAAACAAAAAAAAATATTAGACTATAAAAAGCATAGTAGTATTTTGAAACCTATAAAATCTATTAGTTGATACTCTCATAGCTGAAACATCGGAAATTGTATTTAAAATACATGCATTGATTATATGGATGAAAAATTACCGCTGTGATTGAGATAATAATCCCATTGAGAAAAATTTTCCTGAAATTTTTGTAATCTTCAGGTCCGAAAAGGTTAAGTTCATCGATCTGGCGAAATACATTAAGCACGTCTTTCCAATTAGGGACGGTGCAAGTTAAAAGAGCCAAGTGAATACCCACGAGTGTAACTACCATGCAGCTCGCATTTATAATGAAATTCCAGTCACCTGTCATCATTGCTTTTGACCTTCTGTTTTGTACAGCCTTGACAAAAATAGTAAGGTTAGCAACCAAATTCAAAAGGAAAATGAGTAGACCGAAAATAATTGACCAATAACGGAAAGTGATAGGTTTGATGCCAAACGGATCTAGCGGGATACCAACAAATCTAAGACTCTTAACTGTTAGTCCTAAAATTTGATCGAAATTCGTTTTTAGTTCTTTGCAAAGTGGAGCTCTTTTGGTTGACATCTTTAGCTCTCGCTAGCCCTATTCTTGGGAAAGAAAAAAAAAATAAATGTATGTAAGATATTGTGTAACTGCAAACATTTTCCGTGCTCGTGGTTACAGCCTATCGGCTATGATAGATAACATTCAAATAATATATGGCCTCTTTGTTAATTCAATGAATCATGCCGTTCAACAGTATTTCTTATAGCATAACACAGCATGATACATGTCCCTGAGTTGTTTTCTTTGTTTGAGTTCCTTCGTGTTGTGAGTTAATTGCTAATTTTTTTTGCTGCGCGCATACCCCCCCCCCCCCCCCCCTCGTCTACTGGCCTACACGATGGCAATCGTTCACGTGAATTCAATGGATTCATAAATTTCAAATGATGTATTTATCCCACACAGCACCTAGCTAACTTAGGAATATCATCATACGATCATCACGAAGGATATCCATTTCGGTATCCAATGATTAATTTTTTATTTTAATTAATTAAAATGTTTAGAATTATAAATCATTTACAAAGGTGTCCGTAGCTTAAAAGCAATTAGATAAAGTATTTTTATACTTCATCCAATAGTTTTTTTATAGACTTGTATAGGTTTTTTTAAACCTTAGACTAGATGCATATACTTGTATTTATGTACCGAAAAAAATAATAATTTAACAGTTTTGCGGATGATACAAATGACTACAAAACACTAAAAACACTTCATGTTATATGTCTAATGCATATTTGCAGCATTATGAGTAGCCTTATTACAATGACGTCTTTTTTTAAGATTCGGATGCTCTAAATTGAATCATGACGATGACGTATGTAAGGCAAGTACCAAAAATCTGGATTTTAATAGAAAAGATCACATTAATGACGTGTCATACTTTAACGCAGTAACAATAATAATGAATAACCAAATCTATATTTTTGAATTATTTACTGTTGGTAGAAGATTAAGGTCTACGTTAACCAGACCCATTGCAGATATGTGTATGGGGGAAAGAAGAACTCGTAGCTCCATGTGATGAGCCAATTGACGTGATTTCTCATTTGAGGGATGAGACAAACTTAGTTTGCCTGCAAGTTGGTGTGCCTTATTATATGAGCCAAGAAAACGAATTTAATCTTTTTAAGTAGGTAATAAGAGTACAATATATATCACTTATTGCATGGAAGACCGGAAGGGCTGCCTTAAAAGAAATGTAGCCTAAAAACAAACAAGTTGTACCTCTTGAATGATTCGATGAGGTATGTAGAGAAACAGAAAGAAAACAGGAAAAGCGGCCACTTCCAAAAATATGATAATTAGAGAGGTTTGGTCCAGTAAGCCTCTCTCTCGAAGACCGACCATTGCGAAAAATATTCCGTTAATCAACCAGATGAAATAAAACACCAATACCATTAGTAAACAAAGCCCAAAAGATTTATTTAAATTATTAATAAGTTGAACAACGAGACTGTAGCAGCGGGAGAAATTGTCATTGTCGACAACGAGAAGGTAAGTCCGTTTGCTGAGAATGGAAATCATTACAACGATGGTCCATCCCAGTGTCATGAAAAGGATAGATCCAAAAAGTGTATAACATATGAAAATAAACTGAATTGGGTGCATCAATTCGTCCGACGGAGAGAAGTAAACAAAAATTGCGGTCGCAACACCCCCAGCAATCTGTAAGAACAACATAAACGGTGGTAATGAACAGGGCGAAAAACTTAATTGTTCGGAATATATAACATGCGACTTAAGAATCGTAAAAATTAACCATAGCGATGGCGACGGCTACCCCTTTGATGATAATTCGTCGAAATTTCTCATAATCCCCATCTTCAAAAACTTTGAGCTGATCGATTTGATGAAGCATACTTTTAAATTCCTTCCAATTAGGAGCCGTACGAACCAAAAGATTGGCATGAAGGATTACGAGAGCAACTGCTAAATTAACCTCGTTTATGAGTACGTTCCAATCTCTTGTTGTCATTATTTTTTTCAATTGAATGTTTTGCAACTTTTTTACAAAAATAGCAGCGTTGGTAACTAAATTGAGTAACAGCAAAATTAGACCGAAACTTATTGACCAGTAACGAAATATGTAGGATTTGATGCTGGAAGGATTCAATGGGATTCCAATCAGCCTCAAACTCGTGACGGTTACTTCCAAGATTTGATCAAAGCAATTAACTGATGGGGCGACCATCGGAGAAGGTCCAAATGCAACTCGTTTGGTTGTCATTTTCAGAACTTATGAGTGGACTTGAACACAAACAAAGACATTAATGGAAAAAATTGCATTATGCTAATAGAATAATTTGTAATTTATCTATGCTCTTGTATTCTCTAATGTCAAGTAATTTAATTATTCATGCAAACTGACTGCAGGCTGGACTTAATGTTTGAATTATTAATGAGGACATTTATTTATTGTTATTATGAGGACGTTTATTTTCCCAGGTCTGCCAATATAGTAAGCAAATTAGACTGAATGGCCTGAGTTGGTCTACTAAAAAAATATCAACCATCAACGAATATTAAGAACACACGGTATTACCTCGTAATTTATAATCTCCTTTGTTTTTATTAATATATATATATATATATATATATATATACATATATTGTTTAAGATGATTGATTATCTTATTCTTTTCATTAACATAAGCCAGATGATCAGTACTACTTTGGCATACATTATTATCCTTTTTGCAGCCGATGGCGCAGATAGTCCCTATAAACTTGTATGGTTATGTCAAAGATTTGCATAAGCAACGTTTTATAACGTTTATCTAAAATATAGTACCTTACATTACCTATTGTAGATCGTTTCATCATTAAGCTTATTGTATTCATCTTAGGTTATCTTAAGTCTTTACAACATGTATTATATTATATTACCTCGTAATTTGTGTATTCTATTTAGATACACCTACTCAAACGAACAAACGTTCGATATGTTGCTATCATTTAAAATGAACCATGTTTTATTTTCATTCACATAGATAGCTTATATAACACGCTGATGCTTCTTTTATTTTGTTAATTATTGCATAAAGAAGTAACACAGCTATTTATAAAAATGCACTGTATGATAAGCGAAATAAGTTTGCTTTTTTTGTTGAACCATTTATTTAGCTTTTAATTAGTGCGGCCTAATGTTCAATTTGACAAGTAGTACAATAAATTAACTGATTTGGAAAGGCACT
Organism: Chydorus sphaericus; assembly: GCA_030141595.1. Lineage (NCBI taxonomy): Eukaryota > Metazoa > Arthropoda > Branchiopoda > Diplostraca > Chydoridae > Chydorus > Chydorus sphaericus. The sequence goes on along the minus strand of CM057929.1, from coordinate 8,565,723 downwards.
ATACTATTTACAACATGAATCGTACATTACCCATTTTTAATATACAGAGAAGCACTATGAACTATAATTAGATTTAAAAATGAATAGCGTCGTAAACTGCAACCGACAAAAGCTAGGTGGGTTATGAAGAGACATTGAATGGGATGTATCAATACGTCCGAAGAAGAAAAAGAAACAAAAATTGCCAGTATCACACTTCCCACAACCTGTTAAAAATAAAAATAGATGTTAAATATCAAAAGCCTTATATTAATTTGTAACCTATATAAAATATGCCTAAAAACTGTTACAGAAATAATTATTTAGAATATATAGATTAATTTTATGTATGAAAAACATTACCGCTGTAATTGAGATAATGATTCCACCGAGAAAAATTTTCCTGAAATTTTTGTAATCGTCATGTCCAAAAAGTTTAAGTTCATCGATCTGACGAAGTATGGTAGTCACGTCTTTCCAGTTAGGGACGGTGCAAGTTAAAATAGCCAAATGAACGCCCACCAGCGTAACTGCTGTGCAGCTTGCATTTATGATAAAATTCCAGTCACCTGTCATCATTGCTTTTGATATTCTGTTTTGTACAGACTTGACAAAAATAGCAACGTTAGCAACCAAATTCAATAGGAAAATGAGTAGACCGAAAATAATTGTCCAATAACGGAAAGTGATAGGTTTGATGCCAAACGGATCTAGCGGGATACCAACAAATCTAAGACTCTTAAACTGTTAGTCCTAAAATTTGATCGAAATTGATTTTTAATTCTTTACCAACTTTAATGATATTGGTTGGCATCTTAAGCTCTTGCGAAGTCTATACTTGAGAAAGAAACACTAAATGTAATATCTAAGCTATGAAAGGTAACACTCAAATAATCTAAAGCCTCTTTGTTAATTCAATGCATTATGCCGTATAACAATATTTCTTGTAGCATGAACCATGACGCTTTGTTTTCATTGTTTCATTTTCTTCGTGTTGTGAGTTAATTACTAATTTGTGTTGTTGTCCACATACCCCCGTCTCGTCTACTATTCTACACGGCAACAATCGATCAAACGAATTTGATTGATTCGTCAACTGATGATCTATTTATTCCACACAGCACTAGCTAACATGGGAATACCATCATACGATCATCACAAAGGATACTCATTATGGTATCCAACGTTTAATTTTAATTAATTCAAGTCCTTAAAATTGTAAATCATTAGCAGTAGCACTCGTAGATGTGATGTTGTTGAAAAACAATAGAAATAAATTGTTTAATATGTTTATCCTTTCTATATTATCTTGGACCACATATACTTCTATTGTGTGTTTTAAACAGTATTAATGTATACGAAATAAATCTTTTTGAATGAATCACAGATAATAAAAATTACTACAAAACACTAAAAACACGTTGTTACTACCATGTCTAGTAATGCATACTTGTAACAAAAGAGAACCATTACAATATGTCGTGACTTAATATTCATATCCTCTGAACTAAACCATTACGATGATCTATGTTGAGGCAAGTACCAAAAATGTCAAATTGAATAAGAAAAATAAACAATAAACACATTTGTTTGAGTGCATCTTAAGCAGGCTAGTTCAGTGGTAAATGTATATTCTAGTTCGCTTTCTTGCAAATTACATGCAATACCAATTTTTTTCTTAAATAACTAAGCATTTCAGGCGAATTATGGGTATTTTAAAGCAACATAATTGCTTATAACTAATAGGCATATACCTATTATTAAAATATAAATTCAGCAAAGCGATCTTTTGGAAACGATCCAAAAGTCCAGTGCAAGCAATCTTGAAGAAGTTAGCCAGCTGCACCTTATCTCAGTCCGGTTGTCCCATGATATTCGGAAACTTTGTCGGATTCGGTCGAGACCAAACCTAAGCCGGTTTTAGTGCAGGAGTTTTTACCGGTCATTAGCAACATACCGAAATTCCGGAGAAAGTTACCCTATAGATGATCTGCTAGCTTAAACAACTTAAATAACGAATATTTTAAACTAAGTTAGTAATCAGTTCACTTTTCTTCGGTCATCAATGATTATAAATTTGTTGAATTAAAATCTAATGGCAAAAAAGCTGATGGTGGCAACGTCGATTCTGATACTTTGAATTGAACCATCACGATTATATAGGTTAGGCAAGTACCAAGAATCTGTGTATAATAAAAGAAGGCAATTTTTTACAAAATGTAAATTATACAGTAAAAATATGATATTATTACTGTTGGTACGAGGTTAAGGTCTACGTTAACTAACCCCATTGCTGTAATATGTATTGGAGATAAAAGCACTCGGAACTCCATCTGCCGGGCCAATTGGCGAGCCTTGTCGTTCGATGAGTTGAAGAGAAAGAGACTTCCTGCCAATTGGTGTGCCTTAAAAAAATTAAATGAAAATTGTTGCAGTTATTTATAAGTTAAATTTTTTTTCGAAAAATGGGTATCATTTTTAAATGGATATATTTTAATTTGTGTTATCTGATAATGCAAACACAACAATTTACCGCTTCAATGATTCGGTGTGGAATATAGAGAAACAGTAAGAATAGAGGGAACATTGTAATTTCTAAAATTGCAACCGACAAGGCCGCTTCATCCAGTAATCCTCTTTCTCTGAAACCAACTAATGCAATAAATGATCCGTTGACAAGAAAGATAAAATAAAACAGCAAAATAAGTAATATGCAAGGCCCAAATGATACGTTGATAATGCCAATTAATTTAACAATGAGGCCATAACAGCGGCACCAGCGGTCATTTTCATCGGATACTAGAATATATGTTCGTTTTCCTAGTATGTTGATCATATTGGAGATGGTCCATCCAAATTTCATATATAATATATGTCCAAAAGATGGGTAGATTATTAAGAGGCATTGAATTGGGTGCATCAGTTCGTCCGAAGAAGAGAAGGAAATAAAAATGGTCAGTGCCACACTTCCCACAACCTGTTGAAACAATGAAAGAGATTATAACATTAAAAGTCGATCTATTCAAATGTCACTTCATATTTAAAATCTAACGTTTGGATCGAGTATTTATTATATGCTTTTGAACGATAAAAACAGCTTACCATTGATATAGATATGATGATGCCGTTGAGAAAGATTTTTCTGAAATTTTTGTAATCGTCTGGTTTGAAAAGTTGGAGTTCATCGATTTGGCGAAGTACGGTAATTACGTCTTTCCAATTAGGGACTGTGCGAATTAAAAGAGCCAAGTGAACGCCCACCAGCGTAACTGATATACAGCTCGCATTTATGATAAAATTCCAGTCACCTGTCGTCATCGTTTTTGACGTCCTTTTTTGTACAGACTTGACTAAAATAGCGACGTTAGCAACCAAACAGAAAAGAAAAATAAGTAAACCGAAAGCAATTGACCAATAACGGAAAATGGTAGGGTTGATGCCAAACGGATCTAGCGGGATGCCAATAAATCTCAGACTCTTAACTGTTATTCTTAAAATTTGATCGAAATTCATTTTTGTGTTGTTACCAACTAGTGCAACTTTTTTGGTTGACATTTTTAATCCTTGTGAGCTCTATTTGGAAAAGAACAGGTGTGCGTAAAATGTCTGTATAATGTCAAGGCCCATTTAATTGTGGAAAGTTTCTATGCGCGTGACAATTATGGATTAAGCATAAGAGCAAATTAATCTACTGTATATAACCTTTTAATTTGTCTAATGCATCTTGCTGTTCAACAATATATACCTTATACCTAAATGTTGCATGTTCCTGAGTCATTATTTAATTTGGAAAAAATAAAAATAAATTAAATTGATTGACAAAACTATGAAAATTATTTGACTGACAATACATTTATAATCATAAAAAAATAGTCTCCTTGTAAGATTAGGTGAGATCTGTAAATAAGTAAGAATGAAATGGAAAAATAGGCAAGGAGAAAAGCAGAGAAAATGCTCGATTCCAGACATATGATAATTAAAGAGGCTCGGTCCAGCAGCCCTACCTCTAAAAAAACCACGATTGCGAAAATAATCAGTTGAACAAACAAGTTAAATAAAACACACAAAATACTAGCACTATCCTCATCACTTTCTTTATTTCTATTGTACATCGTTTCAAAGGCGAGGTAGGCTACATTTATCACTCTACGCCAAAATATACCTAAGCTTCTATATGAATAATTGTATTTTTATCTTCACAAGGCTCTCAATTTTGCCAACGAATTGCGTTCTTTAGATACCGGCGATGGTGTTCTCCTCAGAAAGGTATAGATTAAAAAAAGATCTAATGTTATGTGCAGAGAGGAAAATACAGCTTATAAGAGTTTTACAAGAATACAAATTCTGCTTTTCAAAGGTGCAAGATCTCTTACTAGAAGTGTCTCATTCTTTTCAGTCAGTTTGTTGGGGTTGGTAGATGCTGATCTTCGCCTTGTTCCTACAGTAAATTTTAATTTCAATTATTTACTGTTAATAAATGAATTCAATAAATTTATGAGCCTCTTTTGTTAATCTATATTATATTTTTGAAAAATAGTTCCCATAATCGATCCCTAGTTCCTATAATTTTAATTCAACTCATTAGTCATTATTTTATGTATACAAATGTCTCACAGCTGCTCGGGACAACTCTGACATACATCATCATCCTTTTGCAGTTCAAAACCAGTGAAAATATAATCCTGAAAATGTGTATTTCTTGTGAAAGTAAAAGTGATTTTATTTTGTGACAGCACCATTTGTATATTTTGAAAAGATTGGTTATTTCATTTTTGGAACATCGCATTAGATTAAAATACGGATATTCATTTAAAATAAATACAGTGTATGTTTCAGCTGATTGTTTGAAATAATATATAGTTTTAAAAAATACATTTATCATAATATTAATTTGATATGTATAGGAAGGATAGATATAAAATATAAGAGAATACTAACAAATTGAATAATAATTTAATGAACATCTAATCGTTGAATTTGATAAATACATACACATAATTGGCTTTTCACCATCAGTGAAAGCCCACTATGGTTAATTGCCATTTCTGACCAGCATATAGTAAAGCTTGATAGTCAACTAGTCATATAATAACCATTATCATAATGACGATGGTTATATATAATGAAATATACACACCTGCTGTACGACAAGTGTCAATTACTGTGCCTTATTGTATAATCATATATTATATATAGTAGTTAGGTGAATGATTAATACTAATTTGAGATGCTTTGCCTTTACGACTATATAGCATTCAATATTGATACTCAATCAATGTAACAGCATAAGTATACCGATTCCATGAATTAAATGCAGTTGAAACAGAAAATTTTGACGAAAATAGCTGCTGATTCTTCGAGCGGATTCATGGTGAATGAAGAGCTCGATAATATGGGTTTCATTTCTACAAATCGCTTTGACGTGATCTTTAGAAAACTCGTTTTCGGTTTGCGACTGATTGGAATCCCATTAAATCCACCAGAAATTAAGAAAGAGTCCCGGCTTCTCTACTACTGGTCTATAGGTTTAGGATTGTTGAGTATCCTCCTGAATGTGATTCTTACTTTTTATTCACTTGCTCTTACCGTGAAACCAAAGAAAACAAGCGAATGGAATATATTGATAAACGATATCAATTTTTCATTCGCTATGCTACTCAGTCATGTCGGAATCGTATTTATCACCTCGATGAGATGGGGAAATCTATCTTCAATTTTCAAGCGAATCGAAAAACTTGAATTCTTTCGATCTGAAGATTACGTCAAATTCCGCAAGATTTGCGTCGTTGGAAGTGTCACAATTTTCCTTGTGGTAATATTATGTATATATATATATATATATCATTTCAACAGTTTATCTTACATGTAATTGAATGTAAATCTTAAAATTATTTCCTTCTTTTATTACAGACTGTCTTGGCCATAACCACCGGATTCATCGCCATTTTTTACAGAGAAAGAAAAAATATTGCAATACCCCTTAAAGTTATGTTGTTTAGCTGTCACATGGCTATTGGGGGTCTTCTTTGTTTCATATTGAGTTTGATTATCACTAAAATGGTAAGTAGTCTTGCCCAACGGGCCAGAAAAACCATAGGAGAGGGAAGATTAACTTTAAAAATAGTCACTCAATGGCAAAGCCTTTACCATTTGATCGATGGACTGATTTGTGAAATGAACAGCTGCTTCGGCTTCATTCTTCTCGTCATCGTTGTTTATAATTTTGTTTGGTTGGTAAATGCTTCCTTCATTACTGTTCTCGAGCTTAAAGAACTCGGCTACTTGCGTCTTAATAATTTCTTTATGACTTGTACGTTACTTGTGGTAACTCTCCTTGTCACTTTCCTCATTTCCGTTCTACATGGTTTTCAACAAGAGGTAAAACTATTACATATTGGTTAAGATAGTTGTTATTTCTAAGAATAACAATTATACATACAATTTCTCCCTAAAGGCGCGGAATTTTGCATACCAACTGCGTTCTTTCAATGCTGACAACTGTGCTCTGCAAAGGAAGGTGCTTTACATTCCATCATATAAGCCATGTTAAATTTTTTTAAATAAAATTTCGAATCTTTACATCAAATTTCCCCTTTTTTAAGGTACATGATCTTATGGTGGAAGTATCTCACTCACTTCCCCAAGTTACTATGCTGGGTCTAGCAAATGCGGATCTCAATCTTGTGCCAACGGTAAATTATATAAAATATGTAAAAAAAGAAGCAAAGAAGAAAAAATTGAGCTTCGTGTGGTCTAATACTATTATTTTCTATCAATTTTAAATGTGAGCATGCAGATGATTGGCACCACTTTGACATACATTATCATCCTTTTGCAGTTCGAAACCAATGATGGAGACATTAGCCATGAGAAACTTAAGGATTGCGCCTAGCCTTAGATATGCCACTATTACATTATATTATTTACATATATATATTACACTATTATATTATGAAGGATAATAGGTATAGCCTATTTTATAATTACCTATCAAGCTTAGTCAAGGATTATCGCATGCATGCTAGCCAAAGTCTATTTAACATCTATGTTGTGACTTATTGTAGCCTTGTAGGAATCGATGTTCCATTTACATGTGCTCATTTACAATCTTATACTTATACTTGTATTGATTCATTGATTGGCATGTTTATTTGAATGAACTTTCCCAACTGAACCACCATATACATTTACATAATAGTAAACTCCGATAGGGAAAGCTATTAAAATTGAAAAGCTCTAAAAAAGCATGTCATCGCGCTCAGCTTAAAAAAAATCAACAAATATGTGTAACATGTTGGGTATTTTTTTTTGTATTAACAAATTGTATTTGGGATTGCCCATAAGTTGAGCGTTACCCATTCGAGCATGGAACATTTCTATACACACATACAATTCATTCACACAGGTCACGAACTGAAAGTGTTCGGGTAGAAGAAGGATGAGTGTGATTGCTTTCGGAGGGGGAAAGGGAGGGATGGCATGTGGCCAGGTGAAACACCGGCCGACATGTGGGAGGAAGAGCAAGGGAATAATGGAATAGAAGAGCGGCCAGTGATGCACCGGCCAGCTTGCGGGCGGTGATGCACCGACCTGGAGGAGGAGGAAATTTGGAAGCAGGGTGGATAAATAAAAGCTTGTATAATATCAATCTTTGCGACATGAATGTGGGATTTAAAACAATGAATTATATATACAGAATCAATAAAAAATTTTCTCTTAAAGTTGAAGCTGAAAAGTTTTGAGCCGTGATTGTCGTCCTGTGAGCCACTGCATAGCAGTGGAACTGGAGGTCACGGATGCCGCATTCCCTGCTCTGTGTGAAAAACGGTGGCGTGGCGCACGATCCCAGGGTGAGATCGGTTCCAGCCACACTGCTTAAAAGGATAAAGACGCGAGAGTAAAATTGAAATGAGAAAAATGAAATAATAATAACTGCTGTTCTACGCTGCTCTCAGTGGATTGAGCCGCCCAGAGGTTAATACAAACTTCGTCATTGCTGCAAATACGGGAGGGAACTTGTGGATGCTCGAAAGGGAGGGTGGCCATTCTCCTATCAGATGAAGGCTGGTGGACTTGAGCTCGAAACGGATGGTCTCGAACCTGGGGCAGGAGAAAAGAAAATGCTCCGTCGTTTCCACTAGGTCACCGCACGTACATGATGGGCTTGATATGGTTCCAATGCGAGCCAGGTGGCCATTTAGATAGCAGTGTCCCGTAATAAGTTGCACTACCTTCTGGGGAATGTTCATCTTCTGTAGTGACCCTAGGCAGCTTGGAGTCGGGAAAAAGGACCTGGTTGCTCTTCCATGCTCCATTCTCTTCCATTCTTCACCCCAAGCTTTCTCGAGCATTCTCCTTACTTGTGCTTTGATTTCTGCTCTGCTAGGATCCACAGGCTCTTCGTCATCTTTCACGTGCTGGTCGTTGCTCGGTAGGGGATCGGCCTCACGAAAGGATAGGCTGGGTAGTCGGCGGCCTGATGAAGCATCGGCCGGCTCGCTCTCCCGTGAGGTGGAGGATGAGGATGGGGTAAGTTCGCGGGACGACGGCATCGCAGTGGAGATGAGAACAGGCCGGGGATCGGAGTCGCAGCGCCAAGGGGGGAGCATTGCCTCTCCGGACGAGTGCCTGTAGGCTTTAACACAAATGGCTTCCAGCTCCTCCCGGACCACGGTTAATGCTGCTGGCGAGAAATGTTGAAAACCACCCATTAGGTAGCGTCGCAAAATCATTTCTTTGACCCTAAAATCGATGGGTAGCGTGCCGGAAAGTACCGACAACGATCCAGAGTCGACGGAGCGGAAAGAGCGCATCATAATTAAATTGAAACTCCTCTCAATTGACCTCAACTTCTTTCTTCCGCGCTTCGTTCTCGAGTAAGACCCCCAAACCGAGCAGGCATAGAGCAATACCGGCTCAGATATAGCAATATAAAGGTTCTCAAACGCTGCCGGGATAGACCCCAGGTTCTACCCAGGTATCTCCGGATCGAATGAAGTGATTTCTTGAAAGCAATCTCGCGCTCAGCTACATGCTCATCCCATCTAAGGCGCTGGTCTATTGTAACGCCAAGTAAGCGAGTAGAAGTGGAAGGAGTGATAATTTGGCCATCAACTACTATGGAAAGAGCCGGAAGAGAGATCTTTCGTTTGCTGAAGATGATGAGGACAGTCTTTGCAGCGTTCACTCTCAGTTTCACTCGATTTAGCCAATCCTGCACCATATTAAGGGCAATCTGTGCTTTAGCTGCCGCTCTGACTGGGTCCCGATCGGTGGCAGAGATCGTCACGTCGTCGGCTTAGGCAACAATGCTGACATTTTTCGGAAACTTAAGTCGAAGCATGTCGTCCATCAGTACGTTCCATAGAAAAGGAGAAAGCAAACTTCCCTGTGGGCAGCCAAGCTCTATGTCGACCGAGCATGTTTTTCTCTGAAGCTCCAGAAATGCTCGCCGTCCTTCGAGGAAGCTAGCTATCATACGGATGAGATAAGGCGGACACCTCTTCCTACGAAGTGCAGAGATGATAGCGGGGTGCCAGGTAGCATCAAACGCACTCTTTATGTCTATAAAAATACCGGCTGTGAAGGACCTCATCGAAAACGAGTTCTCTATGTTCGATACGATGGAATGCAGGGCGGATTCGGTGGAGAAACCCTCCCGAAAACCGTGCTGGTCGCCACTAAACCATCCCTGCTTGTTCGCAATCCACTCCAACCTTTTTAAAACTATCCTTTCGAGTAGCTTTTCAAGAGCACTCAGCAAACTTATTGGACGGAAACTGTCCACAGTCAGGTATGACCGCTTACCAGGCTTGGGAACGATCGTAACCATGGCCTCCTTCCAGATCTTGGGGAAGACGCCAGCCGAAAGACAGGAGTTGAAAAGTGTAAGAAGAATTGGTCCAAGTATGTTGAAAATCATGAGCAGGAGGGGGATCTTGAGTCCGTCTTTTCCTGGAGCGGCAGCCTTCTTCATTCCCTGTATAGCACGATGGATTTCGGACCTGGTAACGGGTGGGATCTCCTCCGGTTGGCTAGGGTTGCACAGCAGTTCAGCTGACTCCACAGACTCTTGATGATCGTCTGTGGATGGAGTTTCTTTTTTAAAAAAATACTCTGAGAAGGACGTAAGTATAGCACCCGGTTCACTAGTGGTTGCGCCATCTATAATCATTTCAGTCGGCTGGATTTCCGTCTTATTGTCACTGTTTACTTTCTTTATTGCAGTAAGTAGATCCTTATTCATCTCGTTGGTGCAAAAGCTCTTAAAATCTTCTGTTCGAGCTCTACGGATTTCACGGCGATAAGCTCTTCTCGCTCTACGCAGCTCCTCTCTGCTCCTCTCTGTCCGAAGCATTGACCACCTTTTAAACAGTTTCCTGACCGATGAGCGCATTTTTTCAAGTCTGAGTGACCACCATGAAGTCTTCTTCGGCTCAGTACGGGCTCGTCGTTTCTTGCTGGCACAGGCAGAAGAGACTATGGCGGTTGTCACTTTCATGGCAAGATGATTGATAGAGTCGTGGGTGCTGGGAGCTGGGTCGAGAGCGATAGATTGGATGCCTGCCGCAAATAAGGATCTGAACTGGTCCCTGTCAACATCAGAAGGACGAGGAGCTCTATCTTCTCTGCGGTTCCTAACGATGCGGTCAGCCTGGTAGCTCAAATCCATTATTATGTAAGGATGATCAGATAGCGAGTGGTCGTCCAGGTAGCGCCAATCAGTAATCCGTAGTTGGGACCCAGAAAGGGCTACATCCACAAACGACGTGCCTGCCGGTACGAACAGCAGTTCGTCCTTTCTCTTATTTACAACGTTAAGACCGTACTTGAGGGCCGTACCTTCCAGCTCGATTCCTCTTCTATCGTTGCTTCGACTGTTCCAAAGAGCATTTCTAGCATTCGAGTCCATGCACAATAGAGCTCTAGATAATAAGCTGCTGTTTTGCTGAAGAGGAGCATCGATTATTGTTCCGACATCTTGAACTGATGGACGACAGTACGCCGACATGAGAAGGATAGAATTTTTACCTTCAAATAGCTTCACACATGTGATCTGGTTGCTGGTTGACTTCATCAGGGTTTTGCTGGGAAGGCAAGACTTTACAAGGATTACTGATCCATAGAGGTGGTCCTTATCTAGACAGTGATGGGCTGTGAAACCTGGTGGGACGTCATGGAGCTTGACTGGAGGTCCACTTATTGCGTAAGGCTCCTGGATGATCACGACATCGACATCGTTGTCTATAATCGTTTTCATCAGCAGTGAGGAAGCAGCTTTAGAGTGGCGAAGGTTGATTTGTAGCACTGTAAGATGGGAGGGTTGCCTGGTGGTGGAACATGAGGAGGATGAATGGTGACCAGGGCCTGCATGATTGGCTCTATAAACCATGATTTCTTCTGAACCGATCCACTGCCCTTATTTGCACCGGGCAAAAACGATCGCCGGCTTGATGCTTGCCGTCCGAGGAAGATTTCAAATGCTCTGGTCTACGCTTGCAATTACTGCAGCAAAGGGAAGCTGGATTCTTCACCACACATGTGCTGGTCCTGTGGGGGCCGGAACATCTACCACAGACGTCCACCTTTGATTGACAGTCTCTGAGGAGGTGGCCGTACTGCTGGCATTTAAAACATCTTCTCACTTCCCTGTTGAGGTCTGGTTCCACTACTCTGCATCTTCTTCCCGTCAGGTACACCTCACCCCTCCGCAGGATGATGTCTCTTGCCTCTCCGGAGGTGATCCACAGCCTGACATGTCCCTCATTCGACTCTCGGAGACGGTAGACCACCTTTGCTGAGCGGAGATGGTCCCTGAGAACTGGGTTACGAAGGCGCAGATCTGCAAGGGTGTGCTCTTCAGACAGACGGAGGTCCATGAAGCGGGCAATTACCGGGTAGTAACCTGATGAGCTCACAACGGAGCTGAAGATCTCCTTTCCCTCTTGAGAGCTCTCCAGAATTCCTCTGGCTGCCTCCCTTGACTCATAATCACTGAAGGTCATTATGACCCTCCCATCTCTTTGCCTTACATCTTGAGCCACTGGTCCCTTCGTCGTGGATCCTAGCAGGGCGTCTATCTTGTTCAGATCTATCGGGCTCGATGAGGCTGATGGCTCCACCTTAGCAACAAGAACCGCTCGACCACCATCGGCCGCCCGGCTGCTCACGACGGAAGCGTAAGACGATTTTGTTGTTCCCTGACGACGGAAATCCTCTAATGCCCGATCGGCGAAGGCCATCTTCGCAGAGGTCAGATCTCCTCGTAGGTCTCGGTTCTCCTTGGTGAGTTCCTCAATTGTTTCTCTGGTGCCGATGTACATTTCTCTGAGACTCAAAAAGAGGCCTGTCATCTTTGCTGGTTCCAACTTGGCTAGGTCATCTTCTGACAGCTCGAGCATCGCCCTCTCTCCTTTGGAGTAATCCTCCCTTCTATCCTTCTTTGAGGAGCTTGCTTCATAGGGAGACATATGGTTGCCGTTTCTCTTCCTGCCTATCATGGTGGGTGTGAGGACCCCAGCAGTTTTGCTTTGCTTGTTTTGCTGCTTACAGACTTGGTTACAATAAGCTTGGCCTCCACTGCTGGGCTGAAACTGGGTATCACAGCCTCTGCACTTCTTTGTCTTCGTTATAGGAGGCGTACCTATGCCTACGTCCATGGTGTCATCACCCATCATTAATTAAACACTACTCGGGCGATGGTAGCCGGAAAAAAACTTATGTGGGTGAGATACTGGGCCACTGAGGAAGACAGAATGCACGAGAAGGACCACTCTTATGTCCTTAAAATAAATAAAATAATAATTCAGTCGCGAGTGATTAAAAAGCGATGTTTACAATTAGCTAGCAGACGACTCACGTTGGGTATGAAATGGGTAACATGTTGGGTATGAAATAGATTTATCTTGGCTGGAATCTACGCTAACGCCGGTGTGTATCACACGGTACGTAAAACGGCCCTCCGTTTCAACTAGCAAATTCCTTATTCGACTTAATAAAAGAAATGGCTGAATATATATAAGACTATGTCATTAATTCTACCGTGCTCATATTGTAGATTGCCAAATAAAATATGAAAAGGTTCACCTTATGAAAAAATCTCATTATGTGAGTGGTAAAAGATTAAAATAATAATAAATAACTATATTTTATGATGCCTTTAAATAGGCCTAGCAATTTGAATTTATTTTCGTGCCAAATTGCGACCACCAACCAAACATAACAGTTTTTACATGGCAAAGTAAATTGAAGGTACACAAGCTATTTAGATAGAACTATAGCCTATATCGAAAGCATCTATCATTTTCAAATATCGCGTTATTTTCAGTGCTGTTTATCTTTAATAGCGCTGTACTAAATTAGTGAAGTCCCATTGGAATAAATTATATGAACATCTAAAGAGTATTGAAGCGCGAACCCAGCCATTATTAATAATTATGATATTACTTATATTATAATACATTAATGGGGAGAAATGGATGGAAACTAATTAATATTTTTACTGTATCGTGCATAATTATTACCTTATTACATATACATTTTGTAAAGATAAGTATAAGTTTAAGTATATATATATATTATCTTTACAAAATGTATATGTATATGTTAAAGTCGAAAATGCTGTCGGCTAAAGTAGTGCCGAATTATTCTTCGAACAATATCATGAATTGGATGTCTCTGAAGAACAGTTGTGAAGATTTTAATCACGGGAGTATCATCCCTTCTAACCGATTTGAAATTATATTGAGACAATTTTTTTTCAGTCTACGATTCTCAGGAATCCCACTGGACCCATCAGCTATATATGGTCCCGACTTCTGTACTACTGGTCCATCGGTTTAGAGTTGCTAAGTATTTTCTTGAACGTGATTCTTACATTTTATTCTTTTTCTCTTAAGGAGAAACCAAAGACAACTGGCCAACTAAATATATTGATAAATGAGATCAATGTTTCCTTCACTATGCTAGTGACCCATGCTGAACTCTTTTTCGTAACATCACTGAGATGGAGTAATCTGTCTTCAATAACCCTCCACATAGAAAAACTTGGTTTCTTTCAACCAGAACATTACGAAAAATTTAGAAAGATATCACTGGTTGGAGGTATTTTTGTTTTGGTGATGGTATGGAATATTCTTTTTCAAATTTCGTATAAGTAGTGATCTGTTTTTATTTATTTTTTATTTATAGATAGTTTTAAGTGTTGTTGGTGGAGTCGTCTTTATGCTTGCCCCTCTAGGACCGGCGGGCTTTATTTTGTCAGTTAGAATAACAGTATTTAGCTGCTACGTAAGTGTTGGGATATTTCTTTGCTTTATCGTGAGTATCACGATCGCTAAAATGCTTACCATACTTAACCATAAGACAAAGCATACAATCGGGGACAAGAGACGATTAACTTTAAAGTTAGTCTCTCAATGGCAACGCTGCTACTATTTGATTGATGGTCTTATTCGTGAAATGAATCGTTCCCTTGGCTTTATCATTACTATGCTTGTTTTATTTAATTTAATTTGGTTGGTTAACGGTTCATTTGTTACCCTTCTCGAATTGAAAGAGCTTGGATACCTGAATGTTAATCGCGTCATTGGAAATTCACTGTTAATTATTGTCACTACGATTATGAAATTTCTCATTTCTGTTCTACATGGATTCAGCCAAAAGGTATAAAATAGTTTGTTTGAAACCAATGAGTTCATCTACAATCTCTATTAAATTCATCTATTAATCTTTTGATCTTTATATTTTTTTAAAGGTACCATATTTTTTTAAAGACATATATTTACCACGTAACCTAATTGACCCATACACTGTAAGTATAATAAAGGATAAACTTAATTCAACGAAGCAAGTGTTATATTTAAAACTTTTTCTAATTCCCGGTAAAATATTGTTTTATTCCGCTTATCATTCCAGTTTTCTTATCCGCTTGCGGTTCAGTAGTTACTTGCGACTGCAAACACGACAGAGCGGCGGCTGCCTCTGCCTGCTGTGGGATGACGAATTTACCAGTTCGGATTTCTTTGACCGTCTTGGCTTTATCTAGTAGAGAATGTAAGCTTCTTATCCTCTCATGATAGCCAGCCTTCTTTTCTCTGTTCTCTGCCTGAATCATCAAATCGATATAGTCAGTGGTGGTGAAGGCATCCGGGCGCAATGCGATCCTATCCAAACGCTGTAGACAGAAAGTAATAGTTTCGATATCCTGTTTCAGTTCGAATGTAATGTGCTCAAGCTCAATTTGTAGAGCGCGAAGAACTCCTTGGGTGGTCAGTTTGTGCTGCACGGCCGTTTCGTACTTCTTTTTTATCTCTTCATATGTTTTTGTCTCCGTGACTTCCTTGAAAATCCAGTAGTAGTTTTGATTCAAGTGTAGATCCCATTTACATTTCATCGGGCATACTCTGCAAAAACCATCCTTCCCCATGGAAGCGCATCCTTCTTTCAATTCGTTCATTCCCAATCGACATGGATAATGGCAGGACATTGAGCATTTTGAACAATTAGTCGTGCATGTGTTGTCGGCGATGTCAATTTTTTCTCCTCTAGAAACTTTAACTTTGTATTTGAAATCCTTGTTTGCTTGTATCTGATCCGAGTGGTTTTCAATCATCTGTTTAGTCTTGCGCAATTCTTCCATTTTAGTTAATTGCTTTTGAATCTTAAGTGTAAGGCCCTCGATGACGACGTTAATATGTTTCCTTTCTTCCAGAACCTCTCGGGTAAGCGTGAGCGATCTTGTAGTCATGGTGCTTAGCAAGGAAAAGAAGGATTTTAAATTCTTCATTCCCAATTTCCAGAACATTTGACCAAAACCACTGTCATCGCCTGCTTGGTTAGAAGTAAAGAACCCTGAGTTATTGAAGAGGTGGTGACGTGGCTGGCCCTTGCCGTCAAACTGATGAGCTATTTTAGCTTCTTTAATTGCCTCAAGTACAGGCGGCGTCTCTCCGTCAGCGAACGTTACCAAAAAACTGATGTTGTCCCGGATATCATTTCCAAAAACTGCTAGAATAGAATCAAAGATGTATTTTTGTATTGGTGTTAGACGAGCCAATGCAGCTTGTGCCACAAACCCAACCACGTCCAGCTCCTACAATAAGAAAGATGTATTGATTATAATAAATCACCTTTATAAAATAACATGCTATTATAAAATTGATCGCACCTGTATTCCTTTATCGTCCTGGAAGAACTGTTGGATGGATTCCGTGATCTGATGGTCGCGTTCAATGCCTTTAGTATCACCGTAACCAGGAGTATCTACGATGATCAATGAATAGGGGACTGTAAATCCCTCTTGAAAATGGAGCTCGTAAGCAGTCACTTTGCTTGTCTGACTGTGAGCTTGACTCAACTGCGTTTCCTCACAAATTAGCAAGAAGCGGAAAGGATCCTCCCATTCAACTCCTAGCACATAGTTGACCATTGCGTTAATGAGAGTCGTCTTTCCTGATCCCGCTGCTCCCATAAGCAGAATCGTCTTAGACTTGACGTTTGTGATGTTCGGAGTGCCGAAAACCCAGCGCTCTGCTTTACTGTTTGATGGAGGATGATTCAAAGATTTTTTCTTAGCTATCGGAAGTTGAAATAATTGCATCCCATTCGGATTCTGTTCCACAAAACGACAGCTACTCCGCAGCTTTTCTGCTAGTCGAAGTTTTATTGGGATCTCAGAAACCAATGGCAAGTTGTTCATCTCAGCTACGTCACTGAGGGACAGCTGATTTGTTTGATTTGATGTAATATCGACCTCGTCAAAGGAATATTCATTTCTTCTTCGTTGTTCCGGTTTGCTGCTCTTGACTGATGCTGCTGATGGATTTGAAGTCATCCTAACCACTTCTCTCTTTAGACTGTTAAAGGCACCTTCCGGGAGGCATCGTTGAATAAGGTCATGATTTGTGACATCATCAATTAAGCCATTTAAGTCTTGAATGTAGTTGATAGCCAATAAGTAAGAATATTCCGTCAAGTACAGTGCCTCCATCAGTTCTGTAACGTCAGGAGACAAAATTATACCGGCAGATTTCCGTAAAATTTGTTTTATTCCCGGAGACTTCATCGTGAAATTTTCTTCATTTACAAGTTCAATCATGGATTCTAGCATTTTCACTTTGATGCCAGGAGAAGGATTTTTGACCAATGAATATTTTTCTAGAGTTCTGTATTTTTCGCTGACATTGGGATCGCCAGCATACTTGTCGGTTCTCTTTTCATCAGCGCGCTGTATTCTTGTTTTGTACCTTTCATTGGTGTTCCTCGTCATTTCCAGATTAAAGAGATCTTGTGATTCTGCTGCCGATCGCGGTGGGTTGGCTGTTGTGGTATGTGGAAAATCTAGCATTTTATCATCAGCTAGAAGCGTCCGATTTTCTGTTAACTCGGAGGCACTTTCAACCGCTTCATAGTTAAAAGCCTTAACGTTTTTATCCTCAGTTTGGTATTGCTCTTCATCCTTTTTCTGATCCTTTAGTATGCTATTATTACCCTCTTCCATTGTATGGGTAGAAGCCACCTCCACCGTTTCGGGTAATTTTTCTTGCACAGCATTTGATGCACATATAGGAGGCAACAGTTCTCGCTTCAACCTGTTAAAAGCAACAGGTGGAAAGCTAGTGATACTTTTCAAAATCTCTCCGTTGTTGGAGAGATCTTCGACCAAATCTTCGACGTCAGTAAAGCTTTGGGCGGCAAGCAGAAATCCATGAGATTCCAGGCGAAGTTTGAAAAGAATCTTCATAAGTTCGGGAGACATGACCATAAGTGATGTTTCGTTTAACCATTCCATTGTTGTAGGGGGAAGAATGTTGCCTTCGTCAGTCATGTGAAACAGTTCACGGATTATACGCAAAATACTTCCCACATTTCTATCCGATCTTCCAATCAGGTCTTTAAGGTATAGAATCTTCCGGTTGATTTCGTTTTCATCCATACCAAAGTATTTCCTATAAATATAACGGAAATAACAATCGTTAGCTGGAGGCTTCTATTTTTTTTTTTCTTATCATAAGATTTGAATAATGTTTTAACACATAAAAAAGCAAATAAGATAAAATGCACCATTCCATATATTTCCATAATTGACTATACTCGTGCCTATACTACAAAGCTCGTTTTTATATACCTCGTTTGTTCGTGCTGTCTGGCTGATGTGTGTTTTTATATTACAAAGCTATCTGTTTACTGTTCTTATAGATAAGAATACCCAATGAGTAATAAAGATTTTTTTAAAGTAAATATCACCAAAAAGCAAAAAAAAACGAGTAAAGTGAAACTAGGTATATGTATTAATGAACGTATGAAACTAAACATTTAACTACTTTTTATAGATAGTTTATCCCATTATAAAATTCGTGGGTATAAATTTTATGAATTATTTAAAATATGATTCTGTTAACTAGTATTCAATAAATAATTAAGATTTACGCATACTCATTTATAATTTGCCTCGATGGTTTATTAGTACATAAGTAATACTTGATATTTATGTGAGTTTGTTTAAAATGCTTATTATAACTTACTTTTGTGTTATTTACTGTGCCTGTTGTTTTTCGATGGACTTGGCTAAGTAGTTAGAACTATTCTACAGCCTAGTTTGTTAGGCTATATATTTAAAAAATAAGTATTATTGCTGGTTTGGGTGCGAGCTGAATACTTGGTGTTATATGCAATGATCAACGCTGCCGGCTAACACTAAACAACTGTTGGGCTATTCAACATATCCGTTAGGGTTCACTAATAATCATTGTGAAGGCAGCGAGAAAGGCTTCGCTATATAGGAAAGATACGGTAACACCGTTAATGCCCACTGATATAATGTAGACATACTTATTTGGAAATGTTATCGTCGCAAGTGGGCAGCTGACTTTGGAATTTGATACTGATAACATTTAAATGTTGAATAGAAAATATATAAGACCAGAGTTTTATCCTTTTTTATGAGCAAAAATATTTTTTTCTTTAAATTAAGCAGCTGATCGTCTACTATATTTCAAATTGAACTAGGCCTATATAATATCACTGTATGTGGTAGTTTTTTTTTACGTATTACTAGACGAATGCGCACCTATACAAAACAAGAGAGTATTTATGTAACGCTGTTAAGAATACACTTTTAAAACGGGACACAATAAGACATCTGGAAACAAAAACTAGGTCTTTATTATTCTACAATATAATGATAGGGAATTAATCAAATAACACTATAACAATCAGAATGGATAGTCTTGGTCCTATATATGGTCTTCTCATGTCGTCTAAAAAAGAGAGGCATATTTCCCAAAGGGGGCCAACCATCTGCTGAAAGCATATGGTAATTACAATAAAAGAATTATGAAAAAGTTATTATAATGAACGAACAAATACTGTACCGTTTATTACATTACAATATAACTTTTATTAACTGCCAACTGATGTGTCCAGTTCTAATGTTTTTTCCTTCTCAACAAGCGTCGTCGTAAGTTCTGCCATTTTACGTAGAGTCTGTAGGGTTGAAATCCTTTGCATGTATCCATCTGCGTGAGTCGTTTTCTCACTTTCAATTATTACGTCAATGTACTGAGGAGTGGAAATGAGATGCGGTTTCAATGCCATTTGATTCAACTTTCGTATGGATGGCATAGCCAACTCAATCACTTCTAAAATTTCCTTCTCTCCTTTAGTAATCTCATCTTGCAATTTTCTCAACAGTTCGGCATTTGTAATTTCTTCCTTCTGGGCATTCTGATATTGACGCTTCAAAGCATCTGAGGACCGTTTAATCGTTTCCTTTACCATCACGTAGCGGTACTTTTGATTGTAGTGCACGCTCCAGGAGTGGTTACAATAGGTGCAAATACCATATTGGTTCATGACAAGACACATGTACTTGTCGTTATCGGAGGCATGCTTGCAGGGATAGTGGCACGTCGTATTGCAAGTCTGACAGTTGGTCGTGTACTTTCCCGTCCCACTGATGTCAACAGCCTTTGGTACCAAATAGTCGACCTCGAATTCAAAATCTTTGTTTGCTTCGACCGATTCTTGATTCTCCGTCAGTTTCTTTTTAATTTCGTCAAATTCAGCTACTTTGATTAGCTTTTTCTGCATTTTTTTATGTAACCCTTCAACAAGGACGTCCAGTTGTTTCCGCTCGTCCATAACTTGACGGGCTCCAGAGAGGGATTTGGTTTCTAACTTCTCTAGATCTTCAAAGAATCTATTGAAATTGTCTATATTCATTTTGAAGATCATTCGGCTGAAATTGTCCCCCGCCCTTTTGCTTCCTTTTTTCTCAGAGAATAATTCAGCGAAATTGAATTTATAATAAAGTGGATCGCTAGTTTTTGAGTCGACTGGGGATGGTATTCCCGCTGTTTTGATAGCTTCTAATACTTGAGGAGGTTGGTTGTCGGCAAAAGTAATCTAAATTCAAAACATAAAATAGGAAAGATTTTTATCACACAGTATTCGAGAAAATTTGATATAATTATGGGTTACCATGAATCTGATGTTTTCTTTTATGTCCTTGTCAAAGATAGACAATATTGAATCGAAGATGTACTTTTGGGTATCGGTAAGGCGGGCCATAGGTGCCTGAACAACAAAGCAAACAGCTTCTAGATGTGAAATATTATTTTCAAAATATATTTTAATTTGATCCTTGATGTAATTGTCCTTCTCCAAGCCACTGGTATCACCAAATCCGGGAGTATCGACCAGTGTCAGGTCGTAATTGACCATGTTCATCTCATCCGTTCTATAAATATCGTAGGTGTTGATGCACTGTGTTTGACTATGAGCCTGAGATTTGTTATTGAAGGACTCATCTATCAGTTTGAAGCGGAAATCGTCTTCCCAATTTACTCCCAGCAAATAATTGATCATGCCGTTGATGATGGTGCTCTTTCCCGATCCAGTAGCACCCAACATCAGAATGGTTCGCTGTCTAGTTTTTCCAAATATAGAAAGATAACTTGGACGCCAAAACATGAACCGGTTTTCCTGCTGCTCATGCTTATCTAAGGGAAACCGGTACACTTTAATTGTCTCAGCTGAATTGTCCGTCCCGCCGGACATTAGGGTACTTTTTCGGCAAATGATATGAGCAAGCCTCTCACCCTCTCTCTTTGTAGTTATCGAAATAACTGCAGATGCTGGGCTAGTGCTGCGATCCATCATTTCTGCTCGCACTTGAATTTGATATGTAGTATTGTTTAGGAGAGGTTCTAGAGTTATATGAGTCTCTGTCGTCGAACGTTGAATCGGGAGTTCTTGTTGGTCCATCCAAAAATCAATAAGGTATAGCTTGACTGGAACAGAAGGGTTTATTGGTGCTCTCCAGGCAATGTCGGCACAGTTGTGTCCGACTCGATAACAGACAATTTCGTTTGGGGCAGGATTTATGGGATCTACGATAAAAGGTAAACTAATTTGACTGAACGGACTTTTCCCTCCGGCTGTCGCCAATTGAACTCGAAAAACGTAGCTTCCGCCGGATCGCAAATTGTCAAGACGGTGGGAAAGTTTTAATGCTTTGGTGGTCGTCCAGCAAGATTCCACTTCCACCATAGATCCCCGGTATTGCAAAACGAAATGATCGAATTGGGGGTGAGACTTTTCAACGGACCATGCTAACGAGACTGACCCTCTACGGTTCTCGGTTACGTGAAGTTGAAATGGAGGTTTAGGAATTGAATACGGAACTCCAGGCGATGAATTTCGAGCCAGCTGGTGATCGTAGAATTCTATGGTGCCGCTGTGGTATTGCTTGTCGTTCCGGTCTTTCAATTTGATCCAGTATTCAACTTCTTGATTCCCAAAGTTTTTTACCCATGTAATAAAATCACGCGTAGAGTCCACCGTTTTCCGAAAATCTGACCAAGAATAAGTTGCTGTTTCTTTTTTATCGGGCCAAGGAAGTGGTATCCGAATTGTCCTTGAATTGTAAATGTTAATAGTATCGATGTAATTTACCATTTGTCGGATGGTTTCATGTTCGAGATCAGGCTGATGAATAACTACAGTGAAATGTTTAAATTCTTCCAGTAATGGTAATTCGCTTCCACGCTTAATGAGGCCTACTCCAGAAGAAATGCGGATTTTTTCTAGTTCTTGTTTTCTCTTTAAGTGTTGATCAAGAGAATCTTTTAGGCGCTGAGCATTGAAAGGAGAAAAATTTTCTACACGATCAATCAACTCTTCAATTATCATTTCTTCAATACCCCCTTTCCGGAATGAAATAGTTAGTTTGGCTAAAAACTTTCGAAATTCTATCAGGAATTCATCGACCTTTTTTTGAATACTTTCGATAAACTCATCCTTTTGCAATGAATCATCCAAAGCTATGTTGATGCTTTGTAGCTTAAGAAATATGGCCTGACATCGGGTTACCAGACCATTCGAAAAATCTGGAAAAATTGCTACAGCAGGGAGGCTTCCATTATTTTTTTGAATCAACGGAGATAGCCAAACGTAGAGTGGAACTGCTTTACTACTATATCTATCATCCAGAATCTTGCAGCAATTCTCGTACATTTCTAAGGGAGATATTTCGATTTTGTTTTCACCAATATCACCATAGAATGCACACTGATGGTTCGCATCTGGAACTATCATCGAAGATATGCCATCGCCATCGATACTACTTTGGGGGGTCGTCATTTTGTCTTTCACCAAAAACTCACTGAATTCTTGGGCGAAATTTCGTACTTCATCAATGGATGCTGAGTCACATGTAGAGCGGAAAAGGCAGAAAGCATCCAGACCATAAGAGACGGCCACAACAATGTGTGTAGCGTCATTATTCGCTCGGCAACTTCTCTGCAACTCTTGCTGACTAACATTTGTGATAACCTTTTGAATTGTGTTCCGGTACTGAACACAAATACCAGGCCTCTGATGACCATACAGACAATCATTTAGATACCCAAGAGCAGTGGTAGCAGGCAGAGGAGTGACCAATTTAGTCGATAGGCTTATGGCAGTGTGGTCATCAATTTGAAGATTGCTAAACCAATTGCGACAATCTTCTTCATCTTCAATATTACTCAAAATAGGATGTACGTTGACAGAAATTTCTTTTTTCTCTTTGGTTTTCGTGTTTGTAGTAGCAGAACGATTTCCCTTCCGAATTCGACTAGAATTGCCTTTAAAACATTCAAAAAATGTCAAATAAGAAATCATTTTAGAAGCAACTATTTTTTTGTATTAGAGCATTCCAGCCATTCATAGATACTGATTTAAGTCACCCTTTTTTTTTTTACCCCCCCCCCCTTGTCATATTATGTCATGAAATATGATGTCGCAAACTGTAGCCACTCCCCCTCCAAAGTGTATTCTTTAAATTTCGATTACAGTTTATTGCCGTGAAAACTTTAGATTTTACTGATAAAACTTTAGATCAAGATGGCTGCAAACACGTTTTTATTGCATAAAAATCAATCGAGTTAATTTTTTAAATGCCAAAATTGCAAAATTGGCGACTGATATGCATACGTTTTTATACTTAGATAATGTGATATCGATTCAAAAGTCATGTTCATGACATCACACAGACAAACTACCCGCCTATCCCCTGTCACAATTCATAAGAAAATGCTAACCCTCAAACTCCTTCAAACCCTCAGTTCTACAACCCCAAAAACAGCATGACTACAATTGCGTTAAATAACATCAACCTCGTTCTAACTTATGCTTAACGTTACAATTTGAAAACTTAATTTAGAATTGCCATGAAAGAAGATAATCTGTTTTCCATGACATTACTGCAGGAATATTTTTAGTTACGTGTTAAACTGTAAATACAAAATAAGAACCGATACATCACGGTGCTGACCACTAAAACAAAACTTAAAATTTGACAATGATTTCCGGCTCAACCAAATATTAAATAGTTATTTAGTCATATAATACACACAGTACTTGCAAACTTTATTTTTTAATAGTTCGTTAAAAATAATAATACGTTATGCAATACCATTTAAACGCCATTCAACATTAGTGTTCAACGTGTCATTTAACACAATTATCAAATATGACGTTCATTTTTCGATTAAAAATAAAATCCCGAATCAAACATAGGTACTTTTATTTCAACTTTACTTTTTTTTAAGTAGCTTACTTGATATGATGACATCTTCGTGGTAGTTATACAAAGAACCGACTTCAAATGGACGACCAATGGCAGTTATTTTTATCCAACTAGATGATTTATCCATACTAGTTTTTTTAAGTAAAAAAAAATGAAAATTTTAACAATAACCACGATTTTTGTTGCTGTTAACAAACAATAATACCGTCTTCACACTGGAGCCTTATTTTGGCATAAGCCTTATTCGGAATGAAATCGTCATTTGCGTCCATGCAAAATTAAATCTAGAATAAGGTTAATGCCACAATAAGGCTCCAGTGTGAAGACGGTATAACAAGCGAATTTGGAATTTAAAAAAAAACTGGCAATAAACCTAAAAATGTTGACTGATGAATAATTAGTTTTAAAAAATGTAAACTGAGTTTAGGCCTAAAATTAAATTGTAAGTGAACGGTGTAATTTTAATTTGTATTAGGTTTAATTCGATTTTACTCTCGAACTTTTGCATATGCTTAAATATCTGGGATAATAAAGATTTTACTTTACCAAGAATTAACTGGTTTTATGTAAACGCAATGTAGATATTAATTTTTTTTAAGTTGTGCTATTAATTCGTTAGCACGCACATTTGAGTTTTAATCGCAGTGTGACATTTTCATAGTTACATTCTCTTTTTTTATATACAAAAGTAAAATTTATAGCTAGACTAGTTTTACGTTAAAACAAATGTTAAAAAAATGCCAAGTTACACTCTCTGTGTAAATAGAATATTAAGAACAGATCCACGTTTTTACCCGGTTTAAAGTTTGTAGCGAAGGTTATGAGCTACAGTATGACAGTATGAAATTATGCCTCCGTGCCTCGCACGAAAACTCAAATAAATCAGATTTGGTTTGAGGGGAAAATATACATTTCTTCCAATCCATTCTATTCGGATCATGAAATGAGATTTATTAAGCCCTTTAAAAACTAACGAAAACAACTGTCTGTATGACTAAAATGTAGTAAGTTTAATTGCCAATTAATGACTAATTAATGGGGGGCTGCAGTTTTAAAGAAATTGAGAGTTTGGCTTCCTACTGTATGTTGAAAAAAGGTAATAGACTACAGAATTAAAAAATATTCATTCTTACTTTTCTTTGATGTTGTAAAAATAAGTAGTAGAGGCTTTTATTTTATGCTGTCTTTTTTAATAGAACAATTCCAGAAAAAGTCTCAAGACTTTTGGCTTTTTAGAGTGCAGAGTTTATTAATTATCTTAGCTCTATTTCGACATACACGAAGCAACGTGGAATTCTCCGCCCATTTCCACTGTTGATGCCAGGTTGGCCGATGATATCATGCATATAGTCTTTTAAATAACTGCATGTCATTATTGTTTGCATATGATAATGGATACGACGGATTAATCCAACTGCACTGAACTCATGGTTTAACTGCATAATAAGATAACAATGAAACAACCACAGAAGTCCGATTGTGCATACCTAAGGACGCCCTTCTGCCCTTGTAATTTACCTTTTTATAAACCTCGTAGTGTCCTTGCCTGGTAACAGTGCAATGATTGTGGGGCTATTTTTCTTATCACCGTGTTTTACATTCATTTGTAGGCCTATGCATGTATAATTGGCTAATAAGTTTATATGCAGCAGCCGTTCTCAAAAACAAAGCTGCAAACTTTTTAACAATCTTTTTACCTGCCAGTAACTCGTAGAGAATTTAAAAAAAAATAAAACTGTAAATAACAAAAATCCTGATTCTGCATATTTTCCCTTTTCCACTTTCTGCTAATAGAAAATAAAACCTTGAAAACCTTTCAACTGTTAAAAAAGAATTTCAGAATTTAAGGCAGAAAACATTTGGTCTGAAGTTTGAACGGGTATTTAGGCTATAGATTACATCAATTAGTTGCCAAAAATTAGTTTATCAATAGCATCAGCTAAAACCCTCTAACAAAAATGATGGCATAACACAATTGGAATATTTAGTTTTAGGCCAAAATAATTAGGTAAATAGAAGAGCAAAGAAGAGTTTAAGGGTTGATAAAATAAACAGTGCGAGGAGTGTAAACATCGAGTAGTGTAGAACTATGTAGGCCTGTAAAAAAGTTCATCACTTTGACAATAAGTATAACCCAAGATGTTTATTAGCCATTATATCATTGATTACATCGGACAATATGATTTTAATTGTCAGAAAGCAAATAATGGAAATGGTCAATTTGTTGAAGAGATGAAAACATTATTAAATATAATAAAACCAAAATTCTATAAATTTCAGTTAAAAATTAAGTTATTTTGTAGCGTCCGGGTCCTATAAGCATAATAAATATAGCAACAGTGTATTAGAAAATACAGTTGCGCTCAAAGATCCCCCATTCCGCCACTGAAACTTACACATCTACCAAGATTTATTTTATACTGTATTTAACAAATCTATAAACTTATTCCATAAACTTATATTTTTTTTCTTCGATCCTTTGTTAACATTCCAATTTGCAGGTGAATGTGGTGTGCTGACTGATGCTGAACTCAGGTGCCCGTTTTCTAGAGCGACTTGCAGGTCATTAAGAGTACTAAGCCTAGCAAGATATCCTGGTTTTCGTTCTTCGTTAACACGACTTTTTAGGAGGCAGAGGTAATCTGTTGGGGTCAGCGCATTGGAGCGCAAAGCAGTCGAATCCAATGCCCTAACATGTTTAGCTGCATCATTTAAAATGTTGACCGCAGTATTTCGGGAAATTTTCAAATCTTCTTCGCAAAATGAAATGGTCTCTTGCATTGTAAGAGCTTTTTGGACACCCTCTTCATATTTTTCCTTAATATTCTTTAACGTTGTCTTTACACGACATTCCTCCATTTCCCAATAGGAAGACTGCCATTTGTGTTGACATGAATTTTCACATTCGTAGTTAGGACAACGACGACCAGCAAACTGCCGACTATAATGTATCCAATTTTCTGTTGGTTCCAAGCAAGTAACGTTGCATTTGCAACAATTGTAGGCTTTAGAACCTTCCCAGTGTAAAACAACTTTTTGTTTGAACCAGCCAGACACCACAATCTCAAAGTTTTCATTTG
Organism: Chydorus sphaericus; assembly: GCA_030141595.1. NCBI lineage: Eukaryota > Metazoa > Arthropoda > Branchiopoda > Diplostraca > Chydoridae > Chydorus > Chydorus sphaericus. The sequence continues at coordinate 8,538,591 of CM057929.1, read as the reverse complement.
ACTCTTTTTGATGATCATAGTCTTTTAGTTTCTTCTTGAAATTCTCCAAATCTTCTATTTGTTTCAAACATTTTTCCAACTGCTTTTCCATATCCAGGAAACATTTGTCCAGATTCAGTCTACTCTGGATCACTTGTCTAGTTGAGGACAAATTTTGAGCGGGCATGTTTTGCAACATATCGAAAAAAATTTCAAAGTTATCTTTACCCATTTGCCAATACAATTCGTCAAATGAATCTGGGCCTTGGTCATTTCGAGCGAAGAGGACAGAGTTATTGAATTTATTGTAGATGATTTTGCCTTGTTGGTTGATGGAAGGAAAGTGTGCTTCTCGACAAGCTTCAACCACCGGAGGCAGTGCATTGTCCCCAAAGGTGACGAGTAATCGAATATTGTCCTTGACATCCTTTCCGAATATTGAAAGAACTGAATCGAAGATGTATTTTTCAGTTGTTGTCAGTCGGGAACTCGCCGAAGTAGCAACGAAGCAAATAGCATGAATATCTTTTAAAAATCCCGACGTATCAGAAATAAACTGATGAATACTTTTGGTTATTTCCTTGTCTCGTTCAATTCCGTTGGTGTCTCCGTAACCAGGAGTATCGATAAGTGTTAAGCCGTAAGGAATCGTCATGCCAGGATAATGATGTATTGTGTAAGCTGTAACGGAAGAGGTTTGACTGAAAGCCTGATTACTAGGGCCTTTTTCGTGAACAATCCTGAAGCGGTGTGGGTCTTCCCACTGGACGCCTAACATATGATTAATCATTCCATTAATTAGCGTGCTTTTACCGCAACCAGTGGCACCCATCAGAATAATAACTTTGTGGGATGAAGCTGATGATGGTGAACGATGACCTATTTCTAGCCATCTTGAACCACTCTCGGAAGACGGAACTGATATGTCATTGCCATTTAGCATATACACCCTGGGGGTTGAATCTTCCGATAAGAGCTTTGAACATTGCTTAAACCTTTCCGCGATGGATATGCTAGAATCTAACAAAATTCTGTTGGTGTCTTTTTTTGTATTCTTTTTTCGATTTTCTTCGTGGTTTTCGTCCAAATCCCAGGTGGCTCCTTCCTCTTTTGGACAAGTACTTACATATGATCCCGCTCCTGCTTCAATTCCTTCCTATATGAGTAATATTATGATAAAAGACTACGCCATTAACAGGTAGAAAAGTATTAAAACCATTACGTACTGTGTTATTCATGTTGTTTGATAGTTGTTCGATCCCAGTTGCTGGCCAACAAACAACTTTTCCGTCAGTATCTCCAAATTCATGATCACCTAATCCGATGCAAAAACGGGTTCCTTTTTGGTTGGCTTCATCGATGAAATTTTTAAAATCTTGCATTAATTTGAATTGGCTTTGCGATTCCTGATTAAGGAAAAAAAGCCGTTTACAGTAAAAAATTTCGGAATTTCCGATCCAATTCCTGATTCTTGTAATGCATTCTTCAGTTTCTGATACCACGGCCAAGATGAACATATGGCAAGGACCATCCATGGGATTAATTCCATCCGCAACGTACTGCACTACTGGAATTTCGAGTTTTTGCTGGAATAGTATCTGATTTAGAATCATTTGATCTCTTCCTCGTTGAACCAGCCATTCTATAATATATTCGAGAAATCTTTCAATTTTCTCCGTTTTTGATGGCAGATACTGTCTAGTGTTAAGTTCTTTAAGATATAATTCAAGTTGTTTGGTCAAAGAAGAGAGTAAAGAGCCAAATTCCTCTATGATGTCGTTAAGCGATGGGAATGTAGCTAGATACTTTCCCTTTTTCAGTTGAAGGTACTTTTTCATTATATTCTCCGATAGTTCTTTAATGCGCTCTTCTTCTGCCTTGATGGAAAAAGATTCTACTTCCCACTTTAAAATTGATGAAACGAAAATTTCCAGTGATTCCAATTCGGCCGTGCGATTTTTTTCATAAATATTACTTACAAAATTAAGCAATTTTTTGGCACATAAGCTGACACTACCGATATACGCGTCAGCTCCACCGTGTTTGGACATGCTGCTGTATAGTTTACATTCAATTTGATCGTCTTTCAAAGTACGTAATTCAAGCGTGTCAGTTTTCAAAATCCCAAGTTTCTTTTTTGCAATTAAATTCATTACGTCCTCGATTTCAGCCTGGTCCTCGCCTGGCTTTAATTTCCGATTCATGGACAAAATGAAATAAGCACCATAAACTACTTTTTCTACGACGTGAGAGGAGTATCGTTTCTGCTCCTTTATCGACGTTGTGTTTATCATGTCACGGATATACACTGGACTGAGCTGCTCTTCACTGTGAACGATCTTGCAATGAATTTCTAATCGGGCTTCTGTCTCTTCAGTATGATTGTGGTTGCGCTTGACGACATTTTCTTTGAGATAATTTGAGAACCATAAGTGCCCATCATTCGGAATGCAACTATTTTCCATATCAATCCCTAAAATATACGGTTTTTTCTCTTCGGGAAGATGGTAAAATGTTGACCAAGTCTGTTTCAAAACTGTTTGTGGCTCCAAGCAACATTTTCTGTTCAGTTGATTCTTTGGAATTCCATCTAAACATAATAATGAATAAAAAAAGAAATGATCAAATGATTGAAGAATCGACTCATCTTTTTAGAAGAAAGTGATTATACGCAACTTGGTGTTTCAGGGGATTTTACAGTAAAATAAAATATTAATATCATATGCTTATTTTATTATTTATGACTTTGTCGTGAAATTATCATTTCCATCTAGAAATCGCTCGAAACATTTTTAATAATTTAGCCTAATAGTGTTGGACGGTAGAAAATGTTTTACTTTTTTTTTTATTTATGTGTGTAAGAGGCCTAATATAGTTGACGATTTCACGATCCAATACAAGCATATAATCCAAAAAGCGGAACGAATTAGACCCAATTTTAAAATACAAATATATTGGTTACTTTATCAGACTTTTTTATAAGAATAAAAATTAGAAAAATTAACGGGTTCGCACCGAAAAGGTTATAACCAAAATTCTAAATGGGCAAGATACATGTAGAAAGTAGGATAACAATAGCTTTTGTGGAAAATTTATATTTTTTTAATTGAAAAAATAACATGTTAAAAATGGAACGATGAATGATGACTCATAAATATTTAAATGTATTATTGCAAAATACTCTAAAAAATGGATTCAAAACATGTTTGAGTTTATGTCTTGAACTTTGTCCTATGGCTTCAATGCAAAAAAAATTTCGACAGAATTATAAAACGATTACATACATTTTCTCAAAACTTGGAAAGTAAATAGAATTGCTGAAAGGCAAATAGCCAAAACCATTTATATTTGAAATCAATTACGTATATCAATATTACTAGCGTAAAAAAGTTCTCCGCAAGTTTCGCAAGCTACTGTCAGTTACCCAGGGTCGCATCATATCATATTGTTCACATTTGAATACCAGAAATAGTTTAATTATTTTATATTTAAAGTATTTTACCATAAGTAACGGTGTGATTTTGATAGTTATACAGTGATCCAATAGATATATGGCGTCCAAAAGTGGACAACTGAATCGTTTCTTCTCTCATTCTAACGATAGTTTCATAGAATTTTTTGTTTCTCAATCAAATATTGGAGGTTGATCGATTTTGTGCTGTAAATGATGATGTTTAAACTGCTTTTGTTTGTACACTGCCAGAAACATAGAAATATTGTCCACTATATTATCTCAAACCGAAATGAAATCATATGGCCTAGTAGAAAGCCTACTCATTTACTGCTGCGTATAAATGTGCTTGTTATCTTTAAAAAAAAATGCTATTTCATTGGTTTTTTTTTGGCCTTTTAGCCTATCTCCATAAGTCTATAAACCTACATATTGTGAAATCTGATATCAATTCTAGGTTAATAAATAGTCTAATAACGTTGACGTCACATAGTAAACAGTCTGTGTAAATATAATTTGTTGCTGCAAGGTTCCTGCAAAGAACAATTCAAAGCTTTTTTGGAAAGATACCGTATATGTTGCTATATACAATAGTTGTATAATTCAGTATACCAGTCCGTAGCTTCATGGTTTCAAATCAAGTATAAAATTATGTCCAGCCAAAACCCCAATATCATCAAAATCCCTGCATTTGGTCGCAGATTTCAACTGGGTGGTCTCTACGATTATCGAAACGAGTTTGTTTTACCAGGTATTTTTTAAAGTGATCAATATTGATAAATATCAAGGTTGTACTGGCTACGTAGTAGGTAAGACTCTGTTTAAGACGCAGCAAATCTTTTTTAAACATAATTAGAAATCGAATGAATTTATTGTTGTTCATACTGTACATATATTGTTCATGGCACGCATTATACCAAGGGACATGGTATAATTCGTTAAAACTTTCTAATTCATTTCTGAAAGTAATTATAAAGAGAACGAATGTGTTCCTAAAGCAGCAAGGCTGCAATAGACCTTTTTTCATAAGATAAGCAAACGATTGCTCATAATAGCTCCTAGAGATAGGGATCGGATTCGAATTGAAAATATTCGAATCCAATTCATATTCATTCGAATTGGGGTTTTTCATTATTCAATTCATTCGAATTGGGGTTTTTTGGCGTGAATTCAATTGAATACGTGTGCTAATTCGAATCCAATTCAAAATTTCAAATTCATTCGAATTTAGTCCAATTTATATTCATTCAAATTGGGATTTTTTAATTTTTTTATTCATTCGAATTGGGTTTTTTTGCGTGAATTGAATTGAATCCGATCCCTACCTAGAGATAAAAAAATGCTCTTCCCACATTAATTCTAAATCGAGGGATAGTCCACTCTTAAAAGATCGAAAGACGAAGGAAAAAGAGCCTTTCTTTTGATTCTATTAGCCTAGCACGCTAGTACTGTACGCTACCCTGATTTTAGAGTGGACTCCTCGTTCTAAATAATTAACAAGGGGTTCATACTCGGGTTCATAGTAGAAAAAAAAACTTACCATTTAACATTTGTATCTCTCAGATAATCATAAACTCGCGTCTTTGTGGGATCCTGCTGAATTCAAAGCGACTAGAACAAAGGAAGATTTTCAGTTAAAAGTAAGTTTTCACTCTTTCAACGCTGACTTTATTGATGGCACCAAATGGGGGCATATGAAATTGGATGCCCATATGCAGTCAAGTATTCTCGGCAATCTCGTCAAGCTCAAAGGTGCTTCTACCTACATTGCTGATGAAATTGATACAAGCATTTCCAGTACTTTACGCTGCCGAATAAAGCAGAAAAAAGAATGGTTCCACCTTGACGACGTGATAAAGCAAGAAAAAGAATGGTTGTATCTTGGCGATCCTACAGGACAACATGCCCACGTCAACAGTAGTAACCTAAATAATTTACCGTCGGTAGCCACTCATATTGTAGTGGGAATCACTTATGGGGTAGAGGCTTACCATGTATACCATTTCAAGACCTCCATTAAAGATGAAAATGATCGAGATAAGGCAATTATCTCCCTTGAGGAATTACTGAAAATAGTCAAACATGCTATGCTGAATAGTATGTCCACCAAAGAACTCGAAGAAATGATCAAAGAATCCGATCACAGCAATATTTTAGAAAGAATAGCTTGTCGATCCTTTATGGACGCCAAGCAGTCCAAGCTTCCCCATCGTGAGTACTCCTTAATCGAATGTTACCAGCAGTGGTTCGCATTGGTACAGCAGCTAAATAGTTCAACAGGATCTGGAATAACCGCGTTCAAATCTCTTATGCCTATTGAAGTAATGCTCTGCCCATTAGAGGGCCTGTTCACAGGATCAATCCCTGACGTTTTGTCGAGTGAAAGCATTAATAAGGATGTAGACCAAATGCTAGTAGAGAGGGCTTGCTTCTTGTGGGATGAGTTGAGTGAAATTCTAGGACGAGTTGGTACACTCTTACAGAAGCCAGAATCTAAGGACTCTGCTAGGACTCTTCGTGACTTTGCTGATGCGATCAACAAATACAGATGCCTATTGCAGAAAAATTGGACCGCTGCAGTGAAGCAAGCCCGAACCGTAGACGGTAACGACGTTGCCTTCGACGAAATCCTTTGCGATGCTGAGAAACATCCTTTATTCAATATGGTTTTTTTAGAAAACTGGTTAGAGTGCAAGAGAAATGAAATTGAAACATTGCAGACTTTAACAGAGAACATTCCACCCGAGATAAGATTTATACGTAAGAGTCACGTGCTAGAAAGAGAGCTCTGCGAAGACTTTTCCCGGGAATTTGCCTTGATTTTAAATATTCCATCACTTCAAGAGAAGACTAATAACATCTTACAAAGAATGAAAGGGAAAATAAACCTAAATTGCGATGAAGGCAGTGCAAACAATTACGAAGATAATATTCCTTGGTTCATGGACAATCGAAAACGTAAATCGGTTTTTGAGATGATTCGCCAGATGGTTCGTCATGTATCGATCAACAAAGAGGAATCGGTCATTTTCGGAATGGTATTATCTTCGACTAATACGATATCTTCTGAAAGCTGGTTTTCTATTTACAAATCAGGCGAGCTCATTTACGACAATGTGTTTCAATTACCCAAAAAACCGACTAATCTAAGAATTGAATCACCAAACACCATAATGAATGAATCCGCTTGTACTGTTCTCCACTGGGATCACTCGTCAGAGGGTGGAGTTTTATGCAAATTTAATGTTGAATTCAAGTCAAATACTAATGAAGATTGGTCTAAGCTCACGACAACTAATGAAGAGATAAAACATGCTATAATCAAGATGGACGGCAATACAATCCATAATGAAAACTCTTCGATCAATTGGACCAATTACTGGGAGTGGAGAGTAGCGGCTGTTACCTGCATTGGGAGAAGTGAATTTAGTCCGCCAGCCTCTACTGCTACCATCAATAATTCATTTAGCGTTCACTGTGATGGAGCAATGAGCGAACGGACCACTGATGACGAGTCGTTGATGACAGATCACAAGGGGATTGTTTGCCCTCCTCCAAAGGATCTTCGACAAAAACTGGTGACGCAGAACGCTGCAGAAGTGAGTTGGTTAGGGCCGGAGGAGATTCCGCAAAATGTTGAAATTATACATTTCCAGGTCGATTACTGGTTGGATGCTGATAACAAAAGCTCAGCTAAGAAAGAAGAAATAGTAGAAGCCAATGCAACCAGTTGTTTATTGGAAGATCTGGATCCAGAATCAAGTTACTTAGTTCAAGTTTTGGCCATCTGCAAGGACAAGCATATGAACAGCCTACCAAGCGACATTCTCCAATTAACGACCAGAAGTAAAGAAGTGCGTTTCGCGGAATGCTTTCAATCGCAATGTGAAAAAATAAGTGGCGGTAAAGGTGGCGAAATTGATATTTATGCTGTCCCTCTTACCAAATGGGAATTAAATGATACAACTTCAGAAAAATACCCGATTGACCGTTACATATTTCACATTGGAGCTTCCATCAGAGACTCCTCGATTGTTAGTCAACGGCAGAAAAAGACCATTTGGTTCATGGGGGCAACTGGATCTGGCAAGACAACGCTCATTAATGCAATGGTCAATTATATCTTCAACGTTCAGTGGGAAGATCCATTCCGCTTCCAATTGATAAAAGAAAACGAGGGGATTAGTCAAGCTCATAGCCAGACCAGTAGAGTAACTGTCTACGAACTCCACCATGTTGATGGTTTTAGAATTCCTTTCTCACTTACCATAGTCGATACACCAGGTTACGGTGATACAAAGGGGTTGCATAGAGATAAAGAAATCACTGAGATGATTCACCATCTTTTTCAAAACGCCGCAGGGATTCAAGAGGTCGATGTTGTTGGTTTCGTGGCCCAGGCATCTTTACCCCGTCTTACGCCAACTCAGATGTACATTTTCGACTCGGTTTTGGAAATTTTTGGAAAAGATATTAAAGATAACATCAACTTCCTTTGCACCTTTGCTGATAGCCAGACCCCACCTGTCCTTGCGGCTATTCGCGCAGCAGCATTGCCGTGTCAATTAAACGAGAGCACGGGAGAACCATTGCATCATCACAAATTCAACAATTCCGCGTTTTTCTGTCACAACCAACAGACTGGAAGTACGGCCGATAGATTTAATCCTTTTTTCTGGAAGATGGGCATTGAGAATTTTGAAAAATTCTTCGACATCTTGATCCATGTGGAAACCAAATCTCTTGCATTGTCTAAAGAAGTTCTGAGTACGAGGAAAAGGCTAGAAGCTATGGTTGATGGACTTCAGCCTCTAATCAGAATCGGATTGGCGAAAATGGAAGAGATGAGGAAACTAACGCAAGCCATTGCAAACAGCGAAGCCGAAATTGATGCTAATAAACCCGTTTCAATTGAAGTTGTAGTTACTGTTCCAAAAAAGGTACCGATTACTCATGGAGGCTATTTGACCAACTGCAACAGGTATATTATTATGCAGTGTGAACCAAAATTATTTGAACACCCCGATATCCACCGCCCTGTCTTATAGTCTTGTTATATGGAGGCGTGTTGTGCGCCGACGGCTTTTTTTAAATTAGAAAAAAGCAGTTGGAAGTGTTTTGTATTTTATTATTATTTAGGTAATGGCCTATACATTTTATATAATCTAGTATTGTTATTGTATCTATCCCTAATTAAGTTGCATAAGCTAAAACAATTGTCACTGTATTTAGTATTTACTTTCATACGAGAAGGGGTCTTGAACAATATTTAAGCCAGCGGAGGGTCTGGTTGTTCAAATAATTCCCGTACTGTTGTTCACTTAACATTTCGACCCCTATAATTTTTAAGGAAAAGTCTCATATTCAATTCATAGGTGTTACGTTACCTGCCACAACCCATGTGCCCTTGCCAATGATCACGATAAAATTAGTTGCTATGCAATGGACAGTTCGATGCCAAGGGAGACACGAAGTTGCAGAGTTTGCCCAGGAAAGTGCATTTGGAATATTCATACCAACCAGGATTACAGTTGGACATTCGTTCAAGAGAAAAAAGTCAGCACGTCGGATGAAATCAAGACCAAATACGAAATGGCGTCGAAAAAGAAATTGACGGCTCAGGAACTGATTAAAGTTCTTCAAGCTGAAACTGAAAAAAATGAAGAGGAAGTGCTGGAAAAGGTTCAAACGGTTACTAACTGCTTGAATTTGTTACAGGAGATAGCTCTTCGTCCAGATCCATTTTCCTCTCCACAGTACATCGACTTGATCATCAATGCAGAACAGCAAGAAAAGAAGTCAGGATTCCAAGAGAGAATAGTCAGTTTGCAGATCCTTCGACAGAAGGCTGTTATTACCAGCCAAATACGCAACAAGGAACCTATCTTCATGGGACAACAGAAATACAGGAAACCTCAAAAAAAGGATAAGAGGTGTGTATGTTTGATTTATAACACATTTTATAAGATAATATTATAGTTCTATACGGTTCAATATTTAGACAATCCTAAAATTTATATAATTCTTATAATTCTAAGTATAATTTTTTATGCTTCGCTTTATAATATATATATATAACCGATTCATGAAGATAGACAAAAATGTGTTTAGTAGGGGAAAAATCAGAAAAAATCCATATCTATAACTGAGATGCTTTTTACAGGGAGACTGGTGGCAGTTTAACCCGTGCTCTTGTGGCGAAATTTGAGGTGTAGTGTGTACCTTTAGCTCGGTGGGTACTGTAACAATTTTTGTAATTGTTTAAGACGTATAGTTTATATTAATTTTTTTTTAAATTATCATTAAAAAATTAAAGCAATAATCGAATATTACAATTCTTGTCTCTTCAGATAATTCCAAAGTACTCCATCAATGATGAAAAATGGTCAGATGAGAATTAGCTTCCATTTATATAGGCTACCTCCTATCAACCGAGGGAAAATGGTTCACAAATATTAGTAAATTAGCATGATTAATTGTATTGTATCCCATCTAATCAATTTAAAGCATATTTCCTCTTCATTTCTTGCTGATTTCCGGCTTCAATAGAATCAATAAAACTAGCTTGTTAAAACTTGTATGGTTCTATAATTATATTTGCAGGGACTGATTCTGACTTTATTGCGATGCACACACATGAATCTATTTCAAATGAACACACAAAAATGTATATTCATAAATACGAACGAATAAGTTGAGCAATAAAAAAACACTAACTGAACGATTACTATTATTAGCATGACGAGTAACACCTCTTCAAGTATCTCTCTTTCAGGAGAGGTGACGAACCATAAAGCGAGCTTCCGCAGCTAAGTGCAGTCAGCGTCAGCTAGTGGCCCTCTTTCCGTGATATTCGAAAGATTCAAAATTCATCACTCTATGCACTCCAAGTTTAGTGTAAAAAGAATCCAAGTTTAGTGGTAGCTCGGATAGCGTACTGGCTAAAAGCCTCAACCGCAATGGCACCAGCTCCGGCCGTTAGGGCCAACTCGATGGAAAGTCGGTACAGTCGGCTGGCGAGACCTCGGCAGGCTTGAGACGGATGAACGGCCACTGCGAACAGGTGCAGCACCTTATCCGTCTCGTACAGGTTATAGTGGTTGCAACCATCACCCAGTCCTCCGAGAGCACCAAAAGCTAGCTGATCTGGCATCGGTGGATAGGATTTATGCGATTTGCTATGATCAATATTAATATTCCATAAAATTATAATTATTTATCACGGTTTGGTAATGAATGGAACTTCTTCCATAGTATAGTTATAACAATAATAACACTCCGAGATCAAAGTCCGTTTTAATCGCAACAATTGGAGAGGAACCATCGGTCAAAGTCTAATAAAAAATGAAGTCCATCACGTCATTAGCATCTTGCAACTGCATCGAGCCACTCAACCAACTGCTTCTCTTAAGAATAAGTCTGGTTTCAGAACGAGGCCAGCATAGAGCCCATAGCATCAAAATAATAAATCGTTACGACAAGGGATCAGATTCCGTTATATTTTACACATCATTAGGTCCATTGAACCAAGCAGATGCTCGACCATAAATAAAAACAATATTGACATTGCAGGTCCAATTCTCTTTATTTTTTTGTTACAAAAGAAATAGAAATAATAAAATTTGGCTATTGATTAAAAGAAAATGAAAAATTTTCAGCAAGAAGCTAAATTTATTCAACATCTTTCTGCTAAATGCGCTGCTGGATCATTGTATATTGACGGATTAGACGAGATATTTCGTGAGCTTGATCCGTTTGGATCCTTGTAACTCGCTGCTGTATAAGATTGCTGCACTTGATGTCCAGGAAAAGGATCCCGTCGTCCGACTTGACTTTACGCGTAGATATCACCTCCGAATACGGAAAGTGCCTCAAAGTTTCCTAATAAATTATACAATATAATATAATATAAAATATATTTTAGACTTAATTTAAAGTCAAATTACATGTGTAATGACGTCAAGGAAGTGTACTCCATTCCTATTAAGCGCTAAAATGTGTTCAAATCTTTCAGCAGGATCAGAATCACGTCGTACAGCAAAAAAGCTCGATCCGAAAAGAGACCATTTCTCGAGAATTTCTGTCACATAACAAATAAAATTATTATTAAGGTTACAGTGCGCAAGGTAATAAGCCTATCTAGGTACCTAAAACTTGAGCTTTGGCTTGGGAAGGTTTCAAATGCTCCACTTCCCTCCAAGAGCTCTGGACCAGATTAACCCACTGCGGCGGTTTGATGTCGCGCACGGACAGGGCCGGCTTGGGAAGTAAATATTTCGTCTCTTTCATAGTGGGCATGTGATCCAGGTCCGCAGCTCGGTGGAGCAGAGCAGCCACTTTAGCTATGTCGTACTAGAATCAAAAATAAAACATTTTTAAATGCATGTAAATTAATAGTTCTAATAAATGGACTTGCGACGCTATCCTCAGAGATTTCCTCTCCAGGCATGACGAGAAGAAGTCCTTCTAAATAATCAGGAACGATTTGATTGAAGACTATTTCAATGTAGAGCGAATTATCCAGTCTCATCGGATAGTGCCACACAGATCGACAGAAGATGAGGTAATAAACCTGTTGATTCTTCTGTAATTCAGTGGTTACATCCAAGATGTATTCTTCTCTCGCTAAAGGCATCGTGAATGTATCTCCCTCAACGATACAGTAGAGAGAGTACTCTTCCATTTCTTGCTCAGAACGAACGTTGATGACACTGCATATCTCTTCGATGATATCCTGGACGACGGAAGTGGATTTAATGTTGATAACTCGCTCAGTTCCGCCAGGGAGACGATACATCTGCCGCTTGGAAATACGACCGGCCGTAATGGCCGTGATCTCTTCGATGCTTGGAAAATTCTTCCGGCCACCATAGCGCAGAGTTTTGCGCAGGTTTTGTAGACACACCATTGCCGTTCCTATTTAAATAACAATAATTAATTTCTTGAATTTGAAAAGCTTAAATTAATTATTTTACCGTGATAGGCTCTTCTTTTATCGTAAGCAGCTGTTTCTAAATATTTGAATAGATATGGTTTAAGCACTTCTGAGCAGCTGAAATAAGCGGCTGTGGTGGAAAATAAGCGCCATCCTCTTTGACAGGAATCAGGACGAGAGGATTTATTATTCGTCGTTTGTTTCATAATCTGGCAATAAGTCTCATCTATCAGAGATTCATGTTTGTGGCAATTCTATAATCGGAATTGTAATTAATTTAAAATTCATAAAATACTTTATTGTATTATCTAAATACCATAAGGATGGTGTAGACATTGTCCATTTCGGATTGCCCTTTAGCCATCGGGTAGTCACCCATGTAGCGCATAATGGAGAGGAAGCACTCCAAGGCCAGCTTGTTGAGATCGTTCGAGTCCAGCTGGAGGAGAGAAGCCTGTATAGGCGACTTTGTGAACTTTACTAGGTCCACTTGCTCCTTCCAAGTCCAGTCGCTTCCAGCCATAACACCATCCGAGGATCTACCCTGTTCCTTTTCTCCCGATTTCTTACTTTTTGATTGGTTCTTATTGCCATTTTTCCAATTCGTTGAGGGATTCAATCTATCTTCGCTCCTTAGTATCTCAAACCTACATTGACCAATTCATTGTTAAATTTTAAAATAGGCCAATAAGGTCTTCATTTTTTTTTTTTATGTAATCACTTATTCTTTGGGCTCTGGCGGAAGTGATACAGAGCAAATTGGAGAAGACTGTGCTTGCCATCATTCGGCTGGGTTGGACTGCCTGGATCCTCTTTCCTAGATGTATCCGAGCTCACCAAGTTCAGCAATGTATCGTGCGGCGAAACATGCCCTTCCTCCTATACTTAAAAACAAATAAAAATTCAATTCACTATTTTAGAAAAACTTGATTCGACATTTCCCCAACGTCATCAAATGTCCAATATCATCTTCGCTTTAGTAGCTACACGAGTTGGATTCGTAAGAGCATCCGGAATTTCCGGAAGAGCTCCTATCTTCTTTTTTACTACTACTACTAGTACTATATGTGCGATCCGAAACTAACTATCAAAAACGAAAGGATCTCTCTAAATTGACTTAAATAAAACAGCTAGGTTTTACCTTTTCAGCTTGATCGGTAAAACGATGAATAAGATTCTGAATCAACTCGGTCTGCTGCTGTTCTCCAGTAAGACGATTACTGGATTCTGCGTGAGCAACGGTAACCAACTCTAATTTGGCACGCAATTCGCTGCTGATTTTCAATTTTCCAATGCTTCCGGTGAGTTTATTTGGATCCTCTCTAGTTGATCCGGGACTGATGATACTCCGCTCTCTGCTGGACGAAGAAGATTTTCGATCTTGTGGAGGATCGTTCTCTTTTCCGCCTTTAGAATCTTCGTTTAGCTTGAAAGAATCCCATTCAAGGACTGGCTTAAAAAGATCATCTAAATATTGATCCACGTCGGATGATTCAGATGGAACGCGAATTCGACGAACATGAGAACCTATTAAAAGATAAATCATTCTTTAGATTTGAATAACCGAGATGGAAATTTAAGGGCAAGGCTTACTAAGGGAGTCGGTTTCATTTGAATCCGACAATCCGGAAGGTTCGCTTCCAAGATGCTTCTTAGGCTCTGAATGGCATGTTTCAATATAAGCCATTGAACTGTGCACTTTTTCTTTACTCTTCTTATTGGCGTTTCCCGGTAGAGGCGCTTTAACAAAGCGGCCGTTTCGTTCGTTTAAGTATTTTTCTTTAGTATTATTCCTACTATTTGGATCTCTATTAGAATGGCCAGGCTTTGGATGACGGTAATCCACGTCGGACGAATTGCCACTGGAAGAGTCGCATCCTGGACCGGAAGGCTCTCTTTGTTTTTGCAAATTTTGGCCATTATACCTATAATTTTTTAAATAAATTTAGTGTAAAACAGATAAGATTGTATAAAATGAATAGCATACTTTGAAGCAGACGATTTTTTACGCCTTATTGGTTTTTCAGCTGGTTCTGAAGAGTCGCTATCCGTCGTTTGTCTATGCCCGCCCTTAAGGCTCTGCTGGCTAAAATACCTGAATTTCAAAGTTTAATTAATTCTAATTTGAAATGTTAAATTTTAAAGTTTTCTCACCTGCTGTTGAGAGCGCTGCTGCTGAGGCCCAGTTTGCCCCATTCGGCTTCCCTACCGGCCGTTGCGGGACGAGAATGAACTACTCCGCTACATAAAAATAAACATTATTAAGCTTTTAAAAATAAATAAACTTTTTGATATTACCTAAGACACTGACTCTCACCAAGACTACAATTACTCGTCTTAAGCTTATCACTGGATCTATAGCGGTCGTTTAGTCGGCTACGAGATAATCTTATCTGGTTTGCTTCCACTTCCATTGACTTGCCAGTCGACTCCTATTTTAATATAAAGAAAATAATATATAATCTATCGTTCATGATCTATTTTTTAAATTTATTTCAATGGCCCTCCACCGAAGCTGCTATTTGTTTAACATACTTCCGCGCGGATTTAATTTGGTGGATAAAACTCATATGTTTATTTATATAGCATATTTAAGGAGATTATCCAGAATGCGGTTAAATTTGCCAGGGGATGGAGGACCACCTTGATGCTGTACACTCTTCTTATAACGCTTATTGCCAATGAAGGCCTTCCAGATTCGTTTCCCACTCCGGGCGGACGAGGCGGAAATCGAGCGTTACCCGAACGCCGCTATTTTTATTAAATTTTAGGTTTTTGAAGAACTTTTAATCACTGATCTATTTTTTTAAACTTTAGTTTAGAGTTAATTAGGTTAATTGACTGTTAAGTAATAACTAGATCAAAATCTAACTAAAGAAAACTTACCAGCATTCACAAAAAAAAATCACAGTAGAAAAACTATTTTTGATTCTTATAGACGTGACCGCAACGTACGAATACCGGGCTAGTACTGAAATGTGTCAAGTCAGCTTATTATAGCTTTTTGCGCGAAATATCCACCTATGGGGTGCCATCTAAAAATGTTTTCAATGTTTTTTTCTGGTTTATAAACAGCATAAAGAGGGGAAGAGCGCATTAGCGCAAGACCTTGTATCTCGTACACCTCTACTATTTCGTCAGAAGAGGGAGTTTGACCTTGCATAGACCCCGTTTTATGTGATATGTGAGATTAAGGGTAACATTTTCTT
This sequence comes from Chydorus sphaericus, assembly GCA_030141595.1. Taxonomy (NCBI): domain Eukaryota; kingdom Metazoa; phylum Arthropoda; class Branchiopoda; order Diplostraca; family Chydoridae; genus Chydorus; species Chydorus sphaericus. The sequence goes on along the minus strand of CM057929.1, from coordinate 8,523,017 downwards.
CTCTTTTAATCCTTTTGAATTTTTTCCCTGTAACCCTACTTTAGGCAATCGAATCCCACGAGACCATTTAGACTGTAAAGATGCCAAAGTAAAATGTGTTTGAATGTTTTTTCGTTAGACTAAATGGTTAGGTAAAAAAAATGCATAACGAACGTTGCTGAATAGCCCTTATTGTCCCAGCTAAGATGTAATATATGAAGCAACAGCATTAATGACCATTTCAGGAGTCCATATCTAAATAAATTGATCAAATTTACTATTAATTTCGGTCTTTATTAGTAGTAAATAGACTGTCTTTTCTAAGAAGAGGGGCACCAGTCGCGTGACCTGCTTTTGATGATATATATGATAATTATTATTATTCCACGGCTGATATTGTTAATTTTCTAAGGACTACTGTAAGAAAACATTGTTGTCTGACCCATATCTATCAAAATTCATGTATTTCGACAGTTATTATACATTTAACAATGTATGAATGGTAAGTATAAAACATAAAAAAGGAAAAAAGGCCTGCCAAATGAGTTGCTAACTTGCTTCTTTTTTCTTAATCCATTTTTATTTGATAAAAGTTTGTACGATATTAACCTTTAAAATCCTGTCGTATACCATTCAGGCATAACTTAATATTTTGACGCACTTTTTTCAATTTTAAATTCACAGCTTCGTATATATTTGTGTTCAGGACATTTAAAAATGTATTCATTACAAAAATGATTAGTTATATGTGCACCTTATGAAGAACTAAACGAACAATTACTATTTTAAACACTGACGAGTCTTCTTAACACCTTTAAGTATCTCTCTATCAAGGGAGGCGACGAGCCATAAAGCGAGCTTCAGGATGCTCCGCTAGCAGCTCAGTACACTCAGCCAACGGCCTCTTTCCGTGATATTCGAAAGATTCAAAATTCATCACTCTATGAACTTCGAATCCAAGTTTAGTGGTAGCTCGGATAGCGTACTGACTAAAAGCCTCAACCGCAATAGCACCAGCTCCGGCTGTTAAGGCCAACTCGATCGAAAGTCGGTACAGTCGGCTGGCGAGACCTCGTCGGGCTTGAGACGGATGAACGGCCACTGCGAAAAGATGCAGCACCTTATCCGTCTCGTAGAGATCATAGAGATTGCAACCATCACCCAGTCCTCCTAGAGCAGCAAAAAACTAGCTGATCTGGCATCGGTGGATAGGATTTATGGGATTGGCCATCATCACCATTCAATCTATTAATCAAAATTCGTTAAATGATAATATTTGAATGTATTAGAACGTTAAAATTAGTAAACGTAGTTTAATATATATTACAAACATTCCAGCTTGTTGACTCGAATAGCGACCAGCTGGCCTGTTTCAGCATTCCGTACAGTAAAAGAGAGAAGATCTAAGAGGCATTCCCTGATGTAATCCAGAAAGAAAGCGTGACGCTCTTTTACAGCTTTGGGACTTGAATCTCTAGCCACTAGATGGACTACAGGAGCCTTGTATAAGAGATATTCGCTGAAGAAATCAGCAATCTCTTCCGCTTCTTCTGGTCGGGCAATATCGATCAATAAAGCAGCATCTCCGTCGTTGTCGGATTCTAGTTTCATCGGGAACTGTTGGATGCTTGGCATTTCTATAATTTTGTAATTAAAATTTATATTTTAAAATAAAATTTTAATATGAATGAATTTATATGCGTGCCCTTGGGATTATAAGTAACCAGGAAATGATAAATAATCAAACTGACATTGAGAATACAATTACTGGTACTTTCAACTAAGTTTTATTACTAAAGTGGTATTATATTATTAGTAAAACCTTTGTAAGTAAAATCTTGGATTATATGATTGCAAATTTATTTCTTTGACTGAGAATTTAACAAATATGTTTGGCTTTGTTTTTTGTTTACTCTGTTATCTGCTGGAGAGAGCTAGAGTCACCAAAATGTTCACCGATCAACAGTTCACTAAGCACTGACTCCTAAAGAAACGCCCTGTGCGGAAGTCTTCAAGGATTGTTTTGATTGTATCTGTATGATAAAATGTAAGCCCTTGATCACGTATTTTCAAGGCGAAAGAGAGAGAATAGCCACACAAAGGCGCTCTATGGACATGCGCATAACCTTTCAACGTTTTAAATATATAACAACGTATAGCATTTTTTTCGTTTAGGAAATACTATATAAGAAATAAGGCTGCCGATATCATATGTATACAGCACCGATCACAGAAGTAACTCAAGATGAGAAATCCACTCTGGGTATCCCTAAATCCTTATAATAAGCTCAGTACTTAGTTATAAATGTAACTCTCTCCCCTCAATCCTGCTGGCAACGACCAATCATCCGGCTCAACGAACCAAGTGTTAGAGATGAAATATTAGAAAGGATACAAGTCTCCTTCGCTGATATTGTCTCTATAGTTTCAGCGGTCACTATGTTGCTGTTCTGCTTGAATGACACAAACAAGAAATGAGATGCCCGTCACCGTGGGTGACTCCTGCTCAGCACGATGGTCACTGCTTTAAGATCCACGGTGCCCTCTTCTTGGGAATGAATTACTCTTTTTCAAATAATAGAGTAGTCTCCCGCATTCACAGCGACGAAAAAGTGCTAAAATAGTTCGGAAAGTACTTAAATTTCAGACTTTCAGCACCAAACTGGTCCTGGCAATTACTTTTCAGCACCAAACTGGTACTGAAAATCTGAAAATTCAGCACTCTCCAGACTTCTTTTAAAAGCACCGTTTCGCGGCTGTACAATCACAGTAAACGTAGTTAACTTCCATCTCAATAAGAGGCATACTAGATATTGAAACTATAAGTATTCCTCTCTTCCTTAGTCGACTCGGTAGTCGATGTTGACCACACTTAAGTCATCAAGACCACGTCAACGTGACGATGACTTTTTTCAACACGCTTCATAACATTGATCTTTGATTTTAATTTAATTTTTCTTTCAGAAATATTTCTATTCTAACACAAAAACTTGAGGGATTCGAATCAGCTTTCTTTGGTTAATTTTTCAAATAACTGATAAACTAAACTTTGCCTATTTAATTATTTATTTTTGGAGCGGAATTTGGTTATTTAGGGGGGGGGGGGGAGACGTTCGGCCGTAATTAGAAGAATAAGCTAACGTAATGAAAAAATACATTAATATAAAAAATAATTGTTACACTACGTACCTATTATAATTTTCTTAAAAATTACCAGTGCAGTATCTTTATTCTGATGCGCTTGCGCTTTGGAAATTATATTCAGCAGCAAGCATTCAACAAGCCATCACATCCTGGCGTGATTTCGTTCCGCTATATTCAGTCTAGATCGACACTTGGGCAACTCGGAAGTTGTCCATATCAAGCGATAGATATATTTAACCTCTTTTCAATCCCAATTAAAGACTCCCCAGTGCCATTCTATAAATAGTAGATGTATAATAACGTTAATAAGTTATATCATGGAAGGCCACATGGTGAATAGCAGCGAAAAGTTCACGGTTGAATTGTTCCATCGTAAAGAGGTGATGAACTACGACTCCGAGGACCCATATCTTATAATAAACGTGCTAAATACGACATCGTTGGTTAATAACTCTTCGCCCGACTATTTCGCAATGGCAGTCAAATGTTTGGATTTCTTTAACCTCTACTACCTGGCCATCATTGTCGTTCTTGGGATGGTGGGCAACACGCTCAACTTTCTCGTCTTTACTCAGACTCATCTGAGGTTAAGAAGCTCCTCCTATTACTTGGCGGCTTTGGCTCTAGCCGATATTGGATTCCTCTTAACCTTGTTGGTCGTGTGGTTGGACCACGTCGGGGTAGATCTCTTTAATCGGCAGGGCTTCTGTCAGGCCACGGTCTACGGCAGTTCCGTCTTTTCCTGCCTCAGTGTCTGGCTCACGGTCGCCTATACTTTTGAGAGGCTCATTGCGGTCCAATACCCACTGAAACGTGCGTCGATGTGCACAGTTGGACGTGCCAAAATCATAATCGGAGTCTTGACATCCCTCACTCTTTCCCTTCACATTTACTCCCTTTTTACGGCCGGATTAAGTTCAACAGAGGAAGATCCAGATTTTTATTCGTGCGGCCTCCTACCCTACTACTATAAGGCGATGCACATAGTTAACCTTGTGGACACGGTTGTGACTTTGGTTATCCCCCTCATCCTGATTTTGGTCATGAACGCTCTTATAGCAAAGAATCTTTACGTGTTCAGCCGCACTTTCAGGAAGCCCCCTGTGGCCCAGCACGGCATCATTGCCATTCAGGTATGATCTCCTTTAATCTTTCCAGATTTAGATTCAGATCAGGTTCTCTCATAAAACTAATCATTTTTCGTGCATAACAAGAGGGCTCATTATTTTAAATTCGTATTTTAATTAAGGCGGAAATGATTTTAAAACTGTAGAAGTAGCAGCTAAATTAATAAATAAATGACGTATTTTATCAAATAAGGAATGGACGTCATTTCAGGCATAGAAAAATGCACTACAGAGGCGCGCGACTTACAGCTCAATTAATTCTTGACTTCATTTTTACTGAGCATTATTACACTCTCTGAAAATACTTGAAGGAATTCCTGGGTCATACCTTTGAAAATAAGTTGGAACATGCATTATTAACTACGTAGCTATTCCATAAATCAGCATTGCAGATCGCTGGTTTGGAGTTGGGCTCTAAGAAGGGTACTTACAAACATATTATCAACATAATTGCAACCACTCTATATGTGTATACCTTTGACAGATAAAAACATGTTTACTTCGGGAAAAAAGAAAAAAAAAATATATGTATACACATTTCTCGAGCGCTATCATTATCCCAATTTTCTAGAACTCATACATTAAAAGAATGTAACAACTGCAGCATTTCTAATTAAAATGGATTTAGAGTTCTTACTGTGCTGTATCGTTACATAGCTATCATATGCTATTAGCAAACATGATTCCCAACTATACAACACCTAAGGCATTTTTAAAGGGTATGCAGGCCAACATATACGTATTACATTACATATTCCAATTAAAGATTTAAAATAGTCCTAATACATACAGCTTAAGAACTCGTTCTTATGGATCCCACGCGTAATCCCATGTTACCTCGTACGTTTCCTGCATATTTGTCGTTTTCTATTATTATAGAAAAATATAAATATAAAGTAAATCAAGGGCATTCTTTATAGCGTACAGAAAATTTCAGTATATTGAATACATAAACTCGATAACAGAGCAGTTAATTAATAACTTCAATACGTCGAAACTTCTCGAATATAATTTTTGCTTACCTACTACTATGTTTTCAGTGGAATAATGGTGGCAACGGTATCTGTTCTCAAGGAAATAAATTAAGAAATAGTAGAAAAAAAACTGCTGCTGTCAATTGCTTTGTATTATTCTGCTCTTGCATTTACTTATTAAAGGGCGAAAATTGGGAATGTAATATACACGCAGCATCCAAAATACCAATCTCTTTCGCTGTTTATAAGCCTATTTTTATTGAATTTCCAATAGTCAACCGATAACGCATGAGGCAAATACTATTATGCAATTCGTGTATGTTCACATCATTTGATCTATGTATATATTATACCAATTAAATACTAGTTTTAAGCCAACAATTAGCATCCAAAAATGGAAAGCATTGGTAGATTATTATGATTGATGTAAAGGAGGAAAAATCGCAAAAAAACAGCCGGTCGAAGTTGTAAGAACCATGTTTTAAAATGATTCTCATACAACAAGCTGATTTGAATATTATTCCATTTCAAAGGTGGGCGGACTGTTTGAAAACGAACCGATGGCAAACGCTACTTCTTAGAACCTCCCCCCCCCCCCCCCCCTTTTTCTATTTGCGTATAGCATCAATATCCCTGATGGGTCGAATTTATTCGATCCGAAGGTTCTATACCGTCTTATTCCTCCTCTTTTCTCTCCCCTTTCTGGAGCGAGTCTCAAAACCTTTATTCCCCTAGTCGTTTCTGATTGGTCGAAACCTACAAGCCCGTAGAGAGGGAACTGATCCATAGCAGCGCCACCTTGTGTTCCCCGTCTGAAATCGTTCTTGGGTCGCATGCAGTCTGTGGGATTTTAAGCTGTGGACGGCAGGGGCGCTAGGTGTTAAGTCCGTCAAGGAGTGAGCCCTTCTCTCTATTCTTTGGTTGGCCCTATCGATTCTATAGACTCTGGTGATCCTATAGACCTCTAGTGATTCTATAGACTCCAGCGATTCTATAGACTCTGACGTTTCTATAGATCGTGTAGCCTACGGCTAACAGCTGTCGTTCAAGAAATCACAACCTATTGGAAGCATAGTCTGCTTATGTTAGATTTATTAGTTTTAATCATTTGTCAACAACATGTTTGTTGATTTCTCATTTCTTTTCTCTTTTTTGAAAATAGTTTTTGTATAATATTTTTTTTAGAGAAAAAGGTATTTGATCGTGTTGGTAGATTGTGTTGGCGGGTTGGGCTTACATGTCTATTTTATTCTTCAAACCTTAATGTTTCAATGGTTATATTAGTCAATTGATGAAGTGGGTAAAATCTTTTCTCACTATTAAGTGACACAGGTATTATTATCCACTATTAAAAATTCCGGGTCAATATCATCGTAAAATGACCGACTTAAAACCTTCTAATTTGGAATTCTTTTAGAATGTATTTTTTTCATGATAATTATTGTGTGATGCTAAATATATAGTCTGATGTTTCATAGCTTCCTTTTATATTTTTGTATCAAGTCTTTATGTTTACTCTATGTGTGCTTTCTACCTCCCACTTTATTTTTTTTTTAAATCCCGTTCCATCCGGACATCCGGTCGATTCGAGGAGCAGATCTTATTATTTTAGGGAGCTAAACCAGCTAGGATAGATTGTGTATGCTTTTTCTCTTTTATTCTTAATGTTACAAGGTCTGATTTCCTACCCCAATCCTATATCGCTTTAAAAAAAAGTCCGAACCCATCAGGTCGATACGAGGAGCGGATCTTGTTAAGTCGTCATGAGAAATCGGGTTGCACCCTTCTGAGTGTGCTCATACCAACAATATGCCTTACTGTAACAGATTTCAAATGTAGGATTATCGGGTTTTCATATTCATTAGGGATTAGGTATATGTATATATTAGACTTGAAACCTTATGAAATAGGTACAGTAACATACGCTCATTCGTCTTTGCATAAATCTATAACACTGGAAATCTCAGAAACGATGAAAAATTCTCGATAACCAGCAGACTAAACTTTGATACACATATGTGTTAAAAACATATGTGTAAAAATAAACACAACTAATTATTTGAGACTGAGATGCTCTTTCTTCTCTTTTTATACGATGTTAAGTTGGTATAGAATAAAAAAAAATAAGGCCTACCTTCCAATAGGTTATCTTTATATTAGTAAATCGCAGATCAAACCTTAAATATTCGACCATTGTCTTGACTACACAGCGCAGCGCACTCAAAACATTTGGTGTGTGAGGTAGGAACTTAAGTTTTTAGGAAATCAAAACAATTTATTTAATAGTGTTCTGTTATTTAGAAATTTGTCTCCACAATGGTTAAAACAGTTTTGCGAACAATAATATGAAATTAGCTAAGGCTATAATAAGGAACGTTTAAAGAAAAATATTCTCCTTTGTTCGATGATAGCGTAGGAGTCATAATAAAATATTTTTGGGAGAAGCGGAACAGAGCCCGCATTGACGCTGATGAGGGCATTGTATTTTGTATAATTCTTATAATCTCTTATAGAGTTTTCAGAAGAAGAAGAAGAAGAAGAAGAGATATACATATGAAATACGAAAGAAAGAGGAGTTGCTAACTTTTTTCCAGAACCCTAGATATTGGCTTTTTCATCTCATTTAGACCTCACCATCACCCGAAGATTGCCCTAGATAACCCGCAAGTAGCTTGTACCAATTTATGATTCGAATGGTCGCAGTTTCTGTCCCTCATGCATGCTATCGTATATCAAAACTTATAATAGACTCCGACAACAGAAATGTAGATTTTTATATCGGAAACCCATTTAAACTGCTTGATTAATAATTGATGAATATTGATATAAAGGTGTGCTATGGCACCAATCTTATTTTTATTAGTCAGCTAATAAAAAAATTTATACTACATTCGGTTATAGATGTTCGAAAGTAAAAAAAATAGCCTTTAAGCGTATAATAATTTAAAAGCAGTATAATATCATGCTTATTAAAGGTCACCAAATGACGTAATATACAATTATTTCGACAGTACGTTAAGTGCTTGATCTTGCGCGAATCAGTAGATTCAGCAGACTATTTTTGATCGAAAAAAATTCATAATAGAGACCCATGGGACGGGGATTCTGAGCATGGTTCTTCATTAATGCATTACCCCCAGCAACATATCAATAAAGTAAACAGAAATATAATTATTAAGCAAGTGTTACCCATTCCTTGAACCCACTACCTCGTTTTTCGTACTAGTATATTTATCTTACAGACATGCTCTATCAGGGCATACTTAATAAGATTAATCCTGCCCATTATGTATACAGTTGTAAATAATACTGAGTACATCTATCAACATATAGTGTGAACACCTTCCTTTTTTAAGAACATAGTTTCGTTTGTTATCTCTTGTCTCTACAACTAGTAATTCTATATCATGATCCAAGCATCTAGGTTGAAATAAATATAAACTACTGGCAAGAGCAATATAATCACTCGATCTCAGATTTCTGTCTCTCTATTTTTTAATAATGAAATTCCAAAAAGCCCAACATGAAATTTTGATTTGTAAGTGATAGTTGGCGTGTTTTTTGCGACATATAAGCACCAAAAATAAAAAGTAGTGATGAAGCACATGAGCACGCCCCCAGCAGTGCTGAATTATAATTACTTACGTGTAATTACTTTTACGAAATGTTATACTATATATTAGAAAAGTATATAATCTCTACGAGTTGTGGCCGACGTCGCAATCCTTTTAGGCTAAGTAACTATATATATATATATATAATATAAGAATAATAATATTATTAAGAAATCGGGACGATGCGCAGCGGCGGAATTACACCAAATCTTATTATATATTGTTTTCTGAATTACCATGGCATAAGCCAATACTGCTATAATGGTTATGTTTATAGATATTGAGATCTTAGCAACATTTATATAAGCAGATGACCAAATTCGATCAGTGAGATATCATGCCGGCGAGGCACTTTAATAGACTTGAATTAAAGCATAGAAAAATAGGTGGGATAATGATGGTTGGAGCAGTAGCGAGAGCATATTAACGCATCATATTAATGGCTTTGGAACTATTATAGAAGCCAATTACGGGACGGACAATAAATTAGATGGATGGATAAATATATTATTCAAAAAGGTGTATGTAAAAATCTATTAACATTCACTTTCTGCGTTAACAATAAGTAAGTAAGTCACCGGTATGCGTTACTAAGCTTGCCAATAAAGTGCAAAGAGTGCAGTATCAGTTATATTTTATAATTTCTGGTATATTCCTAGAAATTTTCTCTAATATGATGTTTGCCGAGCTACGACTATGTTGGGTGTGAAAGGCGGCAGTAGTAGTTGTTCACAAGAAAATAGATTGGGAATTAGAAGAAAAAACTGCTGCTGTCAACTGCACTGCATTCGTCTGCTCCTGGATTTTCTTATGAAAGAGCGGGAAGTGGGGATGAATTATCCGCATTGAAAACAGCAATCTTTTCCGCCGTATCAGTTTTACTTCATCAAAATAACTTTTAAGTGAGAAAATTTAAGAACGGCATCCATATTATAACGAATTGCGAACATCAAGAGGCTTTGTCAGTATGCTATATAGTCATATGATAAATAATACAGAATAAAAATCAGGCTTAGTCTACGTAGCGATGCATAATGCATGAATTGTAGGGGATTATTACTTTGATATTGCCGGATATACGATAGGCACGAGAAGACGAGATACTAGTATTATGGTGAGAATACAGACGCGGAGATCATGAAAAGCCAGAACAACCAGTCCTAGATGAAAGGTTACATGAAACGTCGGGAAAGGACGCCTTCAAGAATGTGTTGAATATGTACTGTGTCTATGAATAATTAAATAATCGATACTGTTAAAGTTGCGCTTTTCAACGAATCAGTGCTGGCCCGAGGTTATGCGCCTCATTTTTATTTGTACGGATATCAAACATCATTCTATTTCTAGCTTAAATATTTAAATATGCAAGTTCTTTTAAGGGTAGGCTTCAAAGTATTGTTAGGTGCTGACTCCTTGAAAGGTGACGACATAGGCCTAATTGATGTGTGAGTTTTTACCCTATGGCGCTTATTTGGACTTTTTTTCTATTAGTGTGCATTTATAGTAGTATTGTATAGGCCACTCATCCTATTGATTTGTCTACTGTTGATCCTAGGCCTATATGTCGTGCTCAAAGGGGGGGGGGGGGAGGTATATTAATCATAGAATTACTGCCCTATAATAGTTTTTATTTCCTCTTCTCAGAGGAAACATTAATTTTAGAGTTAAATATATTCATTTTCCACTTTATTGTAGAGTTAAAAATGGTTCAATCGGCCACTCAATAAATACTGTTCTCAAGTATGCAAGTGACTTTGAAAAATTGAAACTCAGTACATATATAGCCTAAAAAGGGATGCATGCAGTGTTGCTAAGTGACTTTTAAAAGCCACTGGGAATTCTCATTTGTCTCCGTAATACCTTTATTCTAGAATTGGGGAGTTCTGATAACTTCTAACGGTATTTCGACGCCTTTCCCATTTTAAAAAGAGTGATCAAAGGCGTTCTGATATAGTCAAAGAGTGTTAAATCGACAGAGAGAGGGCAACGCAGTGATGACTAATTCATCTTACGTCATACTATCCTATGTAGAACCTACTAAGTGCTGACTTGTAAGCTCAAAGGAAGCGGTGATGTACCTAAATGTATTTCCTCCAATATCAAAGCACATAGATGCGATAATAAGTAAAAATAAAAAATTAAAAAATAAAAAACCAAAAACAGCATCTACGGACGTTGTTTGTTCTCATTATATCTTTAACGTTTTAGTAAACTTAGTTAGCGTCGACTACATTGTAATGTATCTGCTTGCAGATGCAAACCTAAGCTGCTATTAATAAAGTTTAAGGGTTAACCACAATGTCGAGGTAAAATAACGAGGACGAGGTTTAGTTCTGCGGCTCCTCCGCTAATGGAGCGAATACATGTTTTCCGCCTAAAAAAGCAAACATAAACAAACAAACTGCGTCATACAATGTTTACAAAGTAATAATGTTTCGTTAACGTCACAACGTAACGATGGGAGCTCTTATATACCAGTACAAACAAGGTTCCGGTGTATAAAAAGGGATTTCCGTTAACGAATAAGTGATATCACGTAGCCTACCTAGGGTCTTTTATATACTTATATTTATACAGCCTATACGGCCTATAGGCCCTAGGTACACCAAACAAAAAGTATCTTCGTCTTTATTATTCTTCTTTTGTTACATATAGTTGCAGTTTTGTTGTGTCTGCTGCACTAAATCTATGAGAAACACAGCAGGAGCTAGGGTTTACCAAATTAACTTAAAGTTAATTTATATTAGAAAACCAGTGCTTAATTAACAATTGATCCAGAAACTCCCACCATTCCAAATAATTATTAAATAAAAAATAACATTAAAATTAACAAAAAACAAAACAAAACAGAACTTGTTATCTACTTATTTTCCCTTATTATGATGTAATATATATATTAAATCTTACTCTATATATTTTAAAACTCTATAGGTAGGCTATTATATTATAATGCCTTACTGTTTCAAAAATGCTGTGAAGCAATGAGTACAGGACGTTTACATAAATGAAGCCTATTTTCTTTATGCCCACTATTGATTGCGTCATAAAAAAAATTGGAAAAGGCAAATTTCCATCAGCGAGCTGATGAGAGCATTTTCTTCTTCTCTATAATGGGCTATATTGCGTCTTTTAGAAGATTTTTTCTTGTGAAAACGATTAGGAATGCTCACAGGGATATTAAGTAGTGAAAGTCATCAGCATGGGTACACTTCTTTTGCCCTCATTCTCCATTCCAGATTATTTATTTTCGAATAATTTCATTTGCTGATGCTGTGTGATCTTCATCGTTTCCTTCGAAATCAACTATTCTGCCTTAACGTTCTATATAATAATATAGCTTATTCCACACAAAAGAAGATGACCTATTAGATACGGTACTCGACTCAGCACTATATATTACATATATTGCTTTAGATAAGAGAACTGTTTCCTTGAAAAAAAAGTTGAAAACGCTATCAAAAGTTGCCATGCCGTCAAGCGTAAACGGAAGGATATATTAACAATAAAAAATCACCTTCAATACAAGATCCGCTCCTCGTATCGACCGGATGGGACGGGATTTTTTTGTTATTGGATTGGAATATATGATTATTAAGGTGCGGTAATGAGGGGAATGGTAATGGAATAACAGAAAAATAGAAAGGGAAATATATAA